>CANTUT010000535.1:107500-285000 GCA_947687605.1 Reutealis trisperma | reverse complement strand
TGACCAAAAGGAGATTCTGATGATAGTGAACCCAGAGATAGAAAAAATGCACCAAAGGGATGTCTAAGTTAGGATTAAGACATGTTTGGGTGAAAGATATGGTTGATTTTTATAGGTAAAGGATAGATGGAAAAAGAAACCATAGGAATATTTAGGTGATCTCGTTACTAAACTTTTATGGGTGAAGTTTTGAAAGAACTTGATAAAAGGGTAGGGGTGGAAACCATATGGATGCCTAGCTAATTTTTACTAGACATTTATGGGTAAAAAAAGGTTTTGTCAATGGCTATCAGTCCGGCCTTGACATTGGATGCGAGAATGGTCTTGGTGAATTTTAATTAAGACTATTTATTCAACCCTAATGTTAGAAAATAAAGATGATATGAGATAAATCTCAATCAAGGCTATCTATTTGGCCTTAATGTTGTGAAGATGAATCAAGACCATTTGTTCAGCTTTAATATTATTGAAGATGATATAAGGTAAATCTCAATCAAGGCTATCTGGTCAACCTTAATGTTAGAGAATTTAAATCAAGTCTATTTATCTGGCCTTAATATTGGAGAATAGAGAAGATTTGGGGAAATCTCAATCAAAGCTATATATTCGGCCTTAATGTTGGAGAATTTAAATCAAGGCTATCTGTCCGGCCTTAATGTTGGAAGTAAGAATAATTTGGGAAAAATCTCAATCAAGGCTATCTGTTCGGCCTTAATATTGGAGGATTTAAATCAAGGCTATCTGTCTAGCTTTAATGTTGGAAGTAAGAATGATTTGGGGAAAATCTTAATCAAGGTTATCTGTTAGGCCTTAATGTTGGAGGATTTAAATCAAGGCTATCTGTCTGACCTTAATGTTAGGAAATTTAAATCCAAGCTATCTATCTAGTCTTAATGTTAGGTAAATCTCAATTAAGGCTATCTATTCGGCCTTAATGTTGGGTAAATCTCAATTAAGGCTATCTGTTTGGCCTTAATGTTGGAGAATAGAGAAGATTTGGTGAAATTTGGTAAATATAATGATTCCTGTCTATTTTGGAAAGTCCAGCTTGATGTTTGGTCAGTTTTGAGACATTTCTGGTAGGAATGATGACGATCCTATCTAGTTAGAATCAACAAAGATATAATTCATTTTGCTTGAAAACCCTGACTTACAAGTTATTCTATTGTGAAATGCATCTGACTATGATTGGATACCTTGAACCTGTGAAGGGTCAGTTTGGTAGGAGAGTGCTGAGCTTTTGGGAGACAGATGCCCCCACTTTGGAAGTTAGCTTTGTTATTTGGTCTTTGGTTATTCGGTCTAGGAAGAAGTCACTTTGGGAGGTTAAGCTAGGTATGGTTGGGAGAAGGTTTGGTTTGAGGTTGAATTGGAAAGCTTGATTAGGGGGATCAAGTTCTTGGAGACGATTAGGTCGAAAGGCTAGGTCAAGTTTTGGGGAAGGTCAATTTGTCAGGCTTGTCTCTAGAGAAGTTTATGCGGGAGTCTTTGGTCAGGTTTAGCAATTGGCTTAGTTAGTTATGGCCTGTTGGTTTGGCTTTAGGGGAGATCATCTTGGAATGCTAGGTCAGGTTTGGCCTTGGCTAGGGTCACTTAGAAGCTCAGTCTAGTTTGGCTATGTGAGAGATCATATTAGAGGCTTGGTCAAGTCATGGCCTTCTGGTGAGTTCATTCGAAAGGCTTGGTTAGATTTTGCCTTAAGAATGTGTCAGAGAGATCAAGCTGGGATGCTAAACCTAGGAGGCTAATCTTGGCTAAGAGGAAAGGTTAAGCTAGGAAATCCATTTAGAAGGCTTAGTTAGATTTTGCTTTAGAGGAGATCATGGGCTTCATAAATGCAGGCCTTTTGGGAGTGAGCTTCATGGTGAAGGCTTTCTGGGAATGGGCTTTATAGTGAAGGCTTTTGGTTTTATGCTCCTTGATGTAGGCTTCTAGATTTGGGCTTCTTGGTGAAGACTTTTGGGTATTGAGGATATTTTTCTATAAGGGTGCTTTAGATGGTTGGCTTTGGCTTAGGTATGGTTTTATAGGTTTTGATCACAAGGATACCGTAGGCTTATGGATAAGGGTTTACCCTTTGACATGGTTAAATCAAAATGGTTTGTAGGCCTTAAGAGGTTTTGATTCTCAAGATTATGTGTTTTGCCAATAAGGCTTAATCTTTTTAAGGATCATGAGATGTTTACGAAAGAGGTATAAGATGGGCTTTGACTGGTTTGAGTCCTTCTTAGTCAATTTGAGGATGATAGGCTTTGGGAGATATTCCTCGACTAGATTCAAAGATGATGAGTCTTGAGAGACTTATGATTTTTAGTTTTGCCCATGATGAGATTTTGCCAAGGAAATAGTGGTATGTTGTTTGAGCTTGAAATAATGGTATTATTTGCTAATGGTATTATTTATCATGTTTCAGTTCATTAATTGAAATGTGAGTTAATTGATTAAATCAGATTAATTGATTACTAAGTTGTTAATTAGGTCAGGTTTTAATTAACAAGTCGATGCAACAATTCAAATAATTTACCTAGTTAACTAAATCAGATTTTAATCAACATGCTTCAAAATAATAAAAGAAAACGATAAAACATGCCAAGCAAAGAAATAATAAATGAAAAGAGTAAACTAAGCAATCCTAAGGAAAAATAACAAAAAAAATAAATAGAACAATATAAAGCAAAAGAAACACTAAAACAAAACAAAAACAAAAAGAGAATAAATACCTTACGAAGACGAGACTTGAGGACGTAGGGCAGATGAAGCAGATGACCGGATCGCAATTCCACCTTCTCAGCTCGGCGGAACGACAACTTTCGCATGACGACTTAGACGGCATACTCGAGACCTCCTCGGACTGATTTGAGGAGAGCTACCTCGAAATGACCACCCAAAAAAAATAAAATAAAATAAAATTTTAAACTAAAAAGTTCGTTCCTTTCGGACCAAACTTATGGAAATGGTTTGCGTGATGCAAAGGGTAATTAAGCAAACCAAGAGGTTTAGAGGTCCAGAAAATGGAGTGGGAGGATCCCTATGTATAGGGGAGAGGTTGGGGGAAGGTTTCATGCACTTATGATGTGGAAAAATTGCACAAAATGAAGAAAAAAGGAAAAAATATGAAAAACCTGACTACTACCGCCAAAAGCCCTGCGTCAGCCATAGGCTTCTTTGCTGTAGCCACAGGTAAGCATGCGGCAGCCGCAAGGCCTTCTGCGGCTGTAGGTTGAATTTCGCCCGTTTTGTGATTTTTGGCCTGTTTTCGCCTGTTTCAACTCTGATTTAAGCCCGATTTGATTTTATGGATTTGTAATCAAGTGCTGGTTGTTTGGAGGTGCAAATTTAAGGGTTCACATCCATCAGTAAATGTCTTAATTCATGCCAAAACTTTCCCACGTATTTTTTTTTCATTTGCAATTGATCACTAAAACGTCGGTAAAATTTGATTAGTGTTCGTCAGTATATTTCATCCATAATTCATTAGGAATATTGATTTTTTGTCAGTAAATGGTCGATAAAGAGATGAACGTTGCTAGAAACTATTCTGACAGGATTCTGTCAATATTCAGTCAGTATTTAGTTATGGATTTCAATCTGTTGCTAATTTTCATCGATAAATCATTAGATTTTTGTAGTGTCATGAATGCATAAGGATGGAAAAGATAAATAAAAAAAGAAAATTAAGAAAGTTCTAAGAAAATAAAGAGAATTTGAAAGGCTCCTAAAACTAAAGGTCTTGTTCTTAGGTTTCTTCTTGCTCTTGATCTCCCCCTGTCATTCCCTCATAATCTTCCAAGTGGCATTGAGAAAACCTTATTTTTTCTTGAATATCAACAATATCATGATGAACATGTTTCAAAAGGGATAATTTATTTCATGATTTGACAAATATTTAGTCAATGTTGGAGGTGGTTTGGGTACCTTGAGAGGATGAGGCAGCAGCTTGGGTACTTGGTGGAGGATGCCTTCTTATTAACCACTCCCATTTAGTAATTCAACTTTTGGCCTTTTCCTAGTTTTAAAGGGTTTCATATATGTTTTGACTCCTTTTTCAATTACCTTAATGCTAGAGGTTTAAGGAGTTATAGACTTATGAACATAATAGGGGAGAATGTGCATGGTTAGCTCTTTGAGGCTTAGTCTTGAGTTTTTTGTACCCTTTTGAACCTTTTTAGGATTGAAGAGTTTAGTGTGTACTTTGATTCCTTTGTAACTATCTTAATGCTAAAGGTTTGAGGAGTTGTGGCCTTTATGAACATAGTAGGGGAAGATGCTGATGATGAGGCACTAATGAAGCCTATGCTATGTTTCACAAAGGGTGGCCTTTCAGACATAATAAGGGTGTTCAAAGCTTCCTTCCCTTTGAAAAATTTGGATAGATGATCTTAATTCCTTAAATTTTGATTTCAAGGCATTTTTTCTTTATATAAAAAATCAAGTGAGAAGATTTTAGATGAAATCTTTTCCGATGAGTCTATGAGCCTTACATTAGAGGTTTTCAAAATTAAAACAAGTTTTTCTAATTCTTTGAAATTCCCCTTAAGTTTTAAATATTTTTATTTGTAAAATTTCATTTTGGAATGATATTTTTTGCATTTTAGAGCTATGGCTTCCATTAGCTGATCCTCATCTGCATTATGCACATTATTTTCACAATTTTCATCATCACTTGAATGGGAAGTAGAAATACCTCATTTGGAGTATCCTCTAAGGCCATGAAGTATAGATTGGAAATTTTATCATTTTCTTCATCCTTAAGGAATCATCATCCCAATTAACCTTGAAGCTTTTCTTCTTCTCCCCCCATTTCTTCTTCTTCTTCTTCTTATTCTTAGGACAATCAGATTTGATGTGCCCTTGTATTCCATATTTATAGCAAGTCACATCACTCTTCTTCTTCTTGCTAGAGTTGGAGTTAAAGTTGAAGTTGGAAGATGATTTTTTTTAAAAGGCCTATTTTCTCTCTTCTTATTTTTGATGATCTACTTAACCGTTCTTGAAAGTATTGCTAGTTCTTCATCTTCATCTTCACTTTTTTATGAACCACTTAAGCTCTCACTATCATGTTGATCTTTTGATGAGTATTTGAGAGAAAGTGTCTTTTTCTTCTCCTTCTCCACTTGTGGCTCTTCCTTCTCAATGGTTATCTCATGAGTAAGAAGCTTTCCAATATGAATATTAATAGGAAGCTTCCCCAGATCTTCATTAGTTTCCTTAATATTGGTCACTCTAATTTCATAATGCTTCTTTCGAAGAGCTCTAAGGATCTTATGATTGACATCTTTCAAAGAGTATTCTTTGCCAAATTTCTTCAAGCCAGTGACAATAACTAGAAGCCTATTTGTCATATAGGCAACACTTTCATTTAGCTTCATCTTGAATTATTCATATTCGATAGTAAGCAATTGAATCTTCTTGGACTTAACTTGCTTGCTCCCTTCATGGTAGTTTTCTAACATTCTCTAAATGATATGAGCACATAAACAATGTTGAACTCTATCACATTCTTCTCTAGATAAAGCATTTAGAAGAATTGTTCTTGCTCTCTTATTTTTTCCATTATCTTTCTTTTATGCATCAACCTAATGATTTCTAGGAATAACCTCCTCAACACCATCAACCACCTCTAATGGAGGCTTCCACTCTTCAAAGACATTATACTATACATCTATGAGATCACTATCTAGATATACCTCCATCTTATACTTCCAATAAGCATAGTCGATACCATGAAAGTGTGGCTTGAGGTGATGCATCCCTTCATTGGCCATCTTGATCTTTTCTTATGCAATGAAGCTTGTAAATATGAGACCAATACTTTGATACCACTTGTTGCCCAATATGCACTAAGAAGGGATTTCACTGCCAACTTAGTGTCTAATCACACAACAGACCTTAGAAGCATTTTCCTAATGATTTACACTCAAACCTAATCAAGAGTTTTATTACACTCAATCCCAACCTCACAAGTGTTTTATAAAGGCTAACACACAACTCTTGATAATGAAAACTCTACAACTAACCCAAAGATATAATAAATGAACGTTTAAGGCTCAAGAAAATAAATTACAAGGGTTTAGCTACTAGGAAGATTGTTGAACTTCGTTTATGGCCTTTAGAGGGGTTATTTATAGTTTTCCTCCACCAAATGGCTATTACAAAAGAACTAAAGCTAGAAAATCTGCATTTAATATAGTATCACAGTAGAACCACGGTTGCGATCTTCAGATGTGTCAAACGGCTAGTTGAAACATGGCCTATTAGCTGCTTAACTATCTGCTGGAATGATTCTCTAAATTATGAACTATTACGATCACAATATTTGAATCATGGTTGCGATTTACCTTTCACATCGAGTATAGCGGTCGCAATGCCCACCGTGAACCTCTCTATCTCAGTTGCTATTTTGACATGAATTAATTTGTGGTCACAACTTAGGAATTGCAATCACGACTCTCTTATTGCGGGCTCAATTCCAGGATAGCGGTCGCAACTTAGAAAATTTTTCATGTTTCTTGATTTGCCACATTTTCTAAGTGTTTTACCTGCAAAGTCAACACTTAATAGAATCATTATAGCATTTCAATTTAATTGTCAAAATCAAAATAGAGATTGACTAAATTGAAAACTCAATTTAGGCCAACACTATTTTTCTAGAAATATTTTATCTCGAAAATATTTCCCAAGGATAAATTATTTTCCGTGAAATAAGCAGAGTCATAGTATGTGATAATTTTTCTACTTTGATTTAATTAATTTTTTATTTCTTTATGAAGGGTATTTTTGGAACAAAAAGCAAATGAATTATTATTTTAAAATTGTACCAAATATAATTATGTGAAATTCAATTGATTTTCATATTTTTAATTTGTGCTTATTAAACATGATAATTCAATTGTAAGTGAATTTTACATGGAATTCATTTATAAATGAATTCTAAATTATTTATTGATTAAACAAGTGTAGGATATATGGGTTTGAGATTTTGTATTAAATATTTAACTTTAAAATTATCATTTGTAACATTTTCATGAAGGAAATTTTAATTGTAGCTATTTTAATGTTGTAAAAATTTGCCTTTTATAGGACAACTTTTGGATTTATTTTTCTTTCGGTCAATAACTTAATAATATTTATAAGTCGTTCCATAAAATATTTTGACGACGACAACACACGCAATAAGTTTTATTGTTAAAAAAAAAAAAAATTAATCCCAGTAAATAAAATTATCGTAATGATTTTTTTTTTTAAGTAATTTATATTATTTTTTCAAAGATTAATTTTCTCGCAGTGAAACTTGCTCTCTAAATGTTATGGCACCGTTAGGATAATTTTTTTTATTTTTTTGCGAAAAGTCTTTTAAAGTATCTCTAAGGACTTTCTACTTAAACGAACTACTCCAATAATTTTTTAAAATCAAATTTTACCCTTTATTCTAATTATAATTAATATTGGAACAAAATACTATTCAATATATGAGATTTACTTTAAATAATAATTTCGTCCACAGTTTAAAAAAATCAACTCTTTAATTTATGAGATTTTATTCCGTTATACTATATAGTCATTCTATTAAAAATTTCAACTATTTTCTATCCCTTATTTCTAATTTTCTTTTCTGTCTCTTACTCTCTGTTACTCGACTCTTCTCACTCAGATCACTCATCTTTCTTTCAATCCCCACACAAACACAACCATGGCAAAGGCAAAGAGCAGTTTCAAAGATCTATCATTTGTTCTTTTCTCATCTTCAAAAGTCTCCATATTCCAAACTTTAATGTCCAAAATAACTGAAAATTCATAGATTAAATCAAAATTAAACAAAGGAAACAAAATCTCAAAGAGTTATAAAGCAATCATAAAACCACAAATACCAAAACAAATCTACTAGATCTGCCATGATTCTATATTAACCAAGAAAATTCGTATAAAAATAGAGAAAAACATAATCAAGATTCATATTAATGCGCCTCAAATCAACCTGTTGATTTCCTAGTATCTCCCCATCCTTGTGATGATCAGCTTAATAACCTCTGCAGAATTGGGAACGAATCTTCTAAGTAATCTTACCAAAGAATGATTGCACTCCTTTCTTTTGTTCCTAACTCCTCTCTTGGTTCTTGGCATGGAGATCTATTGAATTGCTCTCACTCACTCTAGGTTAGTCTTGACAACCCTTTTAGTTTTAGACACAATATATGACCAAGCCATTTTCTCTATTACCTATGATGGAAATCAAGGCCATGTTCCCAGCATCTACTAGAGGTCTGCAGTGAGCATCATGGTCAAATCTATGCTTCAAAAAGAAAAACCAAAAATAACATTCACTAATAGTGTTAACAACATTATTATGCTACAATTTTTGCTTCATTAATGGTGTAATAACCAGATAAGGTGATGGTTATTAATGGCGTTGGTTTCTGTTCTTTTCAATATCTTTGGGGTTGATTTAAGGTTTGCTTGTATGATTGTATTTAATACACGTTTATGTTGATGGTTTTTCAGATAAATTTATCCTGTTTCTAATTGTGGAAAATATTTTCATACAAATTTATCATGGATTTGGGAAATATTGAAAACTGGGTTTTAATTTTTCTTCAGTTTTAATTTGATATTGGTGACTGAAATAGAAAATTTAACTGTAAATTATGGGCATTTTAAACTTTTCATAGAATTTTAACTGAAAAAGTAACAGAAGGACTACATAGTATAATAGACTCAAAATTCAGAGACTAAAGAGTATTTTTTAAATTGTAAGGACAAAATTATTATTTAAAACAAATCTCAAGGACTAAATAGTATTTTACCCTTAATGTTATCTTTTCTACTGGTTTATTTCTTTAAAAATGTTTTTCTCTCTCATTCCTACAAGTAATTTGATTTGAAGATATGAATTTTTATGAAATAAAATAAAATGAAAGCCAAAATATAAATAATTCATTGGATTTGAGTAAAATTTTATACTCTCTATATTTAAATATTTGTTAAGATGTTTTTTATTAGATAAAATATACTTTTTAAAATAAAGAATATCCTTAATAAATACTCTAGAACCTTCAATTAAATTTAGATTAGTGTCTCAATGAATATTTGAGTAGCTAACCATCCTAATTCTCTGATTGAACAATCAAGTTTTGGACTCGCAAAAACCAAAACCAAAACCGTTTTTAATTATGGTTTTGATTTGTAGTTGAAACCATAATAAATTTATTTTTAGTTTTGGTTTCTATTAAAAAATCAAAACAAAAATTAAAACTACCATTTTAAATCAAAATTGATGGTTCAGTTAAACCAGTCATATAATTGTATTTTAATAAATTAAGTTCAGACTTTTTATTATACAATTGCATTTTAATATATTTTATTATTTATTAAAATTTTATTTTAAATTATTTCATTATATTATATTAATTTTTTAATCAAAATTAACGTAAAAAAGTAATCGGTTTGAAACTAGTTTTAGATTATAATAAAGAAATTAATTTCAAAATGAAACCTAAATCGGAACTTACTGGTTCTAAATTGCAATCAAAATGGTTAAAATCGATTATAATTTCAATTTGAATATCTTATTGGTCCAAAACTATCAATTCTAAATTGAAATCGGTTTAGTTGGACCAGTCATGCCTAAGGCCAAGGTGTCCAAATCGTACTGTTAACTACAAAAGCTACTTGTTGCTCCCACCCAAACTTTTCTTTATATTTTTGCGTTTTTCCTTATTATTATTATTATTAAGGTATTGTAAAAAATAATAAAAGTGGACCCCTAACCGATGTGTTTGCCAACTAAGATAAAAAATAACAATAAGGCAACCATTCATGTTGGATGACGGATTGAATGGATTTACTTATAGTTTTTCAGATTATTTTGAGTTAAATGCTGATTCACAAGATAATTTTTTTTTTAATATTTTCTCCTATTTTAAAATGTATATTTCATTATAATTTCTACAATCAATTCAAGTTATATTAAAAATATGGAGAAAATTAAAACTAGATCGCGTTCCCTAAAATAATTATAAAGATAAATTTATTAAAATCTATGAGCATGTGTTAATACCGGGTCAAAAATTCATTTTTATATAAAATTAGTGCAAAACTTGTATGTTTTGCTTTAGCTTATGGTAGAGTTTATTGCTATTTTATTATAATTAATTTTCTATTTATTAGCTTTTCTTGTGTAGAAAATATTCTAATTAAGGTAGGACACATAGTTAGATTAGCTAATTTTCTATATAAAACTTTCATGGTATACTTCACTCTCTTATCATTCAATCAACATACAATTAAATTTGCTCTCAAATTGACTGATCATTCTTTCAAATTGATGGCTCATTGAAACCTAAATATTCATCCTAAGATTTACAGTACATCTTATATATCCATCCAATGTTATTGATGGCTCTTTGAAGCTTAATTATATCAAATCCCTAAAATCGAAGTGACGCTGGATGCCTACATACATCTGATTTTAGGTTACTTTCATTGTTTGATCCAAATCACTAGTTCCTTCTACTCCAGAACCTATTTATGCAAACTTTATAAAATAATCTAACTGTTGATTTTTAGAAGTTAATAATTTTGGAAAGCCCAGTGGAACTCGTAAATTAGAGAAAATATTGTAGCACTACAAGAAAATCACAGTTTACCGATAAAATTTACCGACAGAAATAATTTCGTTGGTAAATTTATTAAATTACCGACAGAATACCGACGACACATAAAATTTTCTTTTTTTTTTAATTACCAACAAACTACTGACTGTTTACTAACAAAAAATTACCGACTATCAAATTTTGTCGCTAAATAAGGTACAAAAAAATGGGGCAAAAAATTAGCAACAATTTACAGACCAAAATTTTCTTCGGTAAATTTACCGACAAAAATTTTAGTCGGTAAATTAAAAAACAAAATTTTCTTTAATTCAATTATAAAAACTTTCTAATTTACCGACAATATTATTTCATTCGTAAATTTACCGACCAAATTTTTGGTCAGTAAATTAAAAAATTTTGAAATTACTGACTAAAATTTTAGTCAGTAAATTTACCGACCAAAAGTTTAGTCGGTAAATTAAAAGGCAAAATTTTTTTTAATTCAATTATAAAAACTTTCTAATTTACTGACAATATTATTCCGTCGGTAAATTTATCAACTAATTTTTCAGTCAATAAATTAAAGAACAAAATATTTTTTAATTTACAGAAAAAATTTTGAAATTATTGACTAAAATTTTGGTAAGTAAATTTACCGACCAAAATTTTAGTTGGTAAATTAAAAAGTAAAATTTTCTTTAATTCATATACAAAAGCTTTCTAATTTACCAACAATATTATTCCGTCGGTAAATTTACCGACCAATTTTTCAGTAGGTAAATTAAAGAATAAAATATTTTTTAATTTACCAAAAAAATTTTGAAATTACCGACTAAAATTTTGGTTGGTAAATTTTACCAACCAAAATTTTAGCCAGTAAATTAAAACGCAAAATTTTCTTTAATTTAATTACAAAAGCTTTCTAATTTACCGACAATATTATTTCGTCGGTAAATTTATCGACCAATTTTTTCAGTTGGTAAATTAGAAAACAAAATATTTATTAATTTACCAAAAAAAATTTTAAAATTACCGATTAAAATTTTGGTCGGTAAAAATTTTAGTCAGTAATTTCAAAAGCAAATTTTTTTTTAATTCAATTACAAAAGCTTTTTAATTTACCGATAACATTATTCAGTCGGTAACCTAGAAAATAAAATATTTTTTAATTTACCGATAAAAAATTTTAGTTGGTAAATTAAAAAGCAAAATTTTCTTTGATTTAATTAAAAACTTTTCTATTTACCGACAAAAATTTTTGTCACTAAATTTACCGACTAATTTAGTCGATAAATTATAAAGAATTTTTTTAATTTACCGACAAAATAATATGTTGGTAAATGAAAATTTTGGAGGGAAATTTCCCTCCAAATTTTCATTTGATGTAAAAAAAATTATCGATAGAAATTTAGTCGGTAATTATTCGGTAAATAAAAATTTTGGAGGGAAATTCTCCTCCAAAATTTTCATTTGATTTTTAAAAAATAAAAAATAAATTACCTACAGAAATTTAGTCCGTAATCTGTCGGTAAATGAAAATTTTGGAGGGAAATTTCCCTCCAAATTTTCATTAGAAAAATTTACTGACGGAAATTTAGTCAGTAATTAGTCGGTAAATGGCGTAAAAAAAGTATAAAATGGCTCATGCTCATCATTTTTTTCCACACTTCTTCTCTTTCTCTTTTCTTATCTTTCTCTTTTCTTATCTTTCTCTCAATTTCTTCTCTCCATTTCTCATAAATAAAATTTCTTTTTTTTTTCTCTTTTAATTATTTCTTCATTTTCTTTTTCATCACTTAATATTTTCATACTCTTTAATACTTATATACTCTTTGTTTCATATTCTATTTTTTTTCTTAAATTTCAAACCTTTCAATACAAAAAATCTATTAAATTTATTTCAATTGTTTTATTTTTTAGTTTTTATAATTTATTATTTATATTTCTTAAATTGTTTATAGCATAAAAAAGTATTAATGTGATTTTTTAAAAAATAATTATTTGCTATCTTAAATTTATTTTTTTGATTAAATTTTTTATATAAATTTAGTAAACAAAAAATAAATTTAATAAATTATTTATCTTACCTTTTCTTTTTTACTCTTATTATTTTCTCTCTTAATTTTAGCTTCATTTCATTCTTTTTGTAGTTTTGAAATATAATTTTAATTTAGTTTTTTTAATTTAGTCATTTTTTATATTCTTTAAGCTTCCTAATTTATTTTATAACTTTTTATTACTTGGTTTTCATGTTCACTCTAAAAATTTTAATTTTTTAAATTATTATTCTTATTTTTTGAAGAATATGTATTTTTTAAAAAATAGAATTTTACCGATGGATTACCGACAAAATATTTTATTTTTTAAAAATTAATTTACAAAATTACCGACAAAATATTTACTTTTAAAAAATATTTATTTAAACTTTACCGACTATTTTTTTATTTTTAAAAAAATAAAAATTTACTGACAGATTATCTACTAAAAATTTAGTCGGTAAATTGTCTCCCCAAAAAAATTCCAACAATATAAAGTTATTTTACTGACAATATAAAAATAATTTACCAACTAAAATTTTATCGGTAATTACCGACAGTTTTATATTTAGTCGGTAAATTGTGTTACCGACAAGTTAAATACTGATTAAATTTTTTGGTCGATAAATAGTCGCTATATATATTACCGACTAAAAAAACATAATTTACCGATAAAATTTTTAGTCGGTAAATTGTATTTACCGACAAAATAGTATGATTCAAGTTTGAATATTGCAAAATCATGCTCAATACTTTAGTCAAAATCCTTCGGCCAAGTTTTGAAGAAAATTTAATTACCCGAAAGAATTTAGAAAATTCTTTTGCAAAATTGAATAATTGTCTTGACTGATTGAAAGTTGCTTTAGGAGTACAATCGAACATATTATATGGTGGGCCAGCTCAAGCTCACAAGAAAAATTTGCATAAAGCAACTTATCAAGCTACTAGGAGTGGTTGTTCATATAATACAACAGTTAATCAATTTTCATCGAGAATTGATCTAATAGTTCGATAAGATAAGTGCATCTATCAACCTAGTAATTTTTTAACTTTTCAATTTAAAAATTATAATTTATTGGGAGCTCTTGAAAATTTATAGATATCCTATGACTGACTTGTATTCAATAATTTCTTCTTTATACTCAACCCAAATATAATAATTTTTATTCAAATCACTCCAATAAAATTCATAGGTGTTTATGGCATATTTGCATGAGTTTTATTCATGTTAAATTAGGCATGTTGTGTTTAGCTCATGTTTATATATGTTAGATTGTGTTATTTTATTCCTCTTTTTAGGTTTGAGGAAGGTTTAATCTTGTTTTGCAGGAATTAGGCTTGAAAATGAAAAATTCGGTAGAATGTTGCATGGCAGGAGAAATGTCATTATGCAGCAGCAAGCAACTCAGGCCCTAGTGCCACGCAGCGAGCCCCAGCGCCCCACAGCAGCTTGCAGTCTATGCCAGCATGCCTTAGCGACCTCTCAGGCACCGCAACTGAGTGCTGCCTGTAGCCTACATAGCCCTAGCATCTGCAGTAGATTCCCAGCGCACGAGCAGCGTGCCACAGGATGATCACTAGTGCCTAGCGCCTGCAGTAGACTCCCAGCGCACACCACAAGACACATAGCCCACAGAAAATTGTCACGGCGCCCAGTTGAACACTCGTGGCTCCTAGCTGCATGATTTTTGAGCTATAACTCTTTGAGGGTTTTTAACCTTAGGTTATTTTCGATAGTTTAAATAGAATGAGAGATATTATTTTTTGGGGGAGCCGACTTGAGAAGGAGGCTAAGACATTGTTCATTTCATTTTGACATCATTTCTCCTTTTATTTTCTTAATTTTTAGTTTTCAGATTTCATACTTAAATAAGATTGTCTTTAGTTATTTTGGGAATTCTTTATGAAGACGCCAAAAGATTGGGTTAGAACATCGAATTGGTTTGTAAGTTTAATTTCCATATTATTTTCATCTTTTCATTATTGAATTGAAAGTTTTAATTCAATGGATTCTTTTGATTTTAATAATTTGGAGATTATTATTATGTTCCAATGAACTAATTTCAGTTTTGTCTAGGGTTTGTATGATGTGTTCATGATATGAAATTGAATTAAATCCCATTTGATTATTCTTGTTATTCTTAATTGAATTGATTAATTGGCATTGAACAATTACTTAGCTATCAATTGTTTGACCTACATTTTGAACGAAGGAACGAGAGTTGAAGTTCAATTCTGGATTTTATTCCTTTAGGATCTTAAAATGAATTAGAAATATAAGTTTTAAGATTAGATTTTAGTTTTTGATATATGATTTGATAGAATGATTTCTATGAATGCAATTGCTAATAGATTGATTTTTATCCTTTAAATTCTTAGAAACTAAGGCTTTAGCATAATCAATTGGGTATATTCATGAACATATAGGATTGATAAACTGAATACAAACCCTAGGCATCCTTCATTTATTGCATTTAAACCTATTGCATTTTAATCAACATTTTCTTTTAATTTTCTATTTTGCAATTATTTCTTTTCAAAATCAAATCAAACAAACCTTTTTACATTTAATTTGCTTCGAAAAGGAACAAGTGATTTTCATTTGCAATTTCTTGAGAGATACGACCTTGGGTGCTTTTGATATACTACAATTGTCTCATATACTTATGGGTCGCTGTTGGACAATATATTTTGAGGCGAACAAGTTTTTGGCACTATTGCCAGGGAATTGCAAGGCAAATTTGTTTGTTTCACTGTAATTATTTCTGTTTCTAGTTTTTATTTATATTTATTTTTTGAGATTTTATGCAAGGGAGAAGATCTCTGGAAGGAGAGATTGTCCCTTTTGTTGATAATGTTCACAGGGTAGGTGGAAGGAGAATTGACCCAATTGAAAAAGAAACTGGTCAAGAAGAACAAGAAGAAATGGCACAGGAATGCTGACCTATGAAGGAATATGCTCGGCTAATCATAAGCACCGTAACATCATGCATTAGACTGGATGCGGCTGCTCGAAATTATGAGCTGAAGAACATACATTATAGCATGCTCTTATCATTCTATGGAGTGTCGAATGAAGACCCCTTGAACTTCATCCAAGACTTCTATGATACCATCCAAACCTTCCCTCTATAAGGTCTGACGAAAGATTAGCTGCGGATGAGATGTTTTCCCTACATTCTAAAAGACAGTGCTAAGTCATGGTTGATGACACTTACTTATAACTCATTGACCACTTAGGAGGAGGTATACAATAAATTTATGGGGAAGTTCTACTCTTGCCAGAAAATAGTTGAACTAAGATCGAAGATTGCAAACTTCACATAGATGGAAGGAGAAGCTTTTCATGAGGCATGGGAGAGGTTTAAGTGTTGCAAATCTAGTGCCTACATCATCATTATCCATTGTAGTTGCTCAATCAAGTTTTCTATGATGGGCTTACATTTCAGAGCTAAAGCATCATTGACAATGCAGCTGGAGGGGCAATGGGAGAAATAACTGCTGAGGAGACATATGACCTGTTTGAAATGCTTGGTGCCAACTCTCAGCAGAAAAGTACGAGAGAGAGAAAAGTTAGAGTTCAAGAAGGAGCTTTTGGAAAAGATGTGGCTATGCAAATAGCCGAGCTCACTAGACAAGTCAAGCTCTTAACCATGAAGGAAAACACACTAGTTCAACAACAAGAGGTATGTGGTGTTTGTGGTATTTATAGTCATGGTGCTAATGTTTGTCTCCTTTAGTTTTGATGTTTATGTAGGTGAACCAGAGCAAGCATATGCTTTGGATGGTTTCCAATATAGGTCAAGGAATGACCCATACTCTAATACTTACAACCAAGGTTGGAGAAACCATCCAAACTTTTCCTAGAGAAATAATAACTATCAGTAGCAACAACGTCAGTTTCAGATGATGCAGAGAGGCCACTAGTTCCAAGGAGAATCATCAAACCAACAATAGCAAAAGAAGCCATCCTTGGAGGATAGCTTGAATGCTTTCATTCAAGCTAGCACTTAAAATCAAGAGGCCAATAATAGGAGGTTTGATTCCTTGGAAGCTTCAATGAGAAAGGTGGAGACTCAAATTGGTCAGATTGCAAATCATATGCAATCTCACCAATAACGGAAACTTCCTAGCCAGCTGGAGCAAGCGAAGGCCATTACAGTCCTTATAAGTTGTAAGGTGATTAATAATACTATTGGTGATGACTTTAATAATGCAGGTGACAATCACATTGAACTAGAAAGGGAAACGAGTAACAATGAGCCTGTCATAGTTCCAAAAGAGAGGGAGAAAGTGAAGGAGACACCCTCTCCTTCTTAGTTGCACAAGGCGCATGATCCATATTGACCACCCATTCCATTTTTGAGCCGTCTAAAAAATGGTAAGAGGGATAAGTAATTTGATGAGCTGTTCAAAATGCTATCCAAGGTAAGTGTTAATTTGCCTTTGCTTGGTGTGATAAAAAATGTGCCTTCTTATGCAAAATTTTTCAAAGAGTTGAATTCTAAGAAAAGGAGGTTGGAAATGGAAGAAAAAGTTGTTGTGTCTGAGGTAACTAATATTGTATTCCAGCATAAATTACCTCCTAAAGCTAAAGATCCTGGTAGTTTTATGATTGATATTAGTATGGGTAATGGTGAGAAGGCTAAAGGTATGCTAGATTTAGGTGCAAGTATTAATTTGATGCCCTATGCCTTGTTTGTGAAATTAAATTTAGGAGAATTGAGACCCATTAAAATGTGTTTGAAACTAGTTGATAGGTCTTTGAGATTTCCTAGGGGAATTATAGAAGATGTGCTAGTGCAGGTTAGAGGGTTAATTATGCTTATTGATTTTGTGGTATTAGACATGGGTGATGAGTTGTCAAATAGGTCAGAATTGCATATTTTGTTAGGAAGACCTTTCATGGCAACAACAAATACTTTGATTGATATTAAGAATGGAAAGTTAACCATGACTATTTTGGGTCAAACTGTTGAGTTTTCTATTTTTAACAATCTTACTATTTTTACCACATCATTGTATGAAGAATGCTCCTTTATTGATTGTATAGATAAGTGTGGGGGAAACTATGAAAAAAAAGAAAGAAAGAAAGAAAGAAAGAATGATATTTCCCTCTTTAAGAGTCTTAATTCAAAAGAGTTTGAAGTTTAAAGTGCTTATTGCTCCATTGTTTTTTAAAAGAGAGAAGTGGTTACTATTGAGGTTCATTTGTGTTTTGCATTATTTTCAAAGAAAATTTTTGATCATTCTAACTTGTTTCTTAATTAGCCTAATACCTTTTAAACCCCGTTGCAATCTTAATAATGACCTTTTGATCTTTTTGACCTTTGTGGACTCCATTAGTAGAGATAAAATTGGTTAGTGTGCCTATGAGGTGGATAAGCATACATGGATATAAATCCTTTGATTGGAGATTCTCTTTGATAATAGTGAGTGTATATGCCTATCATGAAGTGCAACAAGCTTTCTTTTTGGTAAGCCTTGCAAAGATTTGATTGATACTTGGTGGATTTATAGTGACTTTTGGTAAATTGTATTGAGTATTCTACAATTATTATTATACTCTTATTCAAACACTCATCTTTTGAGGTACACACTACATTTTCTTAAGTATATAAGGTTCTTGATGCTAACTAAGGAAAATTGTTGAGTATGGTTTTGCTTGAGGATAAGCAAACGGTAAGTGTGGGAGAAGTTATTTGTGGCATATTTGCATGGTTTTTATTCATGTTAAATAAGGCATTTTGTGTTTAATTTGTGTCCATATACGTTAGATTGTGTTATTTTATTCATCTTTTTAGGTTTGAGGAAGGTTTAATCTTGTTTTGCAGGAATTAGGCTTGAAAATGAAAAATTTAGCAAAAAATTGCATGGCAAGAGGAATGTGCAACAACTCACACCCATCATAGGAGTTTTCATGACCAATTATATGAATTTAGAGTTATTATAGCAAAATGTATGCTTTTATGAAAATTCATATGTTATGTCATTGATGAGCATGTGGCATGTTAGATTAGTTCTAGTATGCATAATATGAATTATTATGGTAAAGTAAGTGATATACAAGAAATTCATAAGCATAAAAATATTTATTTCACATAAATTGAATTTTCATGCACAAAGCAATTTTTAAGCATAAAATAAGTTTTATGAGCATTTTTAAAATATTTTTAAATAAATATTTTGGGGGGATTTTCATGAAAATAATAAAAAAATATTTTATTTTTAATTACCTATAATCAGCTTATAAATTAAATAAAAAGGCCTAACTCGGCAAAGCCTACTACACTAAAACACTCATAACCTAGCTCATTAATGGTAAACTTGTAATTTTTCCAAAACCCTAATTATATAAGCCAAAATTTGGCCAGCTGTGTGGAGAGAGCCATCATTTTGTTATTCTTTATAACTTTTATAGAAAAATTCTCTCAAAAATATTCTCTCAAACGAAATTCACAAGGTACTTTCAAACCTTGCGATTTTGTGACCATTTTTGTAAGTTTTTCTATCTTTTCAATTTACTATTTGATTTCTATGAAACTAATCATGAGAAAACTATTTTGGCCTATCAATTTACTGTTTTTATTGTGATTAAATTTGGCCTAGGTGGTATTTTGAAGAAGAAACCGATTTTCAATAGAAAACACAACCCTTTCTTCGCGAATCCTCCAAAGGTGAACCCTAAAACTCAAAATTGAAACTTTCATGCAATTATTCAAGGGGGGCTGCAAATTTGTGTTTGAATATGTTCTAAACTGATTTTTTTTTGTGTTTAGATGAAAAATATTGATTTAAATCATATTTTTGTATATTACTGTATTGATGAAAAAGTACCAGAACAAGAAAGATTCATGGTTTTAATCCTAGAACTTAAAGTTGGAAAATTTTCATGCATATATATTTATATAGGTGTATATAAATATTCTAAAATAATTTTTGACATATTTACATGAAAAATATTGGTTTAAATAATGTGTGTGCATATTACTATAATGAATAGAAAGTGCGAAAATTGAGAAAGTTCATGTTTTCCATGAGTATAGGGTATTCGGCCTACATTGAGAATTTATTTGCAATGTATATAATTTTTATGTGATATATTTTAATGATTATTGGCTTGTATACATGAATGATAAATGATTTAATTGCATGTTGGTTGAAGGATTAACTCTAGACAAGCCTAGAGACAATTTGGCCTACCTAGGGTTTATTAACCCTATTACTATGTTATGATTAATATGTGTATATGATTAAGTGACAAGTGAAATGGGTCTTATGATGTGTTAATAGTGCATTAATGATCTTAAATTGACTATGAGATGCATGGTGTGATTTATTTAAAAGAGATAAACATGACTCCTCAAGGTTACTTGTTAAGTTGATATATATGTAAAGTGTTAAGTGTACTAAGTTGAATGTTAAATTGAATTGATATTAAGATTATGATATACTGTACTTGGCTTTAGAAAAGTCATAGTATGAGTTATAATGTGATTTCATGTGAGCCCAAGAAGGCTAAGTGTACAAGACTTGAAAGTCAACATGTTATATACAAGTGATGAGTGCACTTCTAAGTGCAACTCCAAGTATATGTGAATGTTATATATGCATGGGGTAGTTATGGAATAGGATAGCATGATGATTAAGTAAATGCTAAGTATTGAATTATAATGTTATGTTAGAGCTTGAGGATTATTAGAAGTTCAAGGGCTACAACAATTAGGAGCTAAGGAACCAAAAGGTGAGTAAACATTATGTTAATGTTACAAGTACAAACTATCATGTTATGTAAGCCTTTGAGATTCTTGAAACTCAACTGCCTTTCTATTCTCTATTATAACTATATGACTTCTTTGTTAAGCTTAAGTTGCCAAAGGACAATTGGTTCGAAACCATTTTGATTATTCTATGATAAGAAAGAACCTTTGTGATTGTGGCCTTACCTAATATTCTTTTTGGAACCACACTGTTGTTTACCTTTTGTTCAATAAGTTAAACTGCTATTGCTATTGTGCTACATATTATTGCTTTCTTAAGTGCTATTGTTATAAGTGATTACCATTAGCTCTAGCTATGGTATCCATGAACCTTTTATGTAGAAATCCTTGTGCCGATGCAAGTAATCATTGGAACCTATGCACATGGTCTTAACCCAATGGATAAGGGCATAGTACCCACCTTAACTAGAAGGGGTGGGTTTAGCCATAGAGCCTGAGTAGTTTCATGCTTTTCTATGTGATAGGAGTTGGAATTTGGCTTGAGGCCACATCTCCTTAGTGTATGCAAGTGAATTGAGTAGGGTCTTCACTCATGAGTGAATTGAGTAGGGTCTTCACTCATAAGTAATAAGTGTGATTTCTGCGAACCTTGTTAAATTATAAACCATGAGTTTATGAGTTATAAGCCCCTTTTAAATGATATTTGTTATTGTATAAGTTATATTGTTTACTCATTGAGATCATCTATCTCACCCCTTTTCCTTGTGTGGCTTAAGGTAAACATTATGAGGAGGCAAGGTGATTGCTCAAGCAACCTACCCCAGTTGGGAAATTTCCTTGTCATTACTGTGTTATAAGATGATGAGTCTTTAGACACTCTGGGAGTCCTTGTTGGAGAGTTTTATTTTTGGAATATTATTCATTTGATAATTTATCTGGAGTCTTAAATATTCCTTTCATATGGATTGTATTTAAAGTATTTTTAAAACTATTCTTCCACTGGTCAAAGTTTTCCTTATTATTGGATAATTAAGTTAATGCATGAGATTTTGGTATGATCATAGGCAGTGTTTATATGTGCATGAGTGGGTTTTACGGGCGTGGGTGACCTTATGTCTTCCCGTGTTTGAGGACTGTCATATCTCCATAAATGGGATGTGATAGAATGTCATCATGCGGCAGCAAGCAACTCAGGCCCTAGTGCCACACAGCAAGCCCCAGCACCCCGCAGCAGCTTGCAGCCTCTGCCAGCGTGCCTCAGCGACCTCTCAAAATGCCATAGCTGAGTGCTGCCTATCGCTTATGTAGCCCCAGTGTCCACCACAACAGATTCCCAGCACATGCAGCAGCGTGCAACAAGATGACCACTAGTGCCTAGCGCCTACAGTAGACTCCTAGCGCATGCCACAGGACACACAACCTATAGAAAATTATTGCGATGCCCAACTGCATGATTTTTAAGCTATAACTCATTTATAATTTGAATTTTTGAGGGGTTTTAACCTTAGGTTATTTTGGATAGTATAAATAGAACGAGAGATATTATTTTTTGGGAGATAGGGCTTAAGAAGGCAGCTAAGACATTGTTCATTTCATTTTGACATCATTTCTCCTTCTTTTTTCTCATTTTTTAGTTTTTACATTTCATAATTAGATTAGATTGTCTTTAGTTATTTAAGGATTTCTTTATGAAGATGCCAAGAGATTAGGTTAGAACATTGAATTAGTTTGTAAGTTTAATTTTCTTGTCCTTTTCATCTTTTGATTATTGAATTGAAAGTCTTAATTCAATGGATTCTTTTGATTTTAATAATTTGGAGATTATTATTATGTTTCCCATGAACTAATTTCAGTTTTGTCTAGGGTTTGTATGATGTGTTCATGATATAAAATTGAATTAAATCCCATTTCATTATTCTTATTATTCTTAATTGAATTGATTAATTGGTATTGAATAATTGCTTAGCTACCAATTGTTTGACATAGGTTTTGAACGAAGAAACGAGAGTTGAAGTTCAATTCTGGATTTTATTCCTTTAGGATCTTAAAATGAATTAGAAATATAAGTTTTAAGATTAGGATTTAGTTTTTGATATATGATTTGATAGAATGATTTCTATGAATGTGATTGCTAATAGATTGATTTTTATCCTTTGAATTGTTAGAAACTAAGGCTTTAGCATAATCAATTGGGTATATTCATGAATATATAGGATTGATAAACTGAATACAAACCCTAGGCATCCTTCATTTATTGCATTTAAACCTATTGCATTTTAATCAACGTTATCTTTTAATTTCCTGTTTTGCAATTATTTCTTTTCTAATTCAAATCAAACAAACCTTTTTACATTTAATTTGCTTCGAAAAGGAACAAGTGATTTCCATTTACAATTCCTTGAGAGATATAACTTTAGGTGCTTCCGATATACTACAATTGTCTCGTATACTTGCGGGTCATTTTTGGACAGTATATTTTGAGGCTAATAATAGGCCAATTGCTCTTGGTGGTAAGAGTCACCCTATAGTTGGTCTATATATGATACTTATTCAAACCATACTAGTGAAATTAATAAACCAATTAATCTTGGGTCAAGTAAGGGCTTATTGTCAGCTCGTATATACTAATTCTTCTTTAAATTAAATTAGTGAAATTAATAGGCCAGTTAAAGAATATAGTAGCATTTTTTATGAAGAAAAATATGATGGTTGAACTTGGCCCACTTATGATAGTAGTCAACCTATGTGTAATGATTTTAGGCCATTGCATAATCATATTGGAGGATAAGAATATGGAAGACTTTTACATGAATCCAATGAAGAGCCCACTTATGATAATGGTCAGGCACATGTGATGAATCTCGACTGATTTATGAATACACTGGGGAAAGAATACACGCAACCTTCTAATAAGTACAATGATTCTCAAGGATAAGTCTTTTAATAGAACAACTAAGGCCGAGTGATTAAGAAGTCAAACTAGAAAAAGTTAAAAGTAATGATCGTGTAGAGGCCAGGTTCAAAGACATAAAAATTAGTTATATGGTTGAGTACATGACTAATGAGTATGGTCGAGAAATTCTAATTCCTAAGGAAGTGATTCAATTAGATGTAAGAACATGTTATATGAATTGATCTCAAGGTAATAAGAAATTTTTTAATGTGGCTATCTATAATAATTTAATATTTAAATACCAAACACTACAAGTACAGATAATTTATATTAGGAGACTACACCTTAAAAAGTATCTCCTATTTATCAAGAGGCCGCGTTCAAGAAAATGGCCAAACATGATCGATTATATTTGAAGGCAATAAATTGATTTTCAAGTCAAAGTAAGAGATTGGTTCAAGATGAGCTCATTAATTCAGCCAGCTGAATATAAAATGTACAATACTTTAATTTCCTTGAACATTCAATTAAAGGATTGTGGGAGGCTTTGATAACCCTTGGCCAAAAATTTATTTTGATAAAAATAGTGTAAAAAGCTATAATTTTTACTTACTTTAGGATAGATTTTATTCCTATTTTATTGTGATTGATTTTCTATTTGTTATCTTTTCTTATATAAAAAGTATTTTAATTAGGGTAAGACAAATAATTAAGATTAGCTAATTGCCTATTTTAAGGCTTCATTGTATATTTTACTCTCTTATCATTCAATCAATACATAGCCAAATTTGCTATTAGATTATGAGAACACCCTTTCAAATTGATAGCTCCTTCAAGGCTAAATATTCATCCTAGGATTGATGGTACAGTCTTTATGTTCACCCTCTTTGGTTGATAGCTCTTTGAAGTATCAGACCCCCAAAATCAAGGTTGATAACGTGGGACACCTATATACAACTAGGTTACTTTTATTGTTTAATCAAAATCACCCATTTTTTGTTGCTCTAGAACTTGCTTACATAAACATTAATAAAACAACCCAATTGTGAATTTTTGAATTGACGACTCTTTGAAGTCTAAATATTCACCTTAGGATTAATGGTACAACCTATATATCTACCATTTTTTATTGACAGTCCTTTGAAATCTACATATCATACCCTTAATTGAGGTTAATGGCATTAGATGCCTATATACGGCTAATTATAGGTTACTTTTATTGTTTGACCAAAATCACCCATTCCTGCTACTTTAAAACCTTATATGAACATCAATAAAACAATTTAATTGCTAATTTTCAGAAGTTAATATCATGTAGACACATGTAAATATAAATAAATAAATATTGAAATTATTTTGTACAAAACCAATTGATTTATATTCAACACTTATTTACATTTAAATCATTGTTAATCTCTATATTTGTTTAATTTGAAATTCATTTCTCAATAAAATAATTCATACTATCAGACAATTATAGAAATTTAATTTATTCAACCATTAATATATAAAATTTAGAAATTCATGAAATTAAAGTCATACAAATGGACAAGTGACCATCCAATACTGTCCTATATGGAAAGCCCATGGCATAAAAGTTGAAATAAAGCCTATAAACAGAGAAAAAATAGATCAGATTTCAGGGAGCCTCTTATTGCTAAGTCAATAGGCTTGAATATGAAGGAACCTATAGGAGAGAAACAAGTCTCTTACTTGTTATTTTAGAGGGTTATTTGGTGAGAGTTGACTTACTTGAGTTTTTTCTTTTGCTTGAGTGAGTGATTTTCCATTTTATAGTGGATTTGATAGGCTGGTAGATATGAAGTAGTTTGAATTAATGGAGATAATGAGCCTCTCTTGTGTCAACCTTTCATTGACCTAATGCATGCATTTACCTGTCGTTATAGGGAAGCACCTCTTATGCACTATTATAGGAGTTCTTAACCCTAATATGTCCTATCTAACATGATGACTCTTGCATCAATCTACTAATGATTTTTAACAAGTGAACTCAATGAGCTTTGGTATGATATGAGAGCAAGTGAGCTAGTTGCTACTCTAGCTTTATGAGTATGAGCTTCGAGGATGAGGATGAGGATGAGTTTTGAAGGCATGAGTGAGTGATCTCTCCTTTTATAGTGATTCTAATAGATCAGTGGATATTGATGAAGCAGTCTTAATTGATGGGGGTAAGCAACCTCTCCTGTATTAGCTTTTCCCTGGCATCATACATGCATTTAGATGCCGTTATAAGGAAATGCCCTCTACGCACCATCATGGGCATGCCTAACTTTGATGTGTTCTATATAACATGATGATTGTTGCATCATTATGCTCAATGATCTTTATACAAGTCAACTTAATGAGCTTTAGTCTAATATAAGAGCAAGCAAGCTGATTGTGACTCAAGCTTTACGAGGATGAGCTTTAAGGACGAGGATGAATCTTGAGGCAAGCTAGTGCCTTACTAGATGAGTCCTGAGCTTCTATGAAGAGGATGAAGATAAGTCCCTAAGGATGAGCTAATGCCTCATTAAATGAGTCCTAAGCTTCTATGATAAGGACAAGGATAAGGATAAGCATAAACTATTACCTTATTAAACGAATCCCCAACTTCAAGTAGGTTGATTCACCAACTGAGGTCATACCATAAGCCTATAGGTAGCAGTTTCCTAGATGGACTTTGTCCTTATTAGACCCAATTTGGACTTAGCTAGATTGAGGAGCTTGGTGTTAAGGTTGCTAGATGCTTGAATAAGTATGCAAGCTGAGAAGCTCGTCTTGAAGGTAACTAGATGCCTCTATGAGATGAGAGACTTGATATTGAGGCAATCGGATGCCCAAATGAAGAAGTGAGCTGAGGAGCCAGATATTACAGGATGAGTTATATCTAAGGGCTTGTGAAGGATCATGGTGTGATCTTTGTTATTTACAATGGCTTCAAGTCTTCGATGTAGCTTTAAATCTTTAAACTTTTTAAACATTTGCAATTATTCGGATCTTCTAAGTAGCTTTAAATCTTTAGATCTTTGGATCTTCCAAATAGCTTCAAAATTGTTCTTTTTTAAATGTCTTTAAATAATGTGCCTCACTAAAAGAGGTCTTTAATAATATGTCTCATTAATATAGGACTTAGATAATCTGCCTTGCTCATAGAGGATCTGAAAAAACCTGTCTCATTGATAAATGGCTTAAAGAAAACCTGTCTCGCTGATAGAGGACTTATAAGACCACCTAGCTGATAGAAGACTTAGAAATTCTGCCTCATACAAAGGACCTTAGAAGTCATGCCCTGCGTAGAGGATTTCAAAATTCCTACCTCATGTAAAGGACCTTAAAAATCTTACCTTACATAGAGGACTTTAGAAATTTTGCCTCATATGGAGGACTTTAAAATTTGCCTTGTATAGAGGACTTTAGAAATCCTACCTCATATGGAGAACTTATATAATAATAATTTACCTTGCTAGTAGAAGACTTTGAGAAAAATTGCCTCACTCATAGAGGGCTTACAGAAAACTTGCCTAATAGATAGACTTAGAAAACCAGCCTTGTTGATAAAGGACCTAGAAATCCTACCTCGTATAGAGGACTTTAAGAAAACCTGCCTCGCTGATGGAGAGCTTAAAGAAAAACCTACCTCTTTGATAGATGAATTAGAAATCTTGCCTCATGTAGTGGACTTTGAGAAAACTTGCTTCTCTAATAGAGGGCTTAAACAAAACCTTCCTCATTGATAAAGGACTTGGAAATCCTACCTCAATTAAAGGACTTTAGAAATCTACCTCACATGTAAGTCTTCAGTATTTTGCGGACTTTCACCTAAGTGAACTAAGCCTATAGTATCTCTTGACTTTTACGTAACCAAACTAGGTCTTAGTGCTTTGCAGACTTTTGCCTAGTTGATCTAGTCTTTTTGTGTCTCGCGAACTTCTTCCTAGCTAAACTAGGTCTTTAGTGCCTCGCAGACTTTCACCTTGAGTTCACTAGATCTTTTGTATGCCTCGCAAACTTTCACTTAGAGTTCACTAGGTATTTTTTAAGTCGAGTCAATCTTTCCAACTCTATCTCGCTTTTTTATTGTTTCAAGGTACCTCTTAAGTAGGTCTTCTTTAGCGAATACACTTGTTTTCACTTTTTTTATTGAAGTGGTTGGCCACCTTCTCGCTAATGATGGTGATTCCCGTGTCATTTTTGCAACCTAATATAAATTTTTGGTATAAAAAGAACTTGGATTTTCAGTGAATGTTGAGATTTTTTTAACTCGATATAACATATGGAACATGTAAAGCCTGATGAGTGAATTTCATGATTAGATCTAGTATTTTTTGGGCTAAAAAGAAAAAGAGAGACAACTTTTTGTGTTGTCCCTATAGATGATGCTATTTTGATTAGTTAAAATGTTACCTCATTCTTAATATAGAGAGCTCATGGTGTAAAGGCAATGAAATATAGCCTGTAGATAGAGAAAAAATTGATTAAAGGTCCCCTGAGATTGTCTCGGGAGATGGGAGCCTCTGATGGTTAAGTGAGTGGGCTTAAAGATGAAGGAACTTGGAGGAGAGAAAAAAGTATCTTCCTAGTTCTTTTATAGAATTATTTAGTGAGAGTTGACTTACTTAAGCCTGCCTCCCCTTTTGTATGAGTGAGTGATCTTTCTTTTATAGTGGTTCCGATAGGCTAATGAATAATGACGAAGTAATCTAAATTGATGGGATAAGTAGCCTCTCCTCTGTCAGCTTTTCTTGCATCATGCATGCATTTAGCCACTGTTACAGGGAAGCACCCTTACACACCATCATGTTGTGCCTAACCTTGAAGTGTCCTATCTAATGTGACGGCTCTTGCATTAGCCTACTTAATAAACTTTATATAACTCAACTCAATAAGCTTTAGTCTGATATGAGAGTAGGTGAGCTGATTGCTACGCAAGTTTTATGATGATGAGCTTCGAGGACAAGGACGATGATGAGTCCCAAGGGCAAATCAGTGGATGAGTCTTGAGTTTCTATGATGAGAATGAAGACGAGTACTCGAGAGTGAGCTAATATCTCGTTAGATAAGTTCTAAACTTTTATGACGAGGATGAGGGCATAGACGAACTATTGTCTCATTAGACAAGTCTCAAGCTTCGGGTGGGTTGATTCACCAACCAGAGTTATAGTACAAGCCCATAGGTGGCAGTCCCTTGAATACACTTTGTCATTATTGGGCTCAATTAAGACTTAGCTAATTTTATCCGTCAATCATTATTATTATTATTATTAAGAATTCGGATATTATAAAAAATAATATAAGCGGACCCCTAACTGATGTGTTCGCCAACTAAGATGAAAATAACAATTATAATAATAAGGTAACGTTTGGTGTTGGGTCAACGCATTGAATGGATTGACTCACATGTTCGAATCGTTTAATCTCGGATCATTTTGAGTTATATATGCTAATTTGAAAGATATATATTTTTCTTTTGCTTTTTACTTTTCCATATTTTAAAACATGTATTTCATTGTCATTTCTGCAACTAATTAAAGGTGTTTTAAAAGTATAAAGGAAATTAAAATTAGATGACCTATCTAAAAATAATTATAAAGGTAAATTTATTAACATCTATGAACATGTAGACACTCATACTTGTAAATGCATGTTGTATGGTGATCCAGGTCCACGTAATAGTGTGGATATGAGTGTCCATATCAATTATAAAAAAAATTCATGAATGGGAAGCTAAGCAAGAGAAATTATGTGACCAGCCCTAAAAAAAAAAGAAAGATCAGATTTGTAATCATTTTGATCCTTTTTCTCGCTGTTTCTTTTTTATTGTCTTTGTCATTTTTGAAAAAATTGTCAATGTGCTTCTTCGCTCTCTCTAATTTCTCACTATTGCCTCGCTAGATGAAACTTCTCACTATCTCATCTCTCTCTCTATTCTAGCATTTTTGAATCGCTTTCAATCTTTAATTTTAGGTAATATAAAAGTTATATTTTTATAATTTATAAAATTAGTTGTAGATTCATCAGTTATAATATTTAGATTCATTGGATATTCCTTAGGTTCATCATTTAATTACAAATGAATAAAGAACAACATAGTGAACAACATTGATTTAAATATTACATAGTGAACACCATCAATTTAAATATTCTTATTTCTTGAAATGAATATAATGAGAATTGAATATTCACTTTAGGTTCATTGTAGATTCATCATTTGTAACTATTAGGTTCATTGTCATTCACTATCATGCATTTCATATATAATAAACTGTAAATTCATTAAACAGAAACTGTAAGTTCATCAGTAATATAGTATAGATTAATTGAAAATTCACTTTTAAAAATAGTTTCTATAATAATAATATTCATCACTTATAAGTAATAAAATCATTAAATATTATTTATAAGTTTATCAAATATATGGTGTAGGTTCATTATTTATATATACCGTAGATATATCAATTATACTCTAAAAGTGATACATCATCAACCCAGGTTGTTATTTAAAAAAAAAAAAAATTCGCGCGTGATTGCTTGATTCACTTTGTGATAAAAAAAAAAAAAATTGTCGTGTGCATTTTTATCACACGCTCACTTGGTCTATGATGAATTGTGGACTTAGGTTCACGATTTAACAAATCACTTATAAATGAATAAATATTAGAATTATTTTGTAAAAAACCAATTGATTTATATTCATCACTTATTTACTTTTAAATCCTCATTAATTGTTATATTTATTTAATATGAAATTCATTTCTCAATGAAACTAATTCATAATATCAGACAATTATAGAAATTTTATTTATTCCCCTTAATGTATAAAACTGAGAAATTCATGAAATTAATCATGAAATTAAAATCAAACAAATGGGCAAGTGAGTATCCAGCACTGTCCTATATAAGACTTAATATCTATCTTCCACTTGCAATTACTCACAAGTGTATCTTATACAACACTTCTATTTAATCTTACTATAATAAGTATAATCAAACTTTATTCTATATATCCAGTACATAATAAGTGTTCTATCTTTCATATTCATGTGAAATAGACCTTTTATAATTTCAAATGAATCTCACATGAATATGAGTATAGAGTGTATTTTTAGGGCATATAGAGTATTGAATAATTTTCTAATTTTTCTTGGCATTAACAAAAGGGTAGATCTCATATCTAAAATTGCAACTCCCACTAACAACTCTTCCACCTTCTTTCCCATCACAACAACTTGGAAGCTCACCAATTATACCATCAAGACACTTCTTACAATCAGTACTGGAAAGATCCCTAGAGCACTGAACCAACCCATAAAGCTTATTATTATCATTATTTGATTCTCCACTCACATACAAGTTAGGGTTTAAATAGGCTACGTTAGCCAATTGACTTAACAATTCCTTAGTTTTTCCATTAAACTCAATAGGGTCACTTACAACTCTCACATTCCACATATAGAACTTGTTTTTATTATCAATCTTTCCAAAAAAATCTTTGTCTGAGTACTTGAAATAACAATTATCATACCAAATAATTGCTGCTTTGTTGTACGGACATCGCTTTCTAATCTCACTGCTTGCTTGCACTACACAGGTTTTGCAGTCTGAGGTTGAGACATCACCTCTACAAAGAGCAAGTCCATAGGCTTGATCTGGGTACTGGCCAGATGAGCCAAAACCAAAACCTGTTTTTGGGGTTTGAATGTAGAGATTGCCACTGAGCTTGCTTAGGTTTGACTCATAAGGGCTATTTGAAGTGAAGTTTTCTGAGCTTGAACAGAAATGGAAGAGCGGATCAGCAGCAAAAATGGTTTGGAGAAGAAGGGGAAAGACAAGGAGATAGATAGAGAAGGAGGATTTTGAGAAAGACATATTTACTGTGGGAAGGATAGAATTTCTGATGGGTTCAAATGTGGGATGGATAGCTAGGTTTTATACTCATGAGCATTGACTAATTAATGGTGAGAGGTTCAAGTTGACCATTCTCTTCTCTCTTTCTTTTTGGTAATTAATAAAATAAAATAAAATAGCATGCACTTGAGCAATTACAGGCTTACTTTGCGATAGCTGCATTGAAGAAAATCTTTGACTTTTTAGTTTGTGTTTCACATTATGGTTAAACTGCTTTTATTTTAGGCTTAATAGATAATTTTATCTTCAACTTTGCATCATTTTATAATTATATCCTATTTATATTTTTCTTTTGTCAATTATATACTTTATTTTGAAAATTTAATTATAATTTTACCCTAAAGTTAAATTAAAAATAATAATATTAACAATTTTATGTTGATTTTAGAATTTATTATATCACATTATCAATTTAATTTTTAAGTTTTGATAGGATTGACTAGGTTATTCATCTTTGCAATTTTGATAAAGTATTAATAATCAAATTAATAACTGAATTATATTAATCAAATTTACAATATCAAATGGTTTAATTAACTTGAATCAAAATTTAAGAATTAAATTGACAATATAATATAATAATTTTAAAGATTGATTTGGCCTTTCTGCCATTTAATTAATAATTTTTTTTTCTTATAATTATGAATTGGGGTAAAATTACAACTAAATTTTTAAATTAGGGTAGAATTGACATAAAAAAAAATTAAGGATAATTGCAAATTAAAATAAATAAAGTTTAAGGTAAATTTATCTATTAGACCTACATACTTTATTTAAAGTTTCAAAAATCATGATTTGAGAAAAATTATATTTCTTAACTTTTCTCAAACCACGCATGTTTTACAAACAAACAACTAAAATATTTTTTTAAAATTAAAAAATATTAAAATGTTATGATATATTATAAGATTTGATTGATGTCTTTCCATATACATGAATATTCTAGTTTCCATATTAGTATTGATTGTATTTTCCTTATTGGAAAAACTTCCTATTTCTTATATTTTCTTTATTGGAAAAGTTTTCTATTTCTTTCTCTTCTGCACTCTATATAAATGGCTTAATACTATTGAATGGAACAACTAGAAAAACTATTCTCTTCTCTATATTCTTTGTTCATGTTATTCTCCATTTTATTTATAACACGTTATCAGCATGAATTGTTCTACAATATTGTTCATAATTTTGGATAGCTTGTGGTTTAGTACAATCCAGCTAAGGCGAAAAATTTGAAAAAATAAAATTCAAGATTTATGGTAAACAATTTTTATCTAATTAATTACTATTATTATTAATATTTATGTATCAAATATTTTTTTTAAGAAAAAAAAAACTAAATCGTTTTTTTTTTTTTTAAGAAATCGTTTGAACATATTGGGTTAATTAATTTGAAGAAATCATTTTTTTTTTCTTCTCTCTTACAATCATTTATTTCAAATCTTTTTTTTTTAGATTTATAAAGATTTGATATACTATTTAATAATTAATCAATTAAATTCTAGTTCCTGAAGAACTAGTATTATATTTTAAATACTAGTTCCTGAAGAACTAGTATTATTTATAGTTCCTAAAGAACTAATTAAATAAATAACTAATCTATGAGTTTCTAGAGAATTAATATTATATTTTAAATTCTAGTTCCTGAAGAACTAGTAGTATTTATAATTCCTGAAAAACTAATTAAATAAATAACTAAGCTATGAGTTCCTGAAGAACTAATAATAATTACAGTTACTGAAAAACTGGTATTCCTTATAGTTCTTGAAGAATTGATATTCTTTACAGTTTTTGAAAAACTGATATTCTCTACAGTTCCTGAAGAACTGATATTCTATATAGTTCCTGAAAAACTAATTAAAGTAAACAAATTCATTAAAGAATCATTAAATATTCCTGAAGAACTAAATACATTGTCTACAAGTCTTTAAAAGACTAATTTTATTATGATTTTATATTAGATAATGTTAATTGATGGGCCTCGACATCATGAGTAATAATTATTTATACTAGTGTCACTCATTCGGGTAATCAAATAAATAAAATAAAAATTCTTGAAAAATTGATATTTTATGTTCCTGAATAACTAATAAATTTGATTTAAGATATACGCGTTGAATAAATTAGATATCAATAAAGTACCTGCGTATGGCCATAATATTAAGGTAAACCTTTTTGCTTTGATTTTTCTGTTTTGGGTGTTTTATTATTGTTTATATGTATTGGAATGATGGGTATGGCCTATTTGATTTACCAACCAAATTGTAACTTTTAATTGGTTATCAATTATAACAACACATTTTATGCATAGTTTTAAAGTCATGGCTTATAATTTTTTTTGACATAAAATCCGACCCTAAATTATTCATTTATTGATTGATTGACTTGCTTTATGGGAAAATGGTGATCTTGCATTCATATTAATAGGTTTACTTGATTCATTAAATTGAGATTGATTCTACTAGTGTATATATTACTACATATCTTTCGGTTTTAGCATCTCAACTCAAAATTTATTTTATGGACAATACATGTTTCATACATATATATATATATATATATATATATATATATATATATATATATATATATATATATATATATATATATATATATATATATATATATATTTGTTAGTTGAATAGCCTACAAGAAAGTTGTGTGTTTTATATATGTTTTGAATTTACTTATATCAATGTGTATTAGATGTGAAAACAATTAGAGATTTAAATGTGAGATGAGATTAATATAAATTATATAAGTAACATGATTTTGTTAATTTATGAATTGATGAATTTATTTCTGGATTGCATACATTGTTGGATTTATGTTGCTATAGAGAAGCATAATTAGTGCTTACCTTTCCTTGGTAGGATAAATTATGAATTTAATGTTTGTTAAAATTAATATTAATTTATTTTCTGATTGGTCTATTTAGATATATTTTAAATATATGCAAATTAAGTTATTTAAATAAAGTGAAGTATAGTGAATTAAAGTTTGGTTGATAATTTTTATATGCTCTTGAATTTAATGGAAATAATTTTTGACGTTAGTTGTTGATAATGAAATGCATTTAGATGCTAGCAAAAGCAAAAGCTATTATCTACTTAAATATCATTTAAGTGAGGATTTAAAGGTTGAATATCTTACTATTAATGATTTTTATATTTTCTAGAAGAGTTTTAAAGATAGATATAATCACTTGAAATATGTGGTACTACCATAAACTCAATATGATTGGTTAAACCTACACCTACAAGACTTTAAGTCTATTTGAGAATATAATTTAACCATGTTTAAAATTACTTCACAGCTGAAATTGTGCGGTAATAAAGTTACATGCTCATGTAGTAGCAATATAAAAAGTGAAAATTTAGAAATATTATTTTTCTACTGGTTGCAAAGAATAATTGTTAATAAGGAATCATCAAACAATGCCCACTAGTACAACTGTATTCCCTGAAGTGAATACTATAAATCATTTTGTAGATAATGAGAATTCTAAAAGAATAATTGCTAATGAGAAATCATCAAATAATGCCCACTAGTACAACTATATTCCCTGAAGTGAATACTATAAATCATTTGGTAAATCATGAGATTCTGAAAGAGGAACCGCCCATATAGAGGACACAACTCAATTCAATATTGATGATTTTTCTGTAAACTCCTTGAAGGAGTAATTTGCAAGAATTTTATAAGTTGTGTATTATAATAAGTTATTTAATTACTATTTTATCCCTAGTATACATGCACAATATATTGCGTTGAACCTGCAGTTCAAGCATTGAACTTATAGTTCAATAATTAAACCTTGAAAGTTTGGCATGAATGCCATTATGTACATCATATATACTCTCCCTTGAAACTTGTATAAGGACATGAGTCATAAATTTTTTTCTGTGCCATGAATATATTAAATCTATCTCAATGTGCGATAATGGGTCCACAAAAGAGATTATGAATTTATTTTGATGAGGCATATTTTTTGACATTAGGGGAGGAAAAGCACCTGCAGTGCTAAAGAATGTCGAGAAATTTATTAGAAGGAAAACCCTTTAAATAATTTTGGTCCATGTACAAGTTAGAGTGAACCAGAAGTTCACAAAATAATACAGTTGTAATAAATTGCAACTTAACTGCCAAATGCATTTATAGATGCTAAAAGAGTGACAAAGTCTCATATTACAGCTGCTAATACCCTAGCAAGGGTTGTGATTCCAATTGCAAATAGAAAATCAATCAATCTCACTACACGCTAGAAGCGTGGATAGTAAATTGGAACTAAAGAAAAAAATCCGCAGAAAAGAAAAGCAGCGCCACTCATAAAATCTCCTGAAGAGAAACCTCCTGAAGAGGAAGATCTTAGTCAAAGAGCTATAGCTAATTATGAGACACAGACTGAGACAACAGAACAATTAAATCCTCCAGATATGGCTTCTGGAGTTGATGATCATATAAATGAAAACTATAAGATCTCAATTATTTTGTGATATAAGAAAGAGTTGATAGAAATTTAATTATCGTCGACGATAAATTTACCTCAACAGTAGCTTTTGCTGTTACAAGAGAAAATATGGATCCATAATCTATAAGTATAACTGAATATTAGCATAAACATGATTGATCATCGTGGAATGAGGCAATTAAAGTAGAGCTAGACTCGTTCTATCATTGATTATGAGAAAAATAATTCTCTTATTATATAAATGATCATGTTCCGATACTTAATTAATATGGCAGTTAATGAAAGGCTTATTGTACGCCCTATGAAAGTAATAAGAGTCCTAGAAGGACTAAGTATATCATAAATGAATACACATTAAACATGTGACATATATTTCATCAAATTGCAAAAATCTATGTATGGATTAAAGCAATATGGACATGTGGTATGATTGTTTTGAGTAAATTCTTATTGAAAGAAAGATATGTGAATAATACACTATGTCCATTTGTATTTATAAAAGACCATAGAATGGTATATGTTATTATTGCAGTATAAGTTGATTTAAATATCAATGTGACTCTTAATGAACTCAAATAAGTATGTATCTGTTTGAAAAGTGAGTTTGAGATAAAAAATTTAAAGGAAATGAAATTTTGTATTGGCCTGCAGACCGATTATTAAGGAGTCCTAATACACCAGTATACTTATGTGGAAAAGATATTTAAGCAATTTTTGCATTGATAAATCTTCTCCCTCAAGCACACCAATAGGTGGTCCGCTCACTAGAAGTTAAGAGAGACCCTTTTAGACCTAAAAAAAGATAATAAGAGTTGTTTGATTTTGAAGTACTATATATAAGTGCTATAGGGCACTCTTGTGTCTTGCAAATTGCATCAGGCCGGATATTGCATTTGCAAGAAAAATTCCTAGCTAGGTATAGCTTTGCACTTACAAAGAGATATTAAAATGGTGTAAAAAGTTATCTTCAATATACTATTAATATTATAATTCACATTTGAAATTGGTCTACATGCGAATATTGGTTATTTGCTTAGTTTATATGATGGTAGATTTTAGACTGGCTATGTATTCACTTATAGTGGTACTGCAATTTTATAAAAATTTTTATGGTCCTGAAGTACCTCACTAAAAGATACTCCCATTGTATTTTGAGAATAATGCAATTTGTATTGCACAAATTAAAGGTGGTTATATTAAGGGTAACGAAGTATACATAAATTTCACCCAAATTCTTGTATATACATAAGCTCCAGAAGAGATATCCACCAAATTTGCTTGAGTGACAGTTTAATAGACTTATGTACTAAGTTTTTACCTAATGTGGTATTTAAACGGCATCATTTCATCAATTAGTATACGCTGTGTTAAAATCTGTCATCATCAGGGGGAGCGAATTAGTATATGATTGTACTCTTTTTCCTTAGTCAAGTATTTATCCCATAGGGTTTTCTTGGACAAAGGTTTTAATGAGGCAATCTGTGCAATGAAAAAATAGCACATGAAATATACTCTTTTCCTTAGATATGTTTTTTTCCACTGGGTTTTCTAATAAGGTTTTTAACGAGTTATATTCATAGCGCAAGTAATATTCTAAGGGAGTACTACAAATAAATTATTATATGTGAATATTACTTTAACATCATTAAGTATACGATTTGACAACTTGGCAGATTTGTTTACAAAGGCACTCCTTACAATCACATTTGAAAAGTTAGTCAATAAAATTAGCATGCGTCAGCTAAGAGATATTTGATAAAAATCATATTTTCATGAGGGGGAGATTTTAATGCACTGTACTCTTTTTTCCTTAGCCTAAGTTTTGTCCCATTGGGTTTTCCTGGCAAGGTTTTTAACGAGGCAGTGTTATGGCGCAAATCCCTACAAGAATAATGTACTATTTTTCCTTCACTAAGATTTTTTTTCCCACAGGATTTTTCCTTAGTAAGATTTTAATGAGGCATGTTCTTTGTAAAAGACATCAAGGGGGAGTGTTATGATATATTATAAGATTTGATTGATGTCTTTCCATATACATGAATATTCTAGTTTTCATATTAGTATTGATTGTATTTTCCTTATTGGAAAAACTTCCTATTTCTTGTATTTTTTTTATTGGAAAAGTTTTCTATTTCTTTATCTTCTGTACTCTATATAAAGGGCTTAATACTATTGAATGGAACAACTAGAAAAACTATTCTCTTCTCTATATTCTTTGTTCATGTTCTTCTCCATTTTATTTATAACATAAAACATAATTTTTAAAATCATCTCCAAATTCAATCTTAAGTCCTTAATAATGAATTTCCTGCAAACCAAAAAATAAAAAATAAAAATGGCATTTAATATTATATTTTTTATAATTTAAATATCTAGTTATTTAAAGATTTGAAATTATATATATATATATATATATATATATATATATATATATATATATATATATATATATATATATATATATATATATATTTGAAGTTCAAATTTACATTAATAATAATTTCAAACCATCAATACCTATTCAAACCGATCTGAGCTTATTATAATTTTCTATATTGAAGTTTAATTAATAAAATTTTAATTTGATCAGGTCTAAACAATTCAAATTTCGATTACCAATAAAATGACTTTAATATAATTACATGTGACCTGTATGATATCTAATTAATGTGATTATTGTCTAATGATGAATTATTCAAAACTAATTACAATTCATATTGGGTTAAGTATGATTTTATTTTATTATTTAGTTGCAGAAGATTCCAAGTTAAAATTCTAAGACTACTATCCAAATGAATAAAACTCTAACCTCTGAGAGAACTTCCACCTTAAGATTTCAAATAAGCCACTCCAAATTTGGGAATACTTCAGTTTACAAAGTGAAACAATTAAAGGTTACATATGGCCAACGTTTTTTCCAAACCAGTGAGTAATTATGAGATCATCTTTTTTTTTTTTTTTTTTTTTTTTTTTTTGAAACTTCTCATTTGTAAAATTTTATACAAAACTTCAACTGGTACACTAAAAGCTTTTATTATATTTAAAATTTCCCTTTATTTAATTCTTTTTTGGTGTACGAACACTTCATTCAGATCCCATTGGTTTTGCGAAAAAATAATTTATTTATTTTTAAATGTTCTCCAAAGATAATTTTTTATTGTTTGGTTAAAATAATAAATTTTAATTAAAAATATTAAAATTTTAATTTATAAAACCATAAACAAGTTTTATAACTATAAAAATTTTATATTTTTAAATTAATTGTTAAATATGAAAAATATATCAAAAATGATAAATTGTGATGTTTATCATTAATAGTCGTCGATGTTGACCGATGATTATTGGTGATTCTTAGTGATATCTCATAATTGATAGATTAATACATAAGTTTTGTATATTTTATTTTTATTATAATGAATTTATTAAAATTAAGCAAATAAATTTTAATAAAATATTTATTTTTTAAAATAACTAAATTTTTCGTTGACTAATATTTCATAATGCTCTAAATATAAAAACAAAATGCGAACAAACGAAGCGTTGAATTTGCCCACTTTTGAAGGATTAATAAGAAGCTTCTGAAAGTGGGCGCGGCGGCTTATGGGTAAGGTAGATGCGCACTTTGAATTATCGATCTTGGATGGGAGAAAACCAAAGAAGAGCAAAACAACATAAATTTAAGGATAGTACCTAGCAAACATGATGCTCTAATGCTGCATCACATCATTCAATTTAAATATATAATAATAAGGCAATTATATATGTGTACCATTCTTGAGGACTTTTTTCTTTTATATGGTGGATATACACAAATCTACCTTTCATGCAATTTGCTAATGGTTTAATATTTAAATGATTATTATCTCACTTCATAAAAATTTAATTAGAAATTTAAATCATAACATTTAGTATTTTTATTTTTCAAATTTTATATGTATAAAAGAAATAGTTAAATACACTTTATCTTATTGTTTCACTTGATAAAAAAATTACATTGTTCATATAATTTTTGTGTTACAAAATTATCATTATTAATTATATTGTTTATATAATTCTTTGTACGAGACTTTGCCTGAGTATCAGTACGATCTGTATGGAATTGAAACACTTATTTAGATTCATACTCACTATTAAAGTGGCTATAACTTTTGGGAAATGATTTCTTTATTCTTTAATTTATAAAATTTGGGGAATCACTACATTATTTTTATTGGAAAAATATAATGTAAAGACCTATTTAATAATTCCAATTATTTATTCAAAGGAAAAGTACACTAATTCATGAAACCAAAGAGGATTTAGAGATTAGATTTTGGTTTTAAGTAATTAAAATTTGGCTTTTAAAGTGAGCATGACTTAAAAATGTATTTCATGAATAATTTATAAAATGAAAATGACATAGTAAAGATGAATGACAATTAAAAGATGAATATGATAGCAAACCAAAGATCAACAAAATAAAGGAAAATAACAACATATAAATAAAGGAAAATTTACATTTAAAACTTAAAAAGATAGGGGATATCTTCTCTAGTTCTTATGAGTTTTAGGAAGATCACACATTCACTAACAGGAAGGTGATATAAGAGGAGGGTTGTTAGTTTTAAATTATTTTTTCCACTTGGAATAAATTTGTCTGCGGGTGAAAAGCTCTAAAAATACTAAACTTTGGTGGTTTTTTCAATGTGATCACAAAAGAATTTTCCTTTGCCAGGAAATATCTAAAATTTTAAAAACCTTTTACATTGAGGTCATTGGCTGAAACCCAACCTGAGAAGCTAATGTGGCATGTCATGTCAGACATGGGTGATGACTCATCTTGCTAGTTAGGTGACACGTCAGCCAAAAGAGGTCACATATGTATGACATGTGATTTTACTAGCTGACTCATATTTAATTGATGTGGCATGACAAGTCCAATGCGTGACGAACATGTGGCATGGAGCAAAGGAATGTTTTTTTTTTACCATAATCTATTCTCAATCCCTCATTTCTTTCTCCCTCTTTCTCGATTCTAGGCAGGTTTAGGGTTTTGCCTGTTTCTTTGCTTCCTCATCTACTCATCATCCATTCGTAAAGCTCAGCCTCTCTCTCTCACCATCTACATACCACATCCTAAGGCATCTATTGCTTTTCTTCTCCAATTTAAACAAACCATAACCTTAAAAAAATAAAATTGAAAATTTTATTTTTATTACCTTGGATTTTCCATGGCTCAAGTGATCATCTCTCATTGTAAATGTGGGCGTCCATGTGTGCTGGAGACTTTAGGCTCTATTCTAAATCCTGGCAGGAGATACATTAGGTGTAGAACTATAAGGACGTAAGTTACTATTTTGCCAAAAATATTTTAGGTTTTGATTAATTATTCTTTTATTTTTTGATTAATTTTTGTTTATTTTTATAAAATATTATATATGTGGTTGTTTTCTTCCTTGATTAAACTATCCCATATCTAAATTCTATGAAATTTTCTAGGTAGGGCTTACTTATAAACTGGTAATGTATTTGTGTTTAATTTGAGTCATTTCGTTTCAATAAGAGGAGCATGGATATTGTGATTTCTTTGATTAGATTGATCATCAAACCAAAGAGGAGGGACATGTAAGGAGATTTACATATGGTGAAGGCAGGTCAAGCTACAACAAGGGTTTGGGCAATGTAAGGTTCAATAGGGGTAAAGCCAAGTCAAGCTACAACAAGGGTTTGGGTAGTGTAAGCTTTGATAGTGTTGAAAGTAGTGCAAACTACAATAACTATGCAGTTGATGATGAAATAGATGGAGATGAGATAGTTAGGTAGAAGCAAACTATAATGAGTAGTTCATGTTGTTTCTACTATTTTGTCTTTGTAGTATTTCTATTTGGTGTGTTTGTTGGTTTGAGTATAAAAAACTGATAGCTTCTTGTTTATGAGTGAAGTGGGAGTGGGATATGAAATTTATTGCTGATCATTTTAGCGGTTATGTAGTGAGGTTATTTAGGTTGTGATTTTGTAGAGCTACCAATTTTTCTAGCTTTATTTATCTATGTATCCAATGATTGGTAGCTCTAACTATGTAACTAAGAATGCTAATTTGGAAGGAAAATTAACTTTTTTTTTTCTTACAAATGGTATAAAACAATAGTCTAGCCATGTATAATGACAAATTTGAAAGCAATTTTTATAGTCACTACATAGCATTACATTGTAGGTCCATTGAAATTAGACTAGCAGCAAAGGGTAATAATATAGCCAAGGGGAATAATACAATCACCACATAGCATTACATTGTAGGTACGTTGAAATTAATTTAAGAATATAAATTATGGAACTTGAATGGAACAATAAAATAAATAAAATTCATTAGTCATTTGATTCCTTTAAATGTGTCTGCCAAAAATATACAAAGTAATTGGTGTTGCCTAATCGACATGTGATAAAGATTCTCACATGTCATATTCACAACACACATTTTCATTTTCCTAGTCAAAAGCATAAAGCACACTACCAAAAAGAAATATATCATATCATCCCTTTGGGCTATCTATGAGCCTTGCATGTGAAATATATCACATACCTTAAAAAATTTCAGACAATCCAAAATACAAACAATACATGTTCAATGTTGACATGTACAAATGGTATAAATTCATTAGAAATGAGATTTTATGTGTGCTTGCTTTTCCTTATGTGCTTCCTTGTATGACAAACCTTCATGTCTTCACTAACATCTACTGCAAATAGTGAGGTAGTCTAGGCATATTTGGAGGGTGAATGGCCTTTGGAGGATGAAGGTCTTTTGGTGAACATTGTTTTTGGACCTTTGAAGGTTTGTGGGGAAGATCCTTTCATGTTTCTTATAATTTGTCTCCTACTTAATCCAACTTTGGGTGCAGGTTTGTGATTAATGCTTAATCCCTGCTTTTGTCTCCTTGGCTTCTCATGATCCTATATAGAAATAAAACTCAAGGCTTCATGTTCTTTCTAAGCTCAAGGTTTGTGTACAAAATATTGCAAATTAAAATGCTCAAATATAATACCTTTTGTATTTTCATAGGTTTCATCCTTAGAAGAGCAATCATTATCAATTAATGATTGTATCAATAAGTCAATATCACCTGGTTTGTCTATGTCCTATGGTCTGGGCAAATCCCTCTTCTTTAAAGGAAATAAAAAGAAATATAGGTTTACTAAAAATAAGCATACTCAAACTTAGCATTCAAAATATTGCATATGCTATCAATATGTGTTTTTTTGCATGTTCAAAATCTTACCCGTGAGGCACTTTGCTATGACAGTATGAAGGCACTTGGATGAATATCATGCACTTCAAATGCATTTGTATTAAATATCTGCATATATTAAAGCATTAAGATTGAAAATATAAAACTCAATAAATTGCATTAACAGGTATTTAAAATATATCAACTGAAATTTTTTAGTGTTGCAAGTGTAGGGTTTAGGTTCATACCTATGATGCACCTTCTTACTTAGGTATAGGAGTATTTAATGGAACATCATGCTCTTGGAATTCATTTGTATTTGATACCTGTATATTTTGTAAATTTAGAATTAAACTTCATTAACAAATACAGAATATTTATTAGAAACCATTATATCATAATATACAAGTGTTCACCTTTGATATAGTTGAATCTTGATTGTTCCACATACTCATGTCTAAATCTACTTGAGTTACAGCAACTGTAGGTTTTCATTTTCTTGGTGTACTTGGAAAATTTCATCATTTGTTACTCTGCTGCTTCCCTGTAAAATTACATGTATTAGTTATATACCCTGGTTTTTTAAATTGACATTTACGTTTATTACACACATCAGGCATCCATTGTAATGTGCATGGATTAGGATTGGGGTTTACAGTTGGTGGTGCTTCCCTATTAGTAGTTTCCTTTCTTGGTTTTTTAATCTTTGTAACTTGCAAATTAAATTATTTTGATCAGTCATAAAGTAGCATAATTATGTGTATATATATCTTCAGCAGGTCTGAATTTGCTATATTCTCACTATGTGACCTCTTATTATGGCCTTCGACACCATAAAGGGTGCATGTTGTGACTGACCCTTTCCTACTAATTCTTATAGTGTTGGCCAAGTGTTCTAATTCTTCTTTTTCCAAACTCCTCATTTTGGCCTTCCTACCTTTCTTAGGTTTTGGTTTTTTAGGTGGTAACATGGGTTTCTCATTACTTACAGACCATAATTTTGAGCCATTTGGTGGATTAATTTAGTGGTTGTATGTTTTGAGAAAAGTACCAACCTTATAGTAGTCATCACATAATTCTCAATGTTCTCTTTATTCACCAACAATGCAGAAACAACATGCTTACAAGGAATACAGGTTAGGTCCCATTTTTTACAATTACATTTTCTATCAACTTTATCTACCACAAACCTACCACTTGGTGTGAACCCTTAATTTTGCACCCTCCAGATTGCATTTGAAATCTTAGAGGTGCTTTAGTATGGTAAACAAACCTCCAAAAGCAAAAATTGAAAAATTGAGAAACAGAGAGCCAAAACCTATCATTTTGTGCTTTGAACCACCCTTAGATCATCTAGGATTTAATAACAAACACAATACAAATAGAAACGCGAAAAACGGATGAGAAATGGATGAAAACAGGCCAAAATAGCAAAATGGGCGAACTACGTAGATTTTAATTCCCATTCAAAGGGATGCGTAGGCTTGCTTGTTTAAAGCATCAAATCCAATTTAAATAAGAAATAATCCTTCTCTTGTATATTCTTTTTATGAATTAGTTATTTTCTTTGCGATATTTGCTTTTAGTTTGTTTTCTTTGTTATGATGTTGGTTTTGTTTCTCTTTTTCTTTATTTATTACTTTAGAATTATTTTAGGGAAAGTGTGGCTTTCTTAGAATCCATAAGAGCTAGAGGAAGTATCTCCTATTGTGGTTTTGAATTGTAAAGTTAATTCTTTTACTTTATTGCTTTATCGCTTTGAATGAATGTTTATTTATTTGTTTATTCATGCATTATGTAATTTTTCATGCATTATATAAATTGTTCATGAAATTCATTTTAAGTCATTTTGTATTAAATTTGCCAAACTAATCTTTTCAAAATAAACTGAAAACCTAGTCCCCGAATCCTCTTTAGTTTTGAGGCTAGTGATCTTTTCTTTTGGGATATTAATTGGAGTCAATTTGGGTTTTTCCCTTAATCTTTTTCCAAAATAATGGTGACTCTTTTCAAAATCAATCTATTTGAACCCAAGGGTTCCATTATGAGTACAAACTAAAATGAGCATTTTGATTCCCTTTAGCAAATCGGACCGATGCTCGGGCAAGGCCTCAAAGTTGGTGACTTTACTAGGGATCAACCTTTTTTTTTTTTTTTTTATAAAAGAAATAAGAGGACTACTGATTGATTTAAATCAAAGTTTGGCACTTTTTATACATAAATGGCTTTCATGCATCATTTGTATTGGCTCCATGCCTTTCAATCTAGATTTCTTAGGAAAACAATGAATAGAAAGTAACATCGAGTGGGTAACCCTCCTTGGGTTTATTCACCAATAGTGAAATCATCCATCCTGCGATGAATCCTTTGATCCTTTCAAAGGTGTAATGAGCATGTAAGTACTATTGGATCCACGTGAGGCTCCTTGACTCACATGTGGTTAGGTATATTACGCTCTAGTGTGATGGGTACCCAAACAAAGCCACCCTTACTCTTTCATATAATGAACATAGATCCTGACCTTAGGTTGTATGTACCATAATTAAAACCTTGCATCTTTGCATTCTCATGAAATATTTTCCCCATGCATATCATGCATCCATATTGTATAACAAAATATGCATTCATCTCTAGTTTAGGTTATACCTTGAACCGAAGAAGGGCCACATACTCACTTTTCACTTTAATCCAAACACCTTCACTTTTAAACCTTAAACACTCTCACCTCTATCTTAATCACCTTTGCCCCTACAAACCTTAAGCCATCACCCTAAACCTTTCCCCATTACCTTAGCATTTAACCTAAATGCTAATACCTTAGCTTTAAACCTAAAATCTCATTTCCTCAGCGTTGGCCTCAAACACCTCTAACCTTAAACATTGTTATCTTAACCTTACCCAAAATGTTTTCACCTAAAACTTTAACCTAAAAATGCCTCTACCCTTCTTTTTACCCATACCCTGCTAACCTAATCATTAAGACATTACCCTAAGCCTAATACTTTTGGCCCAACACACTACCCTAAGCCCATTACCTTTGGCTTAACACACTAGCCTAGGCCCAACACACTACCCTAAGTCCAGTACGTTTGGTTTAATTCGATACCTTAAGCCTGAGACCTTGACATATACAACCTTTGAAAATCCTCAAAAGCCCAAATGCAGTTAGCTCACAACATCAAAAGGAGTCTTTTTCCTCAAAGTTGCATGCCTATATTCATGCTTCTTCCCTAAGCACTTACTTTAATTTTTTGATTTGGTTCATAAGGTACCAATGGCCAACTAGGTTAACATGGAAGCCCTGACCACACTTATGACTAGCCTTCTTAAGAAGCATGAAGAGCATTTTCAAGCTGTCTAGTTGCTCAACATATCTAATTTAAAGAAAACATGAAGGAATAAAGGCAATCCATCATTGAGGAAGTTCGAGCCTTGATTTACCAAGCAAACCTCAATAAAAGTATCTCAACCACAATTTGAACCAGACCTGTCTTGGGAAACCTACCAATACTCAAGCCCTAAACACCACTACCCACTCTAGCTCTTTCTCTCTCCTAGATCCTTTTCAGGGGGGGGAAGTTTTCTCTTAGGATACCAAATTGCTTATGGATAAACTTAAAGCTATAGAGAAAACCATCAAATCCCTAAAGCACCACAATGACTTAATTGATATGGATAGCTTGATCTTGTTCCCTAATGCCAAGCTTCCTCCTAAATTTAGAATGCCTAAGTTGCATAAATTTGATGGAACCACATGCCCTAGAACTCATATGAAGATATATATGGGAGTAATGAAACCTATAGGATTTAGTGATGAACTCTTTGCTAAAATGTTCCAAGAATTGCTAACTAGAGCTACTAGGAGATGGTTTCTTTCACTGGACAAGAGCCAAAAAAGAATATGGAATGATATTTATCATGTCTTTGTTAGACAGTATCGTTACAATACTGAAGTAGATGTCACGAGTCATGATTTGGAAACCACAAAGCAGCTTTTAGATGAGTCATTCTCCATGTTTCTTACAAGGTGGAATGTTAAAGTTGCTCAAATGGTAAACAGGCCAATTGAGCAAGAACAAGTGGATATCATTGTCAAGAATCTACTCCCGACCTATCATGCCCAATTGTTAACACAATACCTGCCCACCTTAAGAGCTTTAGTTATAACTGCATCGAAGGTTAAAGATTGTATCCGAAGTAAATCATTTTAAGCTGAATTCCCCACCACCAACCTGAATAGTGATGAGGCTTCTAGACTCAACTTGACCTTACCTTACCTCATCCCTAGAAGACATATTATGGAGTAGTTCAAGTTTAGCTAATCTGACCTATCTGAGATTGAATTCCAAGTCCAAACTTAAGTCAAAGTCCAAATCTTAAAGTTTGGAGTCTAAAACTCAGTCAAAGCCTGTGATCTTGTTTTCTTTTTTCTATATTTTTGTCGGCCATGGTGGGCCCTTTTTGTCATCTTGTTATAAAGTTTCTTTTATAATAATTCATCTTTTCTTTTCATTATTTGTGCATTAATTTTCTTACTTTCCTTGATTTAGTCTGACATGGATGAGCTGAAAAAAAAAAGAGAGCAAAAAAAAAGAAAAAAAGAGAAAAAAAAGAAAAAAAAGGAGATAAAAAAAGAGAGAGAAAAAAGAGAAAAAAAAAAGAAAAGAAAAAGAAAATGAAGAAAAAAAGAGAGGGGAAGAGATTAAATCTACCATAATTAGCATAGATCAGAATTTAAGGTGTCCTTATTCTCTCAAATCAACAATCACTTCACCAACTCCTAACTAAAGAAGGACCTCTCATCAAATAGTTGAAGCACAAAGAGCAAGTAAATATAATTACTTATTGCATATTAGGTAATCAAATGATGCACCTCAAGAAAAGGCAACAAGTTCAAAAATGACCTTTGTCAAATATAGAATTCAAAGGTCAGAGCCTGTCAAAGTAGCAGCTCAAATCATGGTGGAATATTCTCTTTTAAATTTCATTAATACAAGATCGCTAATTTGAAAACCCAAAAGAGCGGCTTAGGTAAAAGTCGAAGCTGAGAGAGAGAGAGAGAGAGAGAAAGCTCATCCAATTCATCTTCCCTCATGTCCAAAGTTGTCAAATCATCTTCAATCAATTTGTCTTGTCTTATGTCTCTAAAGTCATCCTTCCTCACTAGAGGTTCATTCTCTAAGGATATACTATCTTCTATGCCCTTATCTTATAATAGGGGTATGCCTTCCTAGGTTGTCATTTGTTGGCAATCTATCCCATTTCCTAACTCAAAGAGCTAAGGCACAATCCCTCACATTTCCCACCTTCACATTCTTCTCTCTCATTTGGGAATATGATCTCTAAGTTGTCTTCTTCCATTAGCCATTTACCCATTCCTAAGGGCTTTTTGTTTTAGCTAGTGCAATCAATATGTCATTAAGTCAAACCAATTAAGTGTCAATCTAAGAGTCTCTGCAATCTAAAACAACAAGAAAAGCTTGACTTGCTCTTTTCCATGATTCATGCTATAAAAAGCAAAACCATACAACCTTCATGGTTCTTTTCAGAAGTTTCAGCCTACCTTCAAACCATTCTCCAACTTTATGAAATCATACTATTCCATCCCAAGCCTCATTGGCATATCATACCATCATTTCAAGCTCAAGCCACGTACCACCTTTTCCTTGGCAAAATCTCATCATGGGCAGAACCAAAAATCTCAAGTCTCTCAAAACTCATCATCTTTGAATCTAGTTTTCTTGGTAAAACTAGAAGTCGAGGCATATCTCCCAAAGCCTATCATCCTCAAGTTGATTAAGAAGGACTCGAACCAGTCAAGGCCTATCTCATGCATTTTTGGAAAACATCTCATTATCCTTAAAAGATTAAGCCTCATTGGCAAAACACATGATCCCTGAGAATCAAAGCCTCTTAAGGCTTGTAAACCATTCTAATGCAACCATGTCAAAGGGCAAACCCCTATCCATAAGCCTATAGTATCCCTATGACCAAAACTTGTAACACCATACCTAAGCCAAAGCCAACCATCCAAAGCACCCTCATAGAAAACTATCCTCAACACTTAGAAGCCTTCACCATAAAGCCTAAATCCAGAAGCCTTCGCCATAAAGCACAAGACTAAAAGCCTTTGCCATTAAGCCCAAATCTAAAAGCCTTCATTAAGAAGCCCAAAACCAAAAGCCTTTACCATGAAGCCTAAAACCAAAAGCCTTCACCATGAAGCCCACTCCTAAAAGACCTTTATTTATGAATCCCATGATCTCCTCTAAGACAAAATCTAATTGAGCCTTCCAAATTGATTGCCTAGCTTGACCTTTCCTCTAAGTCGAGATTAGCCTCCCAAGTCTAGCATCCCAGCCTGATCTCTCTGACACAGTCTTAAGATAAAATCTAACCAAGCCTTCCAAATGAACTCACTAGAAGGCCATAACTTGATTGAGCCTCTAATCTAATCTTTTACATAGCCAAACCAGATTGAGCTTCTAAATGACCCTAGCTAAGGCCAAACCTGACCTAGTCTTCCAAGATGAGCCACTCATTCTAAACAATCTTCCCTAAAGCCAAACTAAAAGGCCATAACTGACTAAGCCAATTGCCGACCTAACCAAAGACTCCCGTATGAACTTCTTTGGAGACAAGCCCGATAAACTGACCTTCCCAAAAACAAAACCTAACCTAACCTTATCGTCTCTATGGACTTGACTCCCCTGATCAAGCTTTCCAATTCAGCCTCAAACCAAACCTTCTCCCAAGCTAAACCCACCTAAACTTAGCCCGACCTCTCCCCGCCATACCTGGCTTAACCTCTTAAAGTGACTTCTTCTTAGGCTGAATTGATGGCCATTGACTAACCAACCTTATACCTAATATGCTATTTTTATTTCTAAGCCAACCAAACAACTAAAGACCAAATAACCAAGCTATCTTCCAAAGTAGGGGCATCTTTCTCCCAGAAGCTTAGCATTCTCTTACCAAACTGACCTTTCACAGGTTCAAGGTATCCAATTATTACGTAGTCAGATGCATTTCATAATAGAACAAGTTGTAAGTCAGACTTCTGAATCAAAATGGATCATCTCTTTACTAATTCCTACCAGACAGGGTTGTAATCATTCCTGCCAGATAGGATCATCTCTTCACTAATTCCTACCAGACAGGGTTATCATCATTCCCACAAAAAATGTCTCAAAACTGACCGGACATCAAGCTGGACTTTCCAAAACAGACTAAAACCATACTTTTACTAGATTTCACCAAATCTTTTTTATCCTCAAACATTAAGGCCGGATAGATAGCCTTGATTTAAATCCTCCAACATTAAAGCCAGACAGATATCCTTGATTTAAATCCTTAAACATTAAGGTCGAACAGATAGTCTTGATTGAGGTTTACCCAAGATCATCTTTATCTCTAACATTAAAACAGAACAGATAGCTTTGATTGAGGTTTACCCCGAGATCATCTTTACCTCTAACATTAAGGCTGGACAAATAGCCTTGATTAAAATTACCCCAAACCATTTTTCCCTCTAACATGAAGGCCAAACAAATATCCTTGATTAAGATTTCCCTAAATCTAAGGCTGAATAGATAGCCTTAATTAAGATTTACCGTAGATCATCTTTACCTCTAACATTAAGGTTGGATAGATAGCCTTGATTGAGATTTCCCCAAATCTTTTTTATTCTTCAACATTAAGGCCGAACAGATAGCTTTGATTGAGATTTACCCTAGATCATCTTTACCTCCAATATTAAGGTTGAACAGATAGCCTTAATTAATATTTACCTCGGATCATCTTTACCTCTAACATTAAGGCCGAACAAATAGCCTTGATTGATATTTACCCCATATCATCTTTATCTCTAAAATTAAGGCCGAATATATAGCTTTGATTGAGATTTAACCTAGATCATCTTTACCACTGACATTAAGGTCAAATAGATAGATTTGATTGAGATTCATCCACATCGTCTTTTCCTCTAACATTAAGACCAAACAAATAGCCTTGATTGAGATTTACTCTAGATCATCTTTATCTCTAACATTAAGATCGGACAGATAGCATTGATTGAGATTTATCCTAGATCATTTTTACCTCTAACATTAGGCCCAAATAGATAGCCTTAATTGAAATTTACTAAGTCCATTCTCATATCCAACGTCAAGGCCAGACCGATAGCCATTGACAACACTTCATTTTACCTATAAATGTCTAGTAACGATCACCTAGGCATCTATATGGTTCCTACCTCTGCCCCTTTATCAGAATTCTTTTGAAACTTCACCCATAAATATTTAGTAACGATCACCTAAACATTCCTATGGTTTTTTTTTTTCCATCTATCCTTTACTTATAAAAATCAACCATACCTGTTACCTAAACATGTCTTAGTACTGACTTAGACATCCTTTTAGTTCATTTTTTCCATTCCTCATCCCCGGGTTTTCTCTCATCAAAATTGCCTTTTTGTCAAACCAATTCAATGAGAGGGTAGCTGTGAATCCTTAATTTTGCACCCTCCATATTGCATTTGAAATCGTAGAGGTGCTTAGCTGTGGTAAACAGACCTCTAAAAGTCAAAATTGAAAATTTGAGAAACGGAGAGCAAAAACCTATCACTTTATTCTTTGAACCACCCTTAGATCATCTAGGATTGAATAATGAACACAATGCAACTGGAATTGCGAAAAATAGATGAGAAACGGGTGAAAACAAGCCAAAATAGCAAAATGGGTGAACTACATGGATTTTGATTCCCATTCAAATGGATACGTAGACTTGCTTGTTTAAAGCATTAAATCCAATTTAAATAAGAAATAATCCTTCTCTTGTATATTCTTTTTATGAATTAGTTATTTTCTTTGCGATATTTGTTTTGAGTTTGTTTTCTTTGTTATGATGTTGGTTTTGTTTCTCTTTTTCTTTATTTATTGCATTAGAATTATTTTAGAGAATGTGTGACTTTTCTCAAACCCATAAGGGCTAGAGGAAGTATCCCCTATTTTAGTTTTGAATTGTAAAGTTAATTCTTTTACTTTATTGCTTTATCACTTTGAATGAATATTTATTTATTTGTTTATTCATGCATTATGTAATTTTTCATACAATCTGTAAATTGTTCATGAAATCATTTTAAGTCATTTGGTATTAAATTTGCCAAACTAATTTTTTCAAAATAAATTGAAAGCCTAGTCCTTGAATCCTTTTTGGTTTCGAGGTTATTGATCTTTTCTTTTGAGATATTAATTGGAGTTAATTTAGGTTTTTCCCTCAATCTTTTTCCTAAATAAAATAAAATTAAGGTGGCAACTCTTTTCAAAATCAACCTATTTGAACCCGAGGGTTCCATCGTGAGTTCAAACCTAAATGAGCAATTCAATTTCCTTTAGCGAATCGAACCGGTGCTCAGGCAAGGCCTCACACCTGGCCCATAAACTTCAAATTTATTAACCCTAGCCCATAGAGGAATGTAGTGTATGGCCAATTCATTAATTTTCTTAATTTTTTTTTGGATCTTAAGGCAGATAGGAGACTTAACTTTTTTCATAGCATCCCTTTTGATCCACAGCCTTTTCATTACTTTATGCCTAATCATCTCTAAACATCCAATAATACTCTTATCCCTAGCTTCTAAAATAAAACAATTAAAACACTTATAGATATTGTTTACCAATAGGTCACACTTTGCATGATGTTAGAAATGCGACCTACTCTAATATTTGGCTTCAATATTGCATAGCCACTGATGAGCTTCATGGCACTTTTGATCAAGTGTTTCCATGCACTTTGTGAATCTCTATACATAGTTGGCCCTAGTATAATCCCATAGCATGTCTTTAAGCTCTTTTCCTCTAAAATTGGTATAGATGTGTTTCACACACTACCTCTTTTCTGAAGCAGGGTAAAGCTCATCCAATTCAAGAATTAATTCCTACAACCAAAAACAAAAATACAAGTTATATAAATAATATGCAATACTTACTCGAAGGAAGCTTGTAAACAAATTACAGTCTTATAAATTTTACCTTCTATCGATCCCACATGAAAGTCTAATTCCATAGATCCTTTTGAACGTCAAAGTCTTTTCTCAGCAAACACAGGAACCACATCCAGTTGGATTTGTTCTCCCTTTTTACAATAACCCAAGCTAGTGGATAAATACAGTCATTTGTATCAATGGCTACTACACACAACAATTGCCCTCTATACATGCCTTTGAGAAAACACCTATCTATACCTATCAACCTCCTACAACCTATTTGAAACCCTTCTTTTAATGGCCCTAAACATATGTACATCCCTCCAAACCTAGCAAGATCCTCATCATCTGAGATAATTTGCATTGTACTCCCTGGATTAGACCTTAAAATTTCTAATCTATAATTACGCAACATTGCAAACTACTCTTTTTTGCAACATTGCAAACTGCTCTTTCTCATCCCTATTAATAAGGGTCAGTGCAACTTTCCTAGTCTTCTAGGCTTTGATAGTAGTCACATGTCTTTAGTAATCCTCCTATATTTTTTTAATGAAGTGGTTCAAGTTTCAGCTTTGATCATACCTAAACCTTTCTAGATATGTCTCTACTAACCACCTAGAAGTCATTTGCCATATGTTATGCTCCTTACTACAGATCTGCTTAATGATGTGCTAAAATTTTACATTCAATTACTATAGTTCTACCCCAAATTTAGAGACTTTTTAGTACAAATTTAGATTAAATCCTCAAAAATTCCATTTATTTGATTAATTTATGGTTTTTTATATGTTTCATAGATTTTGCAGGTTTTGGATCTTAATTGAAGTGGAAAAATAGAGGAAAAGAATTGAAAAAAGATTGAAGCAAAATTTTGAGCTGAAATCTGTCAACCCAGAGTGCACAACCTGAAATGCACAGGCCCCGTGTGCCTACTGCAGAGATTGTTATGAGTTTCATTAAAATAAATGGGGCTGATGTGGATAAAATCTTAGCCAATCCTCTTTTAAATTACTAGGACCGACCCTAAATTGGGGAGCTCAGATAAGAAAAAGGAAAAGAGGGATTTTAAAGAGGGAATAATGTGAAAAAGAAATGATAAAAAATTAAGAAAAAAAAAACAGCAGTTTAGGGTTGAAAGGAAAAGAAGCAAAACCTAGGATTTTTGAAGAAGGATTAACAACCATTGAAGGGATCTACTACTTTAGTTTTTCAACCTTCAAGATTCAGGAATTTCCATCTCTTAGAAGTTTTCTAAATCTTATTTCATTATTTCTTTAGTTTTATTGGATTCATGATTTATTATTGGATTTATTCCATTTGTTCTTTCATTGAATTAATTATGAGTAGCTAAATCAATTTTTCTAGGGTTTAGATAGATTTTGGTTGATTGTTATTGAATTCATATACACTTATCATTTATTCATTCATATTGAGTTAAATTATTTTTCTTGTGCTTTAAGTGTGTGATTGATTGGCCACCTTTTACACAATCTAAGGTGTTGTATGAAATCGCGACAGTGGAAATACAACATTAGTTTATGGGAAAAGCAAACTTAGGATTAATGCTTCATAGACATATGGGTAATGCCTAGGTGGTGAATTGTTTAGTTTTCCATTGTACTTAATGAGTTTAATCTAATTTCTTGCAACCACGACAGTAAGTGTAAGATTAAAATTAGATATTAATAATCTACCTTGAAAGAGGATTTTATTTAATTAAGTGAAAACCACCTTTAATTTCAATTTTTTGGAATGATTTCATAAGTGTGTACGAATTATTAGCATGAAAACCAATTGATATCCAAATCCTAGGTCTTTCTTTCATTGAATTAAATTTTAGTTAATTTGGTTGATTTATTTTTGTTAGTTTAGTTTAAATCAATTTCATTAGCTAATTAAAATTAATTTATTCCATCATTCTTGTTCCTAGATTAAATATTAGAAAATTTTCTTTAGTAGTCAATTCATTTCCCTATGGGATCAACAACTCTTTACTCATTAAAACTATTCGCTACAATAGACTTGTACACTTGTGGTGCCAAAAGTGCGAACACTTAAATATACTAGATTTGATTTGCATTATGGAAGGTTACCCACTATGGGATTACAAAAAATATAAAAAGGATAACCTCTCAAACATGTAGCTTTACACATCTTTTTGTCATTTAGGACAAACCTTATTTGCCACCTATTTAACCTAGCCTATTGCCTACATGCTTGCTTAAATTCTTCTAAGCTTTTAAACTTCATCCCAGCCACTAATCTAGGATTAGCCATGTCCCTCTCATCTCTAAACTTAGGGTACCTAACTCTTGACTTTTTTAACTCATTCTCATTGTCTATGTCAGATGCAAAATGAAATTCATCAGATGGGGCTAAGTCTAAGTCATCATATTCAACTTTTACATTGCCTAAAGATTGATCAACTGACCTAACATGTCTCTATGTCATATTTCTCTCTACATCATTATCTACATTGGACTTAAACAAATCATTATCATTAGCCTCTATATCATTATCACTCTCTATAAATTTTGTGGAAGGATCCACATAATCCTCATCACCCCTATCTGAACTGTAGGAACTACCCTTATTTGGATTAGTAATACCTTTACATTCACCCTTATTTACCATAAAGTTATACTATCTAAATTCAGGTAGTTTCCTTTACCCTTCTCTGTGTTACCCTCATTTTCTAGGATGTCTCCCACTAAATTATCATTGTGCTTCACATCAATGTTCACTATTTTTATTGAATCAATGTTGTAACCTATTTCTAACACATCACTATCACTACATAGACTACATAGACCTTTAGAGTAAGTGGTATTGGGTCTTTGCTAGTAATAACTAACAATTCCCTTTACCCATATTCACCCACCATTCTATTTATCCCAAGCATAGACAGCTTATCCATAATACAATAGTCAAAAAAAAAAAAAAAACAAATAAAACCATCAACATATGCATCTACCTAATGTACCTCACCATGATGCACATGTATGCTAAAATAGTTAGAGGTAGTGGCTGCAATAAATAAAAACAAATAAAATAACTCACAGTCAATATATGAACAACAAGTGCAATCTATTTCAGTTACAAGTTGTTATTGGACAAATGCCAGATTAATAATATTCTAAAACGTATGATATATTACAAAAATTTGTAATTACAAACCATTAACTCATTTTAGATAAAGATAACCCTAAGATTCCTAATCTATTTAACCTAGGCATAAATAATAAGCTATTAAAAATAAAATGTATCAAGTCATCTCATCATAAACAATGAATAATCATATAATAATTAAGAAATTATAAATAAACATTGATTCTAATAATATAAAAAAATATTGAAAACCCTAATTTTGTACACTTTTGTCAACATCTACCAAGTATCCACACAAGTCCCCACATCCATTACTACACCCATTCAATAATATCAACCAATTACCCATACATTTAAAATAAAAAACTACATCATCACTGCGACCCCATTTGAACAATACAACAAATTTGTTAAAAAAAAACAATATAAAAGCTGTGACATGTACAATAACTGAGTATTTGCTCTTCTTTTCCTTGCACGTCCAATCCATTACTAAAGGCTACTTTACTCATACCTTAAATCTTTTCCTTCATTCCTTACCCTTTTATCACCAGACCCTAAATCTTCTAAACTAATTCCTAAATTACACATGCAAAAGGCACCAATTTTCTTGCTCATGCCACAAACCCTAAATTTATTTTAGATAATATATAAATCCCAAGCTTCTAATTGATCTCAAATGCTATACAGAAAGAGATTGAGTGAAATTCTAGAGAGAGATCAAGAGAGAATTGAGAAAAAGAAAGAGAAGAAAGGTTTAGAGTAAGAGAGAAATGAGGGAGAGAGGAAAGATTACATTAAAAAAAAAAAATCATCTGCTCCATGCCACATGTTCCTTATATATTGGACACGTCATGCCAACATGGATGCCAATTGAGTCAGCCGATAAAACCAAGTGCCATTTTGAGGCCTTGCCCAAGTACCGGTCTAATCCACTAAAGGGAATCGAAATGCTCATTTGGGAAAGAACTCACGAGAAAGCGCTCAAGCTTATCTTTGATAGGTTTGAAAATTATTTCTTGGAGCCGCCACCTTAATTTATTTTTATTTGGAAAAATATAAGGAAAAAATATCCATTTGACTCTAATTATTACCCAAAGGGAAAATATCACTAGCCTCGAAACCAAAGAGGATTCGGGGACTTGATTTTCGATTTATTTTAACAAAATAAGTTTGGCCAATTAATATAAGAGTGACTTAAAATATATTTCATGAACAAACTAAAATGCATGAACAATTTATAATATGCATGATTATTCATTTCAACAATAAAATAAATACAAGTAAAAGTCTAAACAAAGGTTGACATTACAAATGAAACCCAAACATAGGGGATACCTCCTCCAGCCCTTATAGGTTTTAGGGAAGTCACACATTCTCCAAACTAAACCTAATAATAAAGTAAAGGAAACAAAATAAGAGTAAGTGAAGAAGGTGATAGGGGGAAAGTTGGTTAGTTTTAATTGGATTTAATGCCTAAACTAAGCATGCCTATGTATCCCTTTGAATGAAAATAAGAACCCACGTAGTTCTCCCTTCTTGCGAAGGGGTTAGTTTAGGCTAGCCACTTTATCATGTTTTGATTGATTGATTAAAAGAGGGTTGAGTTAATTAATTAATTTAATTGATTACCAAGTTGATTAGCTAGCAACCTAGATAAATCAATTTAATTAACTAATTAAAAGAGGCAAGGAAATTTAGACAAAAGAAAATTAAAAGAAAAGGGAGCTTACCTCAACGGTGGGCGATGACTGGCCTCGGACAGTGAGCAGTGGCTGGCTTTGGACAGCAGGTGGTGACTAGCCTCTGCGGGCGGCAGATAGTCTTGGACGGCAGGTGGTGGCTAGCAGTGGCTAGCCTTAGGCAACGACATGAGCCTAGGGCAAGAGACTTGCCTCGAACAGGTGGGCAGAAAGCCTTAAACTAGTTGGGTAGGAATTAAGGAGAAATCCTCCAACTCGCTTTGCTAAACAAGGAGCAAATGCAAAGCGGTTTGCTTGAAATTATTGCTTTTCAAGCTCTAAAAGTTAGTGTTTTGAAGTGTGGAGAGGCCTTCTATATATATGAGGAGGTTGCAGCATAGAAAACACAAATTTCTAATGTAGGATTCAGAAACATGCTCGGAGTGCCGCATAGGCCTCTGTGACACCACAGAGGCCTCTGTGGCAGTGCCATAGAAGGCTCTACCGCACTGTAGAGAGCTGTGCGGCAACTATAGAGATTCACCCGCTTTTCCCGTTTTCGCCCGTTCTCGCTCATTTCTCATCCGTTTTACACGATTCTAGTTGCATTGGATCCATTGCTCAGTCCCAGATGATTTAAAAGGGCTCAAATGTCAAAAAAAATGTTTTGACTTTTCCATTTTTAGAGTTTTTGATCTTTGAAGGTTTGTTTACCAAGCATAGGTGCTTATAAGGTTCAAACACATATTAGAAGGTGCAAAAGGGTTCACAGCCATGCATATGTGGCTTTTTTTGGCTAACGTGTTACCCAACTAGCAAGATGAGTCATCACCCATGTCCAACATGGCATGCCACATCAGCTACTCAGATTGGGTTTCCGGCTAATGACCTCAATATGAAAAGTTTTAAAACTTTAGCTATTTTTCAGCAAAAAAAAAAAATTGTTTTGTGATCACATAAAAAAAACCACAAAGTTCAGTGATTTTTAGAGCTTTTAATCCGTGTGTTTGCATATCTCTTTGAATGAGAATCAAAACTCATGCAATTCCTTCTATTTTGCAATGAAGGGGATGATTTATTTATCTTTTGTTTACCATGTTTTGAGTATTTAATGAATTTAAAAGGAGAAAGAGATGAAAAGAAACCTTAAAAGAAAAGTAGAAGGGTTTGGGCTTTAGCTTATTTCTTCTTGCTTTAGGAGAAAGCAGTCGAAGTGGCTTGCAGCATTGAAGTTCCACTTTGAAAATGCAAAGGTAATAGAAAGTGTTCTAAGTCTTCAAGCCAAATTGGATCAAAGAGAATAATCAATTTGGTCATCAAAGTAAAGGGAATAAAAAAAAATATTTGAGCCTTTTACCATGCTAAATCAAAGAAAAAGTCAAACAGACTTGAACCCTTTTTTCATTTAAAAATATAGAAAAATGAGAGAAGATTCGAAGGATGGAAAGGACATTTATCAACTAAGCATCCAGTGGTTTGATTTTGAAGGAGGTGAAAGGTCTCCTTTTATATGAAGAGGAGAACCCAAAAACCATCATTTTTCAATGTGGGATCAAGAATAAAAGAGAAACCAGATTTAGAAGCTGATGGACAAACACTGCCGCTAAAGTCCACTTCGCTGCCACAAAAGGTTCACAACACCATTAGGCAGCCTTGTGGCATATGTCTTTTCTGCATGCGGCAACTTGGTATGGGTCTACCTGCTGTGTACATTAATCAAGTTGCCAAAATATGGTTTTGCAATGCCGTTAATGGCTTCGGTTGTGACTTGAATGGCTTATGCGACGCTAGGTTTCTAGCTATTACAAACTATTTTGAGCTTTTCGAATCAATTTTCAAGTGTTTCAGGATCTCAATTGATGCCATTCAGTTCGACAATAGTCTGATCATGTCCTGAGAGTGTGAGATCACACATTCAAAATTTTGAAAATACACCTGCATAAATTTTCTTTTATTGTACAATGCATATGATGATTTACTTTTTTACTTCATATTTTAATCATATAATCATTATTAGGATATTTTAAGAAAAATATGATTAAAAATATTTTCAATTAGTACAAGCACTGAAAATAAAAATCCAATATTTGCTTAGAAAATAAAAAAAGAAAACTACATCACTGGTGTTTGAATTTTTTAAAATATATTATATTAGTGTCTGAATAAATTTTTTAGTCAGATGAGTTTCTTAACTTTTAAAAATAATCTTATATAAATGTTTTTAACCATTTTTAGGTCACTAAAGTTTTGATTTACAACTCTAAAATCTAAAGTTTGGGAAAGAATAAGAAGAAAAAAAAAGATTTTAAATAGAGCTGAAAGATGTTCAATTAAGAGAGATGAGAGTTGCAAATTAGTATTGCAACGATCGAAAATCGACTAAAAAACTCTTTATATGAAATTATTTGTAAAATGTGAGAAACTCGTCCAATAAAAAAAAATTATTTAGATACCAAAATATCATATTTTAAAAGTGGAGTGACATTATTGATATAATTTTTCAAAAAAAAAAAAAAAAAAGCAAAGCACAATATGAAAAGTACCTAAAAGAAATTTATTTTATACTATGTAAAATAATTTTATTATTATATTGTCTTATATAAAAAATATATATTTATTATAATATTTTTTAGAATAAAAATTAAAAACTGCTTCTATGAAGGAAATATCAAAAATTAAAAAGAAATTTTTTAATGAAATCTTTGTGTAAGAAGTATTAAATAAATAATTAAATAAGTACACTATAATCAATTTCAATAATAAAAAATAAAAAAAGAAACACAAGAAATTAAAAGAATAATATCAATAACGCTGCACTATATTTTACCATATAAAGTTTACATAAATTAAATAAATACCTTTCCCTTTCTATGGAAATAATTTCTTTCTAATTATATGACAAATGGATTTGAGTGCTTGACAACCAATGCACTGTAAACCCTAGACAGATAATTCACAAATACATAATATCTTTTGAATTGTTACATGATTCTAGACAATGATATTTAGTCAACAGTATACACCGGACGAACTCGTCGGCATTATAAGTCAATTTTAAGGGCTTTAATAGGTCAACGTCTTCTAGAAAAATATCCATTTAGTGGATAAAATTAAAAGTGCTACACATAAGTCAAGAGTTGAACACTCAATACAGTGCATATAGAAAATATTCAGAGTTGACCAGTTCTTAAGTCACCTGGCATCGATAAGCACATCAAACTCATATGAATTAATAGAAAATAAATCTCACATTTATACAACCAAAAATGCATTACATCCTATGCAATTGATGCTCCAATTAATATGCGCCGTTGATCTGTTATTATTATTTTTTGAAAAGTTAAAAATATCAAATTTATTTGATGTGGGATCCAACTGACTATACGTATAAAAAAAATAATAGGCTAATCTTATTCATAATCCTTGAATTATTGACCATATTATCATTCATTAACTCATATTTGTTACTTAAAAATCAATGGACTTCCATTAACGGTAACATTAAATTACTTACAGCTAATTTCCGTTAAAATCTTTAGCGATTGTTAGAGAAATTAAAGTTACAAAATCTGCTTCAAGGCATGTAGGAAATCCCACTTTTCTAAAGGCAATATTTGCACTATATTCAATTTGCCTTTAGAATACAATGAAGACCTTGATTGCACTTGATTTTATTAAATCATACCAAAAAAAAAGTAGTTGTATTTTCAGAAGTGTTTTCTTTGTTTTCTTTATTCCTTGCAAAATAATAAAAAGACATATATATATAGAAAATATTTGGCAATTTTATATTCAAAAGGACATGTCTGTTGGAGAAAGAATATGATTGTTGGAGACAATAAATGTCTGTTGGAGAATTTTTCTTGGCATCTTTTCAAGAATAAATAATAATTGAAATTTAAAAAATGCTTCACAATCCCCCCCATCCCCCTCCATTTTTCAAAATACAGCCAAATATTTATCTATTTTCACTTCTGTAAATTTTATGCATAAATATTGGTATTTTGCTATTTGACCCAATACTTAGTGAAAGTTCAATACAACAGGTCTGAATAATGTGGTAGATAAAACTTTAAGCCAATTATTCTTATTGACAAGTTGTAGAAATACATTCACACATATAATTTAATGCACAAACACTTATTCATAGATGTATGATACATTGTAGGTCTTCTGTCCATATCCCTTTATGAATGTTTTAAAGCCAAACTCTTGAACTCCTTGAAGCGGTGTGAGGCCTCGCCCGAGCACTGGTCCGATATGCTAAAGAGAATCAAGCTGCTCATTTGGGAAAGAACTCACGAGGAAGCCTTTAAGCTTATCTTTGAAAATCATTTTAGAGTCGCCACCTTAGTTTTTTTTTTTTTTTTTTGGAAAAATATAAGGAAAAAACCCATTTGACTCCCATCATTACCCAAAGAAAAAAGATCACTAGCCTCAAAACCAAAGAGGATTCAGGGACTAGGTTTTCAGTTTAACAAAACAAGTTTGACCAAGTAATATAAAAGTAACTTTAAAATATATTTCATGAACAATTTAAGATGCATGGACAATTTATAATATGTATGGTCATTGATTCCAATAATAAATACAAGTAATAATCCAAAATAAAATTAACATTACAAATAAATCCCAAACATAGGGGATACCTCCTCTAGCCCTTATGGGTTCTAGAGAAGTCACACATTACCCAAACTCATCCTAATAATAAAGCAAAGAAACAAATATAAAAGTAAGTGAAGAAGGTGATAGGAGGATAGTTGATTTATTTTAATCGAATTCGATGCCTGAACTAAGTATGCCTACGTATCCTTTTGAATAGAAATCAGAACCCACGCAGTTCTCCCTTCTTGCGAAGAGGTTAGTTTAGCCTACCCACTTTATCATGTTTTGATTGATTGATTAAAAGAGGGTTGAGTTAATTAATTAATTTAATTGATTACCGAGTTGATTAGCTAGCAACCTAGATGAATCAATTTAATCAATAACTAAAATAGACAATAACCAAATGGAAAGGAAAAGAAGATTCCCTACGCTTTCGCGGCTTGGGACGTAGGGTCGATGAAGCGGATGACCGGATCACAATTCCACCTTCTCCACGCAAGAGACACGAGCCTTGGACCATCAGAATGCAACTTCACCTTCTCCACACGATGGACACGAGCCTTAGGCAAAGAGCTTGCCTTGAACAGGTAGGCACAAAGCCTTAAACTAGTCGAGTAGGAATCAAGGAGAAACTACCCAACATGCTTTGCAAAGCAAGGAGCAAAAGCAAAGAAATTTACTTGAAGTTAGTGCTTTTTAAGCCTCCAAGTCTGTGTGCCTTAAGAGTAGAGAGACCACCTCTATATATAGGAAGAAGAATGAAGCATAGAGGCTGAAATTTCCAATATGGGAGTAGAAACACGCCACCGATGCCGCATAAGCCTCTGCGGCAGTGCCGCATAGTGCTTTGTAGTACCGCAAGAGGCTCTGTGGTAATGCCGCAAAGATGTGCTGCAACTTGCCCTAATTCATTTATTTTGCCTGTTTTCATCCATTTTTGCTCGTTTCTCGTCCGTTTTCCATGATTTCAATTGCATTGCACCCGTTACTGAGTCCTAGATGATATGATGATGATTTAAGAGCCTTGATTGATTCCTTTCCTGATTGAATAGTCTATAATTCTAAGAGGTACAGAATTAAGGGTTCATAGTTGCCCCCTCATTAGGATTGCTCTGTCTGGTAGGCAGTTCTGATGAGTGTGAACTTTAGAACAAAGAGGATGCCCTCAGTATATTTGAGAGTAGCAGGAAGTTCTAATGAGTGTGAATTTTAGAATAAAGAGGTTGCCCTCGGTATATTTGGGAACGACAAGAAGTTCTGATGAGTGTGAACTTTGGAATGAAGAGGATGCCCCCGGTATATTTGGGAATGGTAGGAAGTTATGATGAGTGTGAACTTTGGAATGAAGAGGATGTCCTCGGTATATTTGGGAACGGTAGGAAGTTCTGATGAGTGTGAACTTTAGAATGAAAAAGATGCTCCCGATATATTTGGGAACGGCAAGAAGTTCTGATGAGTGTGAACTTTGGAATGAAGAGGATGCTCCTGATATATTTGGGAGTAGCAGGAAGAAAATAGTAGTTCCTGTCTAGTATGAGTGAGAATGACGATCCTGTCTGGTAGGATCTGAGAGTAATATTCTTGTCTAGTAGGAATGATAAATCCTTAGTCCTGTCTGGTATGAGTGATAATGACAATCCTATCTGGTAAGATCAGAGTAATATTCCTGTCTAGTAAGAATAGCAAAGCATTGGTCCCTTCTGGTAGGCACAATTATCCTTTCCGGTAGGATTGGCAAATTATTAGTCTTGTCTGGTAGGAGAAGAATATCTGTCTATAATTATAAAAATCTTCTGTATGTTGAATCTTAAGTAATAGTGGTCAGATGCTTAGAGGAGACTATTACGATCATATAGAAACTTGTTATTCTAAATTCTGACTTAAGACAGGTTTACTACTACATTCCCGTGTGAAAAGTTATTGTGCAGAAGGTACTATATAAAGGCGTGCCACCTCTCACTTTTTGCAATTTTTCTCATTTGTCAAATTTAGGTTCTCTCTCTATAAACCATTCTCTCTGACTTCTCTATAAAATGGCTTCCCCCTCTAGTAGTCGCCATACCAGGACCTATCAAGTACCAAGGCATGATCCTAACTCACGGACTTGCTGCAGGAACCGAAGCACTATGTGTCTAGTACCGGCATCATTGAGGTATTTACCATTTTGCCCTTCTTTCCTGTTGCAATGTTAGTTCATAGAAAATATATGTATGTAAAATAAAAGTTTTTTTTTTATTTTTTTATTTTACAAAGACTACAACCATTAGATTGAGAGGCGGTAGATCAAATCTATCCGCTGCCTCTACTTACCTGGAGACTCATCCCCAAGTTCGAGGGTTGATTGAGCCGTCTAGATTACTAGGATTTTTGTCCCTGGATTATACCTGAGAGGGTAATATTCTTTTGTTGCGAGCATTGGCAAAAAGGTGGTGGGATAACACAGACACTTTTCACTTTCCATGTGGGGAGATGACCGTGACCCCTTTGGACTTGACAATGTTAGCTGGTCTGCCATTTCGACCTTAAGCCTTAGAGCTTTATCCCTCTTGGACCTCTATCTCATCAAAGGCTATGGTTGACTTATTGGGCATTGACCCTCTCCGAGGCGATCCACATGTCCCCTGTTCTTGGCTCCGAGGACAGATTGACATTTGTACTTATGATGTGGGAGTCCTTTCGGATGAGCAGGCTGCCTGCTTGTTGATTATGATGATATTAGGCTGCTCATTCTGCCACACATGGAGGGATACCATTGATCTAAACATTCTGCACTCACTGGAGGATTTATCCATTATTGGAGAATTTGACTGAGGAGGTGCAGCTTTGTGCGTGATGTACCAAGAGATGTCTGATATGTCTCGAGGCATGTTCGCTGCTTTGGGAGGGACTCATATCATCTGGGAGGTATGCTTCTATCTTTCTACTTTTGTCTTATACCCACTATCCCTATGTCTTATGATTATTTTCCTTTGTGCAATATTGGGCCTACGAGCACTTTCCTTTTCTTGCTCCTGCTCTGAGGTATCGTATAGCAAATCATATCCCGAGCGGCTATCTTTGGCGGACACAGAATCGCTGTCATTAGGAGAGATACAATTTTTGCCATATTTGAGATTTCTTCTCTCGTTTAGTATCATCACAGGTATGCACACATGCTTGGCACAACATCTTCATTACTCATTCTGATTTTCTATTTTTCCCCATTGTTCTTTTTTCATAGGTCTGGTGATTACCTTTTGCTGACATACTTCAACTCATCACTCCATACCATGAGTCTGGTGTGAATTTGTCTTCCCGCCGCCTCTTTTTACATTTTTGCACTGATTCTATGTTTTATCTTGGTGAGAGAGCTCGCGGCTAGATTACAGGAGAGAGGATTGTCCCAGCTGATCCCCCTGCTGAGATGCGATATGGATCGCGCATCCCTGATCAGGATTCATTAGTAGCAGGCCTTCCAGTCGATCCTTTCTTAGATCTTGAGGGTGACTATAGGAGCTTCTGCATGCATCGCCTACTACCTTGCGTCCCATTTCTTCTAGGATGAGCCCATTCTAGTTATAGATCTTCTACCACAGGATCAGTTCATACTTCTGCTGCTAGAAGGAGTGGTGGTCTAAGATCTACTACAGATGCCCCTTCTGATAGGGCTAGACTAATAAGCAGGCAAGTTTTCCCTCCTACTTATGCGCAAGAGAGGACATGAATTATATTTCTCCTGATCATGGCTTAGCTCGATATGAGATCCCTCATGACCTCCCCATTAATTTTATCCCATTTTCAGATCATGTAGGCGAGGTATGTGCTTTTACCCCCTTTCTGAGCTTACTCTTTGTCACTTAATGCAGTTTCTTACTCATCTTTTCCTTATGCAGATCCTTGAGGATTGGGCTCGCCATAACTATGAGATGGTTCATCACTTGAGGACAACATTGTCTGTGACTCTTACTTTGAGTGGTCGTGATGAGGGAGATGATGCAGACCAAAGGAGGAGACATAGGCGAGGCCGACATTAGCTTTCCTCCTATTATGCAGACTCTATGTATGATTATATATGCATGTATGCATGTTGACGCGAAACTTGATCATGTTCTATTTTATTTGTATGATGCATGGATGTTATGACTCGATAAATGCAAGGATTTGACTTATGTATGTTATGAATGCACCTCTTCTATGAATGAATGCGTGATAAGGCTCCAGCATCTTTCTCTTTTACTTTCTCCCCCATTTTTTCATCAAATTCCTCTCAAATACTGCATGATCTATAAAAGGAAAGGGTCATGGTAGCTTGCGGCAATGTGCAACAGGGGTGCAGCAGTCGATGGTCTTATGCGGTGCTGCACAGCCTTGTGCGGCTGTCGCAGAGTAGCTTGCGGCACTGTATTGATGTTTGCAGCAGTGCTACAAAAAGACTTGAGGAAACCCATGCTCTTCTTTAGCAATCCCAATGAAAATCTTCAATTTTTCCCTATATATACCCCTCTCATGGCTTAGAAATCCTCACAACTGCAATTCAACTTTTACAACACTTTTCCTGCTCTCTTCGCTTTACTTTTTTCTCATCTTTTCCTCTAATTTCTCTTTTTCTTTTCACTTATGGAGCCCTATTTTAGCTATTTAATGCATTTATGGACCAAAAATCTTAAGCAAGTGTAGTGCATTAACTTAGGGACTTTTGGGATTAGTGCCATGCCAACCCTGAGGGGGGTTTGTATGGATTGGGACTTTTTGAGGGCTTGTTTAAAATTCTAGGATCCTAAGGCGCATGCTTTTAGATTTAGGGCTGGCATGGATGAAATGTACCCTACTTTTGAAGAATTCAGTGTGCTACTAGGATCTAATCTTGAAGCTGACTTGTTTGCCCCTACATTGAGAGTGGGTGTGAGGTCTCACTCGAGCACCAGCCTAGTCTGCTAGAGGGAACCGGGATGCTCATTTGGGTTTAGACTCACGATGGAACTCTCAAGTTCGGATTTGGTTGATTTTGAAAATGATTTTGGGAGTTGCCACCCTAATTGATTTTTAAATGGGAAAACTAAGGAAAAAACCCAATTTGACTCTAATTTATTAATTTTTTTTACTTTAATTTGCCCATGGATAAAATCACTAACCTCGAACCAGGTTGGATTCAGGGACTAGATTTTTGGTTTTAAATAATCAAAATTTGGCTCTTAAGTTTAATTTGACTTGAAAATTGATTTCATGAATGACATTAATAATTGCAAATAAAATGCATGAATATGGCATAAGATGGATGCATGAAGATTAATGAAGCAATAAACATTTACAAATAAAGGAGAATGTTCCCTCTAATCTTTAAATTAGGGGAACCACATGATCACTTCTTAATTAAGATAATCAAATTGATAGAAAAATGGGATGCCTTCTCTAGCCCTTATGGGATTTTAGGAAGACCACATATTCCCTTACAAATATTGTAAAAAGATAATTAATTTAAGAAAAGTAAGGAAAATACTTAATTTAAAAGAAAATTGGATTTGAGATTTGGACTTAAATTCCAAACATGCCTACGTACCCCATTTGAATAGGGATCAAAACCCACGTAGTTCATTCCACGATTAAGTGAAGGGGTTTACAAATTGATTAAAATGATTTTTGGTTTGGAGAACGAGTTTGATGAAAATACCTTGGATTTTGATGGATGAGATGGAAAAAGTGTTTTGCCATACCAAAATTCCGTTTTATCAGACCGAACAAATGAGTTGATTAATGATTAAAGAAAATGATGGATGAGCAAATTAATTAATTAAAATAATTAAGTAATTAATTAAAATAGTGGATGAGTTGAAAAAGTGATTTTTGATTTAAATTTAAAAAAAGAGTAATTAATTAAGTAAAATGATTAATTAATTAATTAAAATAGGGGATGAGTTTAAAAAGAAATTTTAATTAAAAAAAGAGTAATTAATTAATTAAAAAGATTAATTAATTAATTAGCTTGTAAGTGATTTTAAAAAAGATTTTTTAGTTAATTAAAAGGATTAATTAACTTGGCTTGGGTGAGAAAAATAATTAATTAAAATGATTAATTAGTTAATTGGAGAGTGGATGGAGGGAGAAAAAGAAAGAAGGTTGATAGATAGCTATCAATATCAACCTTAGTGTGTCGAAATGAGAAAATAGAGGAGCCTATTTATAGGCAAATGGGGTTGAGGGTAGTTTAAGTAATAAAAATGTGAAAAGACCATGGGGGTAGGGTCAAAAATGGCTGAAAACAGGACTAAAAAGAGTGGAAGAGTCATTTTTTGCTCATAGGGCCCACTAGAGGTAGAAAAACGTAGGACCTGGCGCGGCGCGACACCAAACCTATGCGGTGCTACATCAGGCTTTTGCGACATGCCTCAAGAAGGCTATGCAGCACCGCACAGATCTGACACGGTGCCGTACGCCACGTGGCACGGCATGCTTCCCGAGATTTTTTTTTGGCCAATTTTTTGGAGGTTTTTGGATCAATTTTTAAGACTTTCAGGTCAGTTTCTAGGAGTTATAAAGCTTAGAAAAATTATCGGTTAGTGTCGTTAGGATCAAAATTAATTTTAGAACATTTGAACAGTTAGTCTGAGATAGAATCCAGTCAGTTTTGAAAAAATACTGTCTAATATAAAAGGTCTAGTCTGGGTCGGAAAGGTGTCAAGTTGTGCCAAGAATGCTCCGGTCAGTTTTAGAAAGTTTGATGTTAATTTTGAAGGTGCTGAAATGAGGGTTCACAGTTGTCCCCTCATCAAAGCTGTCTATCAGTTAGACAGTTTTGATGAGAGTGAACCCGAAATATCGGTAGATCTGAGCTCGAAAAATAATTACAGTTGCGATGAGATAATTTTTATGAATTTTGAAATTCGATTTGACTATTTTTGGGATATTGGTGAATTTTCAGGTTCATAATTTCCTGATTTTTCTAATGCTAGGACTATATTTTTTATCTGAAGATAGGAGAATGAGACGTCTATGGGTAAATAAAAATCTCTCGAACACATAGAAACTTTCGGATTTTGATTTTGAATTAATGATGGCTGAAAATTTAATTTCATGCAACTAAATAATTATAGGACACTTTTTACTATGCACTATTTCGTCCTCACATGCCCAAAACTCTATAAATACCCCAAACTTAACCACAAACTCTTCATCCCTTTCAGCTCCAACGTGAGCTCCTCCTTTCTCTTTTTTTCTTTTTTTTTTTTAATAATAATAATAATAATAGTAATAATAATAATGAAAATTCTTTTCTTCTTTTTTTTTTAATAGTAATAGTAACAATAATAATGAAAATTCCTTTTTTTTATTTTTTTTATTTTTATAACAGCAATAGTAATGTGTACTTTTCTTATCTACTTCCTTTGCCTGTTAGGTTTGGCATTTGATTAAGATGGCATCCACATCCTGCCATGGAACTGCTTCCTCGAGGAGGACCTCCTTTTCTTCTGTAGGCGGTCGGGGGCGATAGTATGAAGCTCCTAGAGATAATCCACACCCGACCCTCCTGTTACAGGACCCCGAAGATCATATGTCTTATGATGGTTAACTAGTGGTCGGTAGTCTTACTTACCCTTTTTGAAAGCCAATTTTATTCATAGCTTTCGCAAAATCATTTCATGATTTTACTGGTTTACTTGCAGGCACAAACAATCAGAAATAGGGGTGGTCATAGTAACCTTAGGGAGGTGATTAGGTGTGCCTCCCCAGGCAGTGCTGTCAGGGCCATGCTAGAGCCTACCAGCTTTGTTGACTTTCTCGGGGTGCAAACTCTAGACTGCTTGAACATCAGCCTGATCAAGGCTTTAGCAGATAGATGGTGGGATACCACGGGCACCTTCCATTTCGCCTGCGGGGAGTTGACTTACACCTTGCTTGGTTTGCATTTGTTATCTGGGATCCAGTTTGGGACTCAGGCTCTCGACATATGCAGCGACTGGAGACAGACATTCTCTACTGAAGAGACGTAGGCTCTTCTTGGCTTTGACCCACCTCGCGATAGCACTCAAGTGAGATGCATCTTGCTGGCAGATAAGCTGGAGTGGGTGGCGGCTACAGGCGGGATTGTCCTAGATATAACAGTGGCTCGATTGTGTCTACTGATTGTCTCAGGTTGTACTTTCTCCCATTCCCTGAGACACACGGTGGATCTCAACATCTTGGCTAGCCTAGTTGATCTGAGTGCCTGGAGGGAAATGGGGTGGTGCAGTGCTTAGTGCCATGTACCACGACATGGTGGAGCTGTCTCAGAGAAATATCTTTTCTGTTGGTGGTACAGCACCTCTCTAGGAGGTACGTTCCCATACTCTGGCTTGTATTTTAATTTACAATGTTGATGATTTTTTACTATCTGTTGCATGCAACTTTGGGCATACGAGTATTTTACTTTCATAGTTCCTAAACTGATCAAACAGAGGCTAGGGGATTTTCTTGCTGGGAGGAGATGGGTGGAGTCTAATTGGGGTTTTGGCTCCAACAGTTACAGTGTCCTGACACTCTGAGCCTTCTTTGACAATTTGACGGAGCCTGAGGTTTTACACTCATTACTTCACTTTCTTTATTATCTTAGTATTTAAACCATTTTGCTCATCGTTCACTGTGACAAATCTCGAGGCCTTTTGAGGAGTTGTGGCATCTCATCATTGACAGCATAATTTTTGCTGAGCACATCTCTCGGAGGTGGCTTCTGTTGTGATCACCCTATCACTGCTTGTTTTACCTGGGTGAGAGAGTGTACTTCCAAATCATCGGCTCTTAGTGCGTCCCCAAGCCCCCTAGTGTATATGAGATATAGGTCAGTGATCCGTCCTTCGCCTGCGCTTTGTAATGGCGATGAAGGGTGCATCCATCAATACCCCGACTAGAGCTATCATAATTTTTGTTCCGCTTTCCTGATGCGTGAGATCACACTGAGGGGTCGCTCTTCCGTTTAGTCTGCTCCTCCAAAGGAGCCAATCATCCATACTACATTTGAGGCACTTGGAGGGAGCACTTCTGAGGGACCTGTTCTTGATGCAGGCGGGGGCACTAGGCCTAGCTCGAACACTGGTGCAATAAACTAGGACACAAATTTCTACATCCCCGAGCAGATCTTATACTATGGCGCAGATGGCTCACTGAGGATGTGGCAGCTTCTTGATGTTGTTCGCCCAGACGTGTGAGACATTCCTGATGACGTCGAGGTATGATTTTGTCTTACATTCAGAAATGATCTTCATGTAAAGATGGCATTTACACTCACTTATGCCTAGGGTTCCTGACATCTTATTTGCAACAAGTACCTTCAGAGTTTCATTCGCCGGACTTACAAAGTTTCTCGCAGGATGGAGGCCGCCCTCAGTGGGATGCTGACATGTTTAAACATTTTTTATGCTCGTGAGGCTGGTGATGAGGATGTTCCTTGAAGGCGCAGGAGAGGAGGGCATCAGTGATTTGATGACTACAATGTTGCCTCTGACTTTTCTTTGTAATTTTTTCTTTCTCTGTAGCCTTTTAGGGAAGCCATGTCACCTATTTCCCTTGGTGGGAAGTAGTACTCTTGCGTGGGTGATATCTATGTATTGATATGCTATGCTTATGTTATGTATGTTACGACTATGTGAAACATTCTGATGCTTCCTATCATGCATGCTTGTGTTATGGATGTATGAATGAAATGTTATGTATGCGTGTTATGACTTCTAACGGCTCCTTTCTTCTCTCCCTCTCCTTCGTCATTCAAAGAAGATACAACTTTTTTGGCCTTTCCAATCTAAGGAAGAGAGAAAGGTCATTTATCTTTTATATCGGGGGCACAGAATTGCAGTTCTAGTGTAGAAAGAGTGAATGTCGGAACATTGCTATAATGTCGTGCCGCACGAAGCACGTGCGGCGCCGCATCAGCTCTGTGTGGCATCATACAGGTTAATTGTGACTGACCGCAAAAATTATTTGTGGCACCACACAAAGTCCCTATGGCACCATGTCAAGCTTTCATAGCAGATCCATTTGTCTGACAATTTTTTTTTGTGTTTTCTGACTTGATGTGACATCTAGGGCCCTGTATAAAGGTAGAACTTTTAAAGGCAAACCCATCCATTTTACATTTGAGAGTTGAAACTCTATCCATTTGTCGACTTGCTCTTCCTTTGCTTGGTTTTTCATCACCTTTTTTCTTCCTTCTTTAGTTCTTTTTCACATGGAGCCATATTTCAGTCATTACATGCACATGTGGACAAGAAAACTCGACAAAGTAGATAGGATAAACTTGGGTAGATATGGGATTTTGGCTATGGTGGCATTGAGAGGGGTTCAGGTGGACTGGGATTTTCTGAGAGCGTGTTCTCAGTTTTGGGATCTAACGGCCCGAGTCTTTCGGTTTGGTATGGGTATGATGGAGCTATGCCCCACATTTGAGGAGTTTTGTGCTATACTTGGCAGTGATTCAGAGGTAGCCCTAGTTGTGCTTGAGTTTAGAGTTGGGCACTATAGAGTTTTTTAGGAGTTCTTAGCTTTGCCAGCGGAAACTGCTAGTCGGATGGTGGTAGAGGGGCAGGTGAACCTGACTGTCGTTATCAAGGAGTTTCATGATTTTGGCGACTAGGGTGATGTAGGGCTACAGAGGCTTAGGATGCCAGCCTTGATTTTCTGTTTGGCTACCGGATATCTGTTTCCCAGGCCCATCGATTGGGGAGATGCCAGAGTGGCAAGTTTAGTACTACAGATGGAGCAGGGTCACTCTATTATTAGGGTTATATTGGCAGAGACACTATTGAGTCTCGACTGCTATGTTCGGGGATTGGAGAGGTGGACTGTATCTCTAGTGGTGCTTCAAGTGAGAGAAAGAAATTTGTTGGCCTCTATCCTTTCAAGAGTGGATATTTTGTGCATATCTGAATTCTATTTTGGTTTATTTTACAGGTGTGGTTGATGGACCACTTGAGGGTGGTTGCTGCTTCAGCCAGGAGTCCGTATATAGCCATTTAGTATCGGATACGACCATCTTAGTGAGGTGGGGATTGGTCAAAGAGTGGATGGGATAGCTCCTAGAGCTTGCCCCGGAGGACATACTCTGGCACTGCCAATGGTATGGGATTAGGTCCTTCATGACGATGAGCCATGGGTATTGGGTGGTCTGTCTACTTGGTTTGGCTTGGACATCATTCTATCAGGGTACGAAGGTCTTGAGGCATATGGGTCAGACCCAGGATGTCCCCCCAGTTATACCCTTTTTAGAGTCTGTAAGGATTATAGCTCTTATTGCTAGGGCCATCAGAGGAGGGTGGATGATGAGCTTTCACGCGGTGAGGCCAGGGATTGGTTTTGGTACTACTGAGAGGTACTGCAGTTGGTTGATTGAGACTATCTGGTCGGTTAAAAGAGAGCACTGGGCTGTACTACTTAGGGAGACTGAGAGTGATGAGACGAAGGAGGCAGTCGCCAAGGGTATCAGTGACCAGGGAAATGCTGCTGAGACAGGGGAAGTGTCCCGACCTGAGAGGGAGGCTAGAGGTTCCATAGGAAGATTGACTTTACGGGCTGCAGTGGTGACTCAGACTACAGTAGAGGTGACTTAGAGGACCGTCACTACAGTTAGACGCCAGGGTGACACTACTTTGGTTGCACAGAGGAGGACCATAGTAGTGAGTGCATAGAGGAGGATTGCTATTGCTAGAGTACAGAGGAGGACTTCGACTTCGACATAAGGGAAGACTATAGTTAGTAGCTCGAGAGGTATAGGCCCTTAGAGGAGAGTCTTAGATATGACTTCAGGGAGCAGTTATAGAGTTACTGAGACATAGGGTAGACCGGCCAGAGCAATCACTAAGAGCAGTTCGAGTGTTATGAGCACTCTGACTACTGATGTGTAACAACCCACACCCACCCTAGGAATTTTCGTGATAAATTGCTTGATTTAGAACTAATAATGTTAAGTGTGTGCTTGTGTGAAAATTTTTGATCTAAGTGATTGATGAGTATGTGGCATATTAAATTAATTTTAATATGCATAATATGTGTTACTATTGTGAAATAAATGATTTACATGAAGTGCATTTGCATAAAAGAATTTATTTTAAATAAAATGAATTTTCATGCATAAGACAATTTTTAAGTATAAAATAATTTTATGGGTATTTTTAAAATATTTTAAATAAATATTTTTAAGGGAAATGTTCCAGAATTAATAAGAAAAAAATATTATTTTTATTTTAAATCTATTCAGTCAAAATTTTTAAAGGAAAAGCCCAAATACCCAAAAGCCCACTACACAAAAATTCTCCTAACCTATTTCATTAAGGGTAATAGTGGAAATTCCACTCCAACCCTAATATATATTCTAATTTTCAGCCAAACAAGGGTTTCCAGCAGCCATTCTCTTATTCTTTCTATATTTTGGCAGAAAATCCTCTCAAAATATTTCTCGCTATCGAAATATTGAAAACACCTTTCCGTTTCGCGATTTCGTGACCGTAATCGTAAGTTTTTATTCTCTTTCGATTTCTAAACTGATTTCTATGAAATAAATTATGAGAAAATTATTTTAAACTATTTGATTATTGATTTCTATAGATTCAATTCTGTTTGAGTGAATTTTTGGGAGAGAAAATTTATTTTCTACTGAAAACACGATTCTTTCCGCAAGATTTCTTCAAAGGTGAATTCTATAACTTAAAATCAAAATTTTATTGCATAAACATCATAAGGCCGGGGGGGGGGGGGGGGGGGGGGGTGTGGTGATTTGTGCATGGTTATATTCTAAACTGATTTTTGATTTGTTTTGATGAAAAATATTGGATTAAATAATATTTCTGCATATTTCTGCAATGACCGAAAAGTTTCGAAAAACAAAAGAATTCAAGGTTTTCGTATTAGAACTTGGAAGTTGGAAAATTTTATTCTTTCATGGTCATATGGCTGCCGATTTGTATGTATAGGTGTTCTAATATGATATTTGTTTTGTTTAGATGAAAAATAATGATTTGAATCATGTCTCTATTTATCGCTGAAATGAACGAAATACGCGGAAAGCGTAGAAGCTCATGATTTTTCACCTAAGCCTTTGAACTTGGATTTTTTTTTGTATAAATCCTACCTATGGCTGCCGATTCATGAAGGAATGTGTTCTAAACTGATATTTTCAATGATTGAATAAAAAATAATGGTTTAAACAACCCATTTGCATATTTCTGAAATGACCAGAAAATACCGAAAACAAGAAAACTTATGGTTTTGTGCACTAGAATGTAAAAGGTTGAATTTTTATATATTACTAACACCAATAGTGGCCGATTCCTATAGATTTATATTCCAAAATGATTTTTGTTATGTTTACATGAAAAATCTTGGTTCAAACCATGTTTTTACATATTTCTGAAATAGACGGAAAGCATGAAAAGAAGAAGAATTTGTTTTTTTTACCTTAATGATGCATTCGGCCTACATGAACAATTTTGTCCAAATGTCTATAAATTCTATGTGATGTGCCTTGGTGATTGTTGACATGTATGTATGTATAATAAATGATAAAATTGCATGTTAGTTGAAGGCATGATTCTAGATAAGCTTAAATGCGTTTTGGTATACTTAAGGTATACTTAAAGTATCTTAACATTATATTATGATTAGAATGCAAATGTGATTGAGGCATTTGGAACTAGATGTCATGACAACTTGATGATGAATATATGGTTATGAGTTGATGAAGTGAAAGGGATCATAAGAGTTAAGCATGATGTTTGAAGGATTAATTGTTAAGTTGACATGTATGGAAGTGTAAAGTGAACTAAGATAATTAATAAGTGAATTGATATTGAGGTAATGATATTATGATGATCTTAAAAAGGTATGGATATGATTGCAATGTGTTTTCATGTGAGCCTATAAGGCCTAAGTATGCAAGACTTTTAAAGTCAACGTGCTATATGCAAGTGATGAGTACACCTATGCGTGGACTCTAAGTGTATGTGTATGCTATATGTACATGGGTAGTTATGGGATAGGAGCGTCATGAGTAAATAAATACTAAGTATTAAATCAATTATTATGTTAGAGTTTGAGGAGCTTTAGAAGTGCAAAAGGGACTATGTGTACTAGGAGCAAAGGAACCCCAAGGTGAGTAAACACTATGTTCATGCTACAAGCGTGAGTAAACATCGTATTCATGTTATAAGTGTAAACAACATTTTGTTGTGTTACAAGAATGTGATATACTATTATATGAACCTTTGTGATCTTTGAAATCCAAGTTCTTTCTATTTTTAATATTATTATATGATTTCTTTGTCAAGCTTGGGTTGCCAAAGGACATTTGGTCCAAAACTATTTTGCTATCCAATGAGAAATTGTTGTGATTAACACCCTAACTTGTTTTCTTTCTGGAACTACACTTTCATTGTATCATTGTTTGAAAGCCAAACTACTATTGATATTGAATTACATGTTATTGTTGCCTTATGTGATATTGTTAATTGTGTTTACCAATAGCTTTAGCTATGGTACCTTTACCCTTTATGCAAAATCCTCGTGCCGATGTGGGTAATCATCGGAACCTATGCACATGATCTTAACTCGATGGATAGGGGTAGTGTATCCACCTCAGCTAGAAGGGGCGGTTCTAGTCGTGGGGACTGATTAGCTTCACGCTCTCTATGTGATAGGAGTTGAAATTTGGCATAAGGCCACCTCTCCTCTATGTGTTCGAGTGATAGAGCAATAGCCTTCACTCTCTACGTGTTATATGTGTGATTTCTGCAAACTTGCCCAATTTGAACTGTTGCTAAATTGCAACCTGATTCATGAGTTATAAACCATGAACTATGTGTATAAGCTATGTGTTTCCTTTCAAAGGAATATATGATAATGTATGTGCCTTTTTGTTTACTCATTGAGATCATCTATCTTACCCCCCAGGTGAGCAAATGTGAGGAGGCAAGGTGATGGCTCAAGGATTCTACTTCGCTTGGGGAATTCCTTATCCGAGTTATCAATAACACTATGTTTATAAAGTTTTGTCTTTAGATGCTCTGGGAATGTTGGTTGATACTTGTCGAGATTTATATTATTTTCCTTATGGATTTTATATGTAATGATTTATTTTAAGTCTTCTCAATTTATGGTTTTCATCTAAATGTCTAAATGAGTTAATGAAAGAGGTTCGGTAAGATCCTAGGCATGATTGTTATATGTTAATGGGTTCTACAGGCGTGGGTGACCTTATGTCTCCCCATGTTCTAGGACCGTCGTATCTCATAGGGTTGGGATGTGACAAAGGTGGTATCAGAGCCGTAGTTTTTAAAAAGTCTAGTTTAGGCTTGTTTTATATGAGTTGTTTAAGTAAAATCCTAGAGCATATGAATTTTCCTATTTAAGTAAAATCCTGGCAGCAGTGGCCATGTCGCTCTTGATTGCTCTGGAGAAGGACACGATAATTAGGTCGAGTAGATATGATGATCGACATAACGGCATAACACTTTATATGATATGAATGGCTTTCTTCGATTGCCTAGTTACCTAGGATGAGATGATTTCCTTCATTATTATGTTATAGTGTGATATTATGAGATATATGTTGTATGATTATGATATGTGATATGTGTAAAACTATGTGATATGCAATTCATACATGACATGTGCTTAGTGATGTGACATGGTAAATGCATGATAATGTGTGCTAGAATAAGGGGAAGGTTAAATGGGTTAGGATAGGGGATTAGTACTAAATTCCCTTATTATGATAGACAGAATGCCTCCTAAGAAGAAGGTTTGGCAGTCACCCAATCCGTTAGGGCTAATGATGACATTATATCGGACACCGCATTGAATGCTGCCTCTGCACCTATGCAGTCAAGAGAAAGATCCAACTCGAGGATACCGACTATGGGCTCTAGTGAGCAAGCATCTTCTCAAGAAGTGCACGCTATGCGCAAAGAGATGAGGGGTTTGCGTAAAGAATTGGATGAGCTACGAGCTCAAAGGTGGGAAGCGCCACCAACTCAAGAAAGGAATGGAGTTATGCCACTTGCAGTAGCGACACCTGCTCAGAGAGAGAAGAAACGACTACCTGATGAGGGAATGATCGTGGTGAAATTTAACAAGTTGTAACCGTCTACTTTTTACGGTGAGGATGAGGCAACAATAACATGTAATTCAATAACAATAGTAGTTTGGCTTTCAACAATAATACAATGAAAGTGTAGTTCCAGAAGAAAATAAGTTAAGGTGTTAATCACAAAAAGTTCTCAATGGATCAACAAAATATTTTTGGACCAAATGTCCTTTGGCAACCCAAGCTTGACAACGAATCATATAATAATATTTAAAATAGAAAGAAACTTGGTTTTCAATGTTCGCAAAGGTTCACATAACAATATATCACATTCTTGTAACACAACAAAATGTTGTTTACACTTATAACATGATTACGATGTTTACTTACCTTGGGGTTCATTTGCTCCTAGTACACGTAGTCCTTTTGCACTTCTAAAGCTCCTCAAACTCTAACATAATATTTGATTTGATACTTAGTATTTATTTACCCATGATGCTCCTATCCTATAACTACCCATGTACATATAGCATACACATTAGAGTTCACTCGTAGGTGTACTCATCACTTGCACATATCATGTTGACTTAAAAGTCTTGCATATTTAGGCCTTATAGGCTCTCATGACAACACATTACAATCACATTAATACCCTTTTAAGGTCATCACAATATTATTACCTCAATGTCAATTCACTTATCAATTATCTTAGTTCACTTTACACTTCCATACATGTCATCTTAACAATTAACCTTTCACACGTCATGCTTAACTCTTATGATCCCTTTCACTTCATTAACTCATAATCATATGTTCACCATCAAATCATCATAACATCTAGTTCCATATTCTCAATCACATTTGCATTCTAATCACAATATAAGGTTTAGATACCTTAAGTATACCAAAACGCATTTTAGCTTATCTAGGATCATACCTTCAACTAACATGCAATTTTATCATTTATATACATACATACATGTCAACAGTCATCAAAACACATCACATAAAATTTATAAACATTGGGACAAAAATGTTTATATAGGCCGAATACATCATCAAGGTAAAAACCAAATTCTTCTTCTTTTCGTACTTTCCGTCTATTTCAAAAATATGTAAAAACATGGTTTGAACCAAGATTTTTTATGTAAACATAACAAAAATCCTTTTAGAACTTAAATTCATAGGAATCGGCCACTATTGGTGTTTTTAATATATAAAAATTCAATCTTTTGCAATATAGTGCACAAAACCATAAGTTTTCTTGTTTTCAGTATTTTTCGGTCATTTTAGAAATATGCAAACAGGTTGTTTAAACCATTATTTTTCATTCAATCATTGAAAATATCAGTTTAGAACACATTCCTTCACAAATTGGCAGCCATAGATAGGGTTTATACAAAAAACTATAAGTTCAAAGGCTTAAGTGAAAAATCACGAGTTTCCGCGCTTTCCGCGCATTTCGTTTATTTCAGCGATAAACAAACACATGATTTAAATCATTATTTTTCATCTAAACAAAAAAAATATCATATTAGAATACCAATGCTTACAAATTGGCAGCCATGTATTCATGAAAAAGTAAAATTTTCCGATTTCCAAGTCCTAACACGAAAACCTTGAATTCCTTTGTTTTTCGAAACTTTTCGATCATCACAGAAATATGCAGAAATATTATTTCATGCAATATTTTTCATCAAAACAAATCAAAAATTAGTTTAGAATACAAACAAGTACAAATTTCACCCCCCCCCCCCCCCAATGATGTTTATCCAATAAAATTGTGATTTTAAGTTATAGAATTCACCTTTGGAGAAATCTTGCAGAAAGAATCGTGTTTTCGGTAGAAAATAAATTTTCTCTCCCAAAAATTCACTCAAACAGAATTGAATCTGTAGAAATCAGTAATCAAATAGTTCAAAATAATTTTTCCATAATTTATTTCATAGAAAACAGTTTAGAAATCAAAAGAGAATAAAAACTTACGATTACGGTCACGAAATCGTGAAACGGTAAAGTGTTTTCGATATTTCGGTAGAGAGAATTATTTTGAGAGGTTTTTCTGTCATAATACAGAAAGAATAAGGGAATGGCTGCTGGAAACCCTTGCTTGGCCAAAAATTAGAATATATATTAGGGTTGGAGTGGAATTTCCACTAGTACCCTTAATGAAATAGGTTAGGAGCATTTTTGTGTAGTGGGCTTTTGGGTATTTGGGCTTTTTCTTTAAAAATTTCAGCTGAATGGATTTAAAATAAAAAAAATATTTTTCTTATTAATTCTGGAACATTTCCCTCAAAAATATTTATTTAAAAAATATTTTAAAAATACCCATAAAATTATTTTATGCTTAAAAATTATCTTATGCATGAAAAATCATTTTATTTAAATAAATTCTTTTATGAAAATGCACTTCATGTAAATCATTTATTTCATAATAGCAACACATATTATGCATATTAAAATTATTTTAATATGTCACATACTCATCAATCACTTAGATCACAAATTTTTCACACAAGCACACACTTAACCTTATAGGTTATAAATCAAGCAATTTATCATGAAAATTCCTAGGGTGGGTGTGGGTTGTTACATTCTCCCCCCCTTAAAGAAATTCATCCTCAAATTTAAACCCTTACCTAGTTACTCTTGAAAAGCTGAGGATGCTTCTGTCACATCTCCTCCTCCGCTTCCCAAGTGCACTCGTCTATCCCATGATTTCGCCACAGAACCTTAATCATGGATATCTCCTTATTTGTTAACTTCTTTACTTGTCGATCCACTATAGCTATTAGTGATTCCTCATAGGATAGTTGCTCATCTAACATAATGTTTGGAGGTAAAAGAACGTGCGATGGATCTGACACGTATTTCCTTAACATTGAGATATGGAACACTGGGTGTACATATGCGAAAGTTGGAGGCAGGGCAAGTCTATAGGACATTTCTCCAACCTTATCTAAGTTTTTGAAAGGACCATTGAAACGAGGTGATAATTTCCCTTTCTTACCAAATCTCATAACTCCTTTCATTGGCAAGACCTTTAAAAACACATGATCTCCCACGGCGAATTGGACTTCCTTACACTTAGGACCCGCGTAACTCTTTTGTCAACTAAATGTCGTCTTCAGTCGATCTTGAATTATTGGTACTTTCTCGGTGGTCTCCTTAAGCAATTCGGGCATTTCTATATGCTTGTCTCCAGGTTCAATCCAACAAATCAAAGAACGACACCTTCTCCCATATAATGCTTCGTATGGCGCCATGCCAATGGATGAATGATAGCTATTGTTGTAGGCGAATTCAATCAGGGGTAAGTACTTATCCCAGCTACCACCAAAATCCAAAACACACATCCTAAGCATGTCCTTAAGTGTCTGAATCGTTCTTTTAGACTGGCCGTCCATTTGAGGGTGAAACGCCGTGCTAAAATCTAATTGTGTTCCTAATGCTTCTTGCAACTTTTGCCAGAACCTTGAGGTGAATTGCGTTCCTCGATCAAAGATGACATAAATTGGCACTCCATGTAGTTTCACGATCTCATCTATATATAACTGCGCATACTGGGCTGCAGAATATATAGTCTTGACTCCTAGGAAATGGGCAGACTTTGTCAATCTATCTACTATGACCCATATAGAATCATATCCTTTGGAAGTTCTAGGTAAGCCAACAACGAAGTCCATAGTGATGCGCTCCCACTTCCATTCAGGTAGTCGAATCTCTTGTAGCAATCCTGAGGGTCACTGATGTTCATACTTGACTTACTGGCAAGTCAGGTAGGATACTATGAACTTAGCTACATCTTTCTTCAATCCAGGCCACCAATAACTAGCTTTCACGTCATGGTACATCTTGGTAGTTCTAGGATGAGCGCAGTAAGGTGTCTGATGTGCCTCCTTCAATATCCGTTCCTTTAGTCCATCCACATTAGGCACGCATACTCCATTCTTACACTTTAAAACTCCATTGACTACCTCAAACTCAGGATTCTTTCCTTCTCTCGTCTCATCCTTCAACTTCATTAAGTATGGGTCTCTATCTTGCGCATTCCTTATTTCTTCCATTAACTTAGATCTTACTTGGAAATGAGCCAATAGAACTCTTGATCCTCCAATCTCCAATCTCAATCCTTGATTAAACAGTTCCTTTAGTTCCTTCACAATCGGCCTTTTTCTCACATCCACATGGGCTAGGCTTCCTATCGACTTTCGACTCAAGGCATCTGCCACAACATTTGCCTTCCCGGGATGGTAGAGAATCTGACAGTCATAATCCTTCAATAGTTCAATCCATCTCCTTTGTCTTAGATTGAGGTCTCTTTGGCTCAAGATATATTGAAGACTCTTATGATCCATGTAGATCTCACACTTCATCCCATATATGTAATGTCTCTAGATCTTTAGAGCGAACACTACCGCAACTAATTCTAAATCATGAGTAGGGTAATTCACTTCATGTCTCTTTAGTTGTCGTGATGCATAGGTGATGACTTTTCCATTTTACATTAAAACATACCCAAGTCCTACTCTTGAAGCGTTGCAATAGACCGTGAATCCTTCTTCTCCTTTTGGTAATGTCAAAACTGGTGCCGATACCAAACACTCTTTGAGTTTCTGAAAACTCTTCTCACAGGACTGTTCCCAATTGAACTTAACTTGTTTTCTTATCAACTTGGTCAATGGGGCTGCTATGTTAGAAAAGTCCTGTACGAATCTACGATAATATCCCGCCATGCCCAAGAAACTTCGTTCTTCAGAAATTATTGTGGGCCTTGGCCAATTCGCTACCGCTTTAACTTTCTTAGGATCAACTTGAATTCCTTCCTTACTTACTACATGTCCAAGAAAGTTGACTAACTCCATCCAAAACTCACACTTAGATAACTTAGCATAGAGTTGGTGATCATGTAACGTTTGAAGCACGATCCTCAAATGTTCTTCATGTTCCTCTTTATTCTTTGAGTAAATCAGGATGTCATCGATGAACACGATCACAAACTTGTCAAGGAATGGCTTGAAAACTTAATTCATCAAGTCCATGAAAGCAGCAGGAGCATTCATTAAACCGAATGGCAAAACCGTGAACTCGCAGTGTCCATATCTAGTACGAAAAGCAGTCTTGCAGATATCTTCTCCTCGGATCTTTAGTTGATGATAGCCAGACCTTAAGTTAATCTTGGAGAAGTGACCAGCTCCTTGCAGTTGATCAAAAAGATCATCGATCCTCGGCAACTGGTATTTATTCTTCACAGTGACTTTGTTAAGTTGACGATAGTTGATGCACATTCGGAATGATCCATCTTTCTTTTTCATGAACAACACTGGAGCGCCCTATGGCGAACTGCTTGGTCGAATGAAACCCTTATCGAGCAGGTCATGCAATTGCATCTTTAACTCCTTTAGCTCCATTGGTGCCATATGATATGGCGGTATCGATATTGGTTGCGTACCAGGTATTAATTCGATGTTGAACTCGATCTCACGATCAGGGGGTAATCCAGGTAAATCTTCTAGAAAGACATCCATGAACTCGTCCACTATTGGAATGCTCTCATTTCGCATGGCAGCTTCTTTGCCAGTGTCGACTACGTGAGCTAGATATGCTTGACATCCTTTCCTTAACATCCACCTCGCTCCTAAGGTCGATATCAAGTTCAAAAGATTCTCATTCTTATCTCCTTGGTATGCAAACTCCTTCCCATCTCTAGTTCAAAACTCGACAAGTTTCTTCCTACAGTCGATACGAGCTCCATGTTCATACAACCAGTCCATCCCTAATATCACATTGAATTCTAGTACGTCCAATTCTAGCAACACTATCAAAAGTGTTTGTCCATTAATGTCTACATCACAGCCCTTATACTCATACTTCACTTCCATCACTTCCCCTAAAGGAGTTGTTATTACTAACGGTTCACTCATCAATTCCTTATCTATACCCAAATACTTAGCAAAACAAGGCGACACAAACGAATGGGTAGCACCAGAATCAATTAAACATTTTGTGCTAGAACTTTAGATGGGGATGATACCTGTGATGTCAGTGTGCGATTCGCAAACCTCTTGCAGATTTAACGCGAATACTCGACCCTTGCCCTTATTCTCTATCATCGGTGCATTCCCAACCGTTGGTCCTTTATCCTTGATTCCTTGTCCTTGCGTTTGGAATGGCTTGGGTTGTGGTCGTACCGTGGTCCCACTCCCTTGGCTCCTCATCTGAGGGCAGTCCTTTATGAAGTGCCCCATTTGCCCACACGTAAGGCAAGCGCCAGTATCTTTCCGGCAGACTCCAGGATGTTTCCTTCCACATTTACCGCATGTGGGGATCTCTTACTTGGTTTGACCATTTCGTGGTCCAGACGATGGAAACTCCTTCTTTTTCTCCCCTCCATTTCCATGCTGTCCTTTATGACCTTTGTTCTTATGCCTTCCCTTCTGGTCTCGTTCAGCTCATTTGGCTCTCTCCACCTTGTATCTCTTTTCCATTACCTTGGCCTTGTCTATGAGCTTGGCTAAGGTTGGAAACTCGGTTGTTGCCAATGAACTGAATAGGGGTGTAATCAGTCCTCTAAGGAAACGATTGACACGACTTGCTTTGGTAGGAATGATGTTGACAGTGAAATGACTAAGTCGGTTAAACTCCTTAGCATAATCAGACACGGACATTCCAGGTCTTTGCTTCAGTTGCTCAAACTGCAATGCCCTATCTTGCCTTTCTCCTACTAGCAAGAACTGATCCATTACTTCTTGCTTAAATTCTGCCCACGTAGGTGGGTTAGCCCCATAAAGTCGTTCTTTGATATTCCTCTCATACCAGTACCAAGCTTCTTTCTTGAGTTAGAGTCCTACCAACTCAATCATTTGAGCATCCGAGCAAGATAAATGACAGACTAGCTTATCCATCTCATCCAAAAATTCGTGAGGGTCATCTCCTTCCTCACCATAAAAAGTAGGCGGTTGCAGCTTCTTAAATTCCGCCACGATCATTCCCTCATCAGGTAGTCATTTCCTCTCTCTCCGAGCAGGTGTCACTAACGCAGGTGGCATAACTTCATTCCTTTCTTGAGTTGGCGGCGCTTCCCGCCTTTGAGCTCTTAGCTCGTCCAGTTCCTTGCGCAAATCTCTCATTTCTTCTCGCATGACGTGCACTTCTTATGAAGTCACTTGCTCACTAGAGCCCATAGTCGGTGCCCTCGAGTTGGATCCTTCTCTTGACCATATAGGTGCAGAGGCAGCATTCGATGTAGTGTCTAATATAACATCATCATTAGCCCTAACGGATTGGGCTACTGTGCGAACCTTTTTCTTAGGAGGCATTCTGTCTATCATAATAAGGGAATTTAGTGCTAATCCCCTATCCTAACCCATTTATCCTCCCCCTTATCCTAGCACACATTATCATGCATTTACCATGTCACATCACTAAGCAAATGTCATGTATGAATCACATATCACATAGTTTTGCACATATCACATATCATAATCGTATAGCATATATCTCATAATATCACACTATAACACGATAATGAAGGAAATTATCTCATCCTAGGTAACTAGGCAATCAAGGAAAATCATTCATATCACATAAAGTACTATACCATTACGTCGATCATCATATCTACTCGACCTAATTATCGTGTCCACCTCCAGAGCAATCAAGAGCGACATGGCTACTACTGCCACATCGATAGCAACGAAGATCTCTATCTTGACGGCGATTAGCTGAAGATGCAAACCTCACTGGTGAGTATTCTCCTCTATGCTCAACAATCCCTGACCTGAGCTGCTCCATATCCTCTCTTAGTGTGTGAATCATTACCTTAAGACGTCAGTTTTCCTCCTTCAAGTACGAACAGTTATCTTCTAATTTCTGAACCTTACTATATACCCAATCAGGATCTAAACGCTCCTTGGGATACTCTTCTTCATCAGGAGTCTTCTCTTTTATGGGGCGAATCACAGTTACAACTTTCTTGAGCATCTCTGGCCAAGTCCTCTTGCAGGTCACACGGGGTGCCCTAGGTCACGGTCCTCGAGCAGGTGTAATCTTCTTGGTCATCTGTCAGAAGAATCATAAGGCAAGCAAACAACAACAAGGATTACTAAAATCTACTAGGATTTCATAGAATTATGCTAGCGATAGACTGTAAGTGACATGACAGAAAAATTCCTATGCTCCAGGATTTTACTTAAGCAACTCATATGAACAAGCCTAAACTAGACTTTTAAAAACTACGGCTCTGATACCACCTTTGTCACATCCCAACCTTATGAGATACGATGGTCCTAGAACATGGGGAGACATAAGGTCACCCACGCCCGTAGTACCCATCAACATATAACAATCATGCCTAGGATCTTACCGAACCTCTTTCATTAACTCATTTAAGACATTTAGATAAATACCATAAATTGCAGAAGACTTAAATTAAATCATTACATATAAAATCCATAAGGAGAATAATATAAATCTCGATAAATATCAATCAATATTCCTAGAGCATCTAAAGACAAGACTTCATAAACATAGTATTATTGATAACTTAGACAAGGAATTCCCCAAGCAAAGTAGAATGCTTGAGCCATCACCTTGCCTCCTCACATTTGCTCACTTGGAACCACACAAGGAAAAGGGGTGAGATAGATGATCTCAATGAGTAAACAAAAGGCACATACATTATCACATATTCCTTTGAAAGGAAACACATAGCTTATACACATAGTTCACGGTTTATAACTCGTGAATCAGGTTGCAATTTAGCAATGGTTCAATTTAGCAAGTTTGCAAAAAATCACACTTGTAACACGTAGAGAGTGAAGACTATTGCTCAATTCACTCTTGAGTGAAGACACTACTCAATTCACTCGAAACACATTGAGGAGAGGTGTCCTTTGCCAAATTCCAACTCCTATCACATAGAAAGCGTGAAGCTGATTAGGCCCCACGGCTAGAATAGCCCCTTCTAGCTGAGGTGGATACATTACCCCTATCCATCGGGTTAAGACCATGTGCACAGGTTTCGATGATTATCTGCATCGGCATGAGGATTCTGCATAAAGGGTAAAGGTACCATACCTAAAGCTATTGGTAAACAAAATTAACAATATCACATGAGGTAACAATAACATGTATTTCAATAACAATAGTAGTTTGGCTTTCAATAATAATACAATGAAAGTGTAGTTCCAGAAGAAAACAAGTTAAGGTGTTAATCACAAAAAGTTCTCAATGGATCAACAAAATAGTTTTGGACCAAATGTCCTTTGGCAACCCAAGCTTGACAAAGAATCATATAATAATATTTAAAATAGAAAGAAACTTGGGTTTCAATGCTTGCAAAGGTTCACATAACAATATATCACATTCTTGTAACATAACAAAATGTTGTTTACACTTATAACATGAATACGATGTTTACTCACCTTGGGGTTCCTTTGCTCCTAGTACACGTAGTCCCTTTGCACGTCTAAAGCTCCTCAAACTCTAACATAATATTTGATTTGATACTTAGTATTTATTTACTCATGATGCTCCTATCCCATAACTACCCATGTACATATAGCATACACATTAGAGTTCACTCGTAAGTGTACTCATCATTTGCACATATCACGTTGACTTAAAAGTCTTGCATATTTAGGCCTTATAGGCTCTCATGACAACACATTACAATCACATTAATACCTTTTTAAGGTCATCACAATATTATTACCTCAATGTCAATTCACTTATCAATTATCTTAGTTCACTTTACACTTCCATAAATGTCATCTTAACAATTAACCTTTCACGTGTCATGCTTAACTCTTATGATCCCTTTCACTTCATTAACTCATAATCATATGTTCACCATCAAATCATCATAACATCTAGTTCCATATTTCTCAATCACATTTGCATTCTAATCACAATATAAGGTTTAGATACCTTAAGTATACCAAAACACATTTTAGCTTATCTAGGATCATACCTTCAACTAACATGCAATTTTATCATTTATTATACATACATACATGTCAACAATCATCAAAACACATCACATAAAATTTATAAACATTGGGACAAAAATGTTTATATAGGCCGAATACATCATCAAGATAAAAACCAAATTCTTCTTCTTTTCATACTTTTCGTCTATTTCAGAAATATGTAAAAACATGGTTTGAACCAAGATTTTTCATGTAAACATAACAAAAATCCTTTTAGAACTTAAATTCATAGGAATCAGCCACTATTGGTGTTTTTAATATATAAAAATTCAATCTTTTGCATTATAGTGCACAAAACCATAAGTTTTCTTGTTTTCGGTATTTTCCGGTCATTTTAGAAATATGCAAACAGGTTGTTTAAACCATTATTTTTCCTTCAATCATTGAAAATATCAGTTTAGAACACATTCCCTCACAAATTGGCAGCCATAGATAGGGTTTATACAAAAAACTCCAAGTTCAAAGGCTTAGGTGAAAAATCACGAGTTTCCGCGCATTTCGTTTATTTCAGCGATAAACGGACACGTGATTTAAATCATTATTTTTCATCTAAACAAAAAAAATATCATATAAGAATACCAATGCATACAAATCAGCAGCCATGTATTCATGAAAAAGTAAAATTTTCCGATTTCCAAGTCCTAACACGAAAACCTTGAATTCTTTTGTTTTTCGAAACTTTTCGGTCATCACAGAAATATGCAGAAATATTATTTCATGCCATATTTTTCATCAAAACAAATCAAAAATCAGTTTAGAATACTAAAAAGTACAAATTGCCTAGCAACACCCCCCCCCCCTCCCCCCCCCCCCCCCCCCCCCCCCTCTTATGATGTTTATGCAATAAAATTGTGATTTTAAGTTATAGAATTCACCTTTGGAGAAATCTTGCGGAAAGAATCGTGTTTTCGGTAGAAAATAAATTTTCTCTCTAAAAAATTCACTCAAACAGAATTGAATCTGTAGAGATCAGTAATCAAATAGTTCAAAATAATTTTTCCATAATTTATTTCATAGAAAACAGTTTAGAAATCAAAAGAGAATAAAAACTTACGATTACGGTCACGAAATTGCGAAACGGTAAAGTGTTTTCGATATTTCGGTAGAGAGAATTATTTTGAGAGTTTTTTTTGCCAAAATACAGAAAGAATAAGGGAATAGCTACTGGAAACCCTTGCTTGGCCGAAAATTAGAATATATATTAGGGTTGGAGTGGAATTTCCACTATTACCCTTAATGAAATAGGTTAGGAGCATTTTTGTGTAGTGGGCTTTTAGGTATTTGGGCTTTTTCTTTAAAAATTTCGGCTGAATGGATTTAAAATAAAAATAATATTTTTCTTATTAATTCTGGAACATTTCCCTCAAAAATATTTATTTAAAAAATATTTTAAAAATACCCATAAAATTATTTTATGCTTAAAAATTGTCTTATGCATGAAAAATCATTTTATTTAAATAAATTCTTTTATGCAAATGCACTTCATGTAAATCATTTATTTCATAATAGCAACACATATTATGCATATTAAAATTATTTTAATATGTCACATACTCATTAATCACTTAGATCACAAATTTTTCACACAAGCACACACTTAACCTAATAGGTTCTAAATCAAGCAATTTATCATGAAAATTCCTAGGGTGGGTGTGGGTTGTTATAGGTCTGTGATCAATAGGGAGATGAGTGGTGATACTGAATCTTCTTCGTTTAGAGTAGGCAGACTACCTCCTTTTGAAAGTAAGAGCCATTATCCATGATTATTTCGAAGGGGGTTCCAAGCCGATAAAGGATATTGCTATGGATGAAGTGTGCCACCTTCTTTGTATTTAGGACTTGATATGGCGCTGCTTTAATCCATTTGGTAAAGTAGTCTACAAGCACCAGAATGTACTCATGTCCACTGGATGAGTTTGGAGAAATCCTCCCAATGACATCTCTACCCTAAGTAGCAAAAGGCCATGGTGTTGCTATTAGATTCAAAGGAACAAGGGGCCGATGTTGGAGCTTGGCAAAGATCTGACATTTGTGACATCTCTGCACATACTTTGCATAGTCTTCATTCATGGTTAGCCAAAAGTAGCCTAGATTTGCTATCTTCCGTGCCAAGGCTACACCATTCATGTGTGGGCCTTCCTCTACGCCATAGACCCACTCCATAATTTGTTGGGCTTTTTCTTCAGTCACGCATTGCAGGTGGATGTTGTCCCAGGCTCTCTTATATAATACATCTCCATTAGGTATAAAACTAGTAAACAGCTGCCTTAGGGTTCTTCGGTTTGCTTTTGAGGCTCCTTCTAGATACTTACCATTCTGGATGTAATTGAGGATGTCCCAAAACTAGGGTTTAGCATCAGCCAACTAGAGATTTATGCACATGGTATCATATCCAGGTTGCCGTTTTACTTTGATAACAACAGGCTTGTGTATCTCGTTATCGCTCATGTCAATCATCGAGGCTAAGATGGCTAGAGCGTCAGCAAATTGATTCTTTGCCCTCAGCAGGTAGTGGAAGGAAAGTTCATGAAAATTCTCTGCCAAGTCATTCAAGCATTGATGGTAAGGAACCAAACGCTCTTCTCTAATTTTTCACTTACCCAGGGCTTGGGAAACAATAAGGTTAGAATCACTATAGACCTCTAAATAGTCTATCCTCATGTTAGTGGCCACCTCTAGACCAGTTATGCATGCCTCATATTCTGCTTCATTGTTTTGATCGCCATAGGCAAATGATCTCCTTTAGGGGTGACCAGAACTACGCCAACTCCGTAGCCTTTACTATTAGAGGCACCGTCAAAGAATAACTTCCTTACCTCAGGATCTATGATCAAGATATCCTCGTCTAGGAACTCAGGCTCAAACATTTCCTCCCCTATAGGGGCAGCAGCCACCTGGTCAGCGATTATACTTCCTTTAACTGCTTTTCTCAGGACATACATTAAGTCAAATGCTACAGGAACTACCATCCATCATGCCATCTTGTTGTCAAGGACTGGCCTCTCCATAAGGAATTCCAAGGGGCTCTTGTCAGCTAGCATGTGGGTTGTGTATGAGCATAGGTAGTGCTGGAGTTTATAACATACCTAGACTAAGGCTAAGCACAATTGCTCAATCTGATTGTACTTAAGCTCATGAGCCAGCATACATTTACTTAGGTAATAAATGGCATTCTCTTTGTGTGAATCTGGAGCATTCTGAGCAAGCATTGCACCTATTGCTTCTGAAGTTATCGATAAGTAAAGCAACAATGGCTGGCCTAGCCTTGGAGGCTGCAATATTGGCAGGTTCAAGAGGTAGTCCTTGATTTTGTCAAAGGTTTTTTGGCATTCTTCGTTCCACTGTTTAGAGGCTCCTTTCCTTAATAGTTTGAAGATCGACCCATAAGTATCTGCCAGTTGTGCAATGAAGCGACTGATATACTGTAGGCGACCTAGAAAACCTCTAATCTCCTTTTCAGTTTTAGGGAGAGGCATTTCTATAATTGCTTTTGACTTTGCTGGATCCACCTCTATACCTCTTTGGCTAACTAAGTGTCCCAAAAATACACTTGAAGAGGGGCCAAAGAGGCACTTAGCTAGGTTCAGCTTGAGATTATACTGCCTAAGCCTAGCGAAGAATCGGTCCAAAGCATTGAAATGGCCTTTAGAAGTTTAAGACTTTATGACCATGTCATCCACATATACCTTGACATCCTTGTGCATCATGTCATGGAATATAGTAGTGGCCATTCTTTGATAAGTTGCTCCGGCATTCTTCAAACCAAAAGGCATTACCCGATAGCAATAGGTGCCCATTTTGTCATAAAGGATGCTTTTCCTTATTAAGAGCATAGACTTGGATCTAGTTGTAGCCCGTATAGAGGTTGGTCAAGGAGACCACTGATGCACCAACCATACTGTCCACAAGTAAATCGATATGCAAAGGGAAATCATCCTTTGGGCAAGCTTTGTTGATATCCCTGTAATCAACACACATCCAGACCTTTCCATCCTTCTTAGGGATAGGCACTATGTTAGCCAATCATGAGGGGCAAGTGATGGGTTTGATAAACCCATTATCTAGCAACTTGGTAACCTCCTCTTTAATCTTTAGAGACCATTCTGTCTTCATTCTCCTCAACTTCTATTTTACAGGCTTCATGTGCTCGTAGGTTAGTATCTTATGAACTGCTATGCTCGGATCTACCCCCATCATGTCCTTAGGCTCCTATGCAAAACAGTCCATGAATTCACTAATTTTTTCAGCTAATGCCTGTGTGTCAGAATATGCAGATGCAATGTATGTAACTTTTAGATTCTCCTCTGTGCCATAATTGATTGGTTTTTTGCCTTTTTCATTTTTTATTTCTTTTTTATTTTCTTTTTCAGATTTCTCATTTAATGATGAATCAGATGAAGTAGAGCATAGATAGTCAGGAAAGTAAGCATAAAACTTATTCCTTTTATTGAAAATAAAGGTCCCATCATCATGGGTTACATCATTTTGAAAGGACAAGCTAGGGAGACGGGTTACAAAATCAGACAAAAATGACTGAAAGGTCTCTACAGACTTAAACTCAGACTCAGACTCAGACTTAAAAGATTTAGATGAGGACATAACAAGACTGGTGCTCTTCTTGAAATACCAGTTATTCTGCGGTGCTTAGGATGGTTGAATGAGCTTAGTGGGGTCAAGTTCTTGGTGGTTGGTGATCATGTGGATGGTCTCGAAAAGAGAGGGCTCTATGCTTGCTTCCCAATCCTCCTCCATTTGATAGATGTGCTCACACTCCTCTAGGTTGAGCCTGATATAGAAGAAAATTTCAAAACCAGGGATCAGTTTCTTAGAAATGAGATAGAACCATGGTTCGGAAAAGCCACAGTAAGGAAAATCTTCTCCCACTTTCACAAAATACCTATTAAGAGTTTTGAAATAGGGGCACATAGGCCAATCAAAAGTCTCACCTTACCTTTTGGCCTTAGCTCTCATTTTGACTTTTTCCTCTAATTCTGCAATATCTTTATGTTTAGGCACATAGCCAAGACCAAAAGGAGGAGTGGCAGTGGGATACTCGGGAAATTGGGTGATCCCTTATTGGTTTCTTCCAAGCCCTAAACCTGGAAAATAATCCATTTTCTTCATCATATTAGCTACTGCCACATTACTATATGGATCAAAGTTGAAAGGAAAAAACTCTTTACCTTCCCCTTGAATGAACTGGATGGTATTAAATGAGAAGCCAGACAGAGGAATAACAGATGGTATGGGCTTGATTTCCAAGATTAGCACAAATCTTAGAGTGTCACTCTTCCCATGTACATCAACTTGGATAGTTATGATATTTGTACCATGGGGAAATTTTAACTTATGGTGCAAGGAGGAAGGAACTGCTTTCACTTGGTGGATCCATGGTCTACCAAGGAGGAGATTGAAATAGGCCGGGACATCAATCACCTGAAATGGGATTGGCATTGTCACTAGTCCAACTGTGATGTCAAGGTTTGCCACTCCCAAAATTTCTCTCTTAGTGTTGTCATATGCTCTTACCACTTAACTTGATGGAATAAAATTAGAAGCCTCTAATCTTAGGCAACTGGCCACCTTTAGTGGACATACGTTTAGGGAAAACCCATTATCTACTAATACCATAGGCATAGTTTTGCCTTGGGTCATCACTGTGATGTAGAGAGCATGGTTGTGGCTTTCTTCTCCATGAGGGATATCATGATCATTGAAAGAAATGGTCATGGTCTTGGCAGTGTTGGTTAAAGATGCCATGAGAGTCTCTGGTGAGATGTCGATGGGAGCCTAACATTGATTCAAAGCCTTGCAAAGAGCTTGGCGATGAGGGTAAGAAGATTGGATGAGACTCTATATCAATATGTTTGCTTAGGTTTTCTTCAATTGCTTGAGAATGGGGTCCTCCTCCGGTTCGTTATGGGGTTTTAATTTTTCAACGAGAGGAGGGATTACATGACTTACCATGTTTGAATCCATGGGTTGTAGAGGTGGTGGGAGGACTCTTCCACTTCGAGTAATCGCATCGACTTCAGTGACAAAGTCATTTAGATCAAGTACACAATAATAACTCGAAATGGGGTAGATGAGGGAGAGAGGATCAATTATCGATTCATCAGAAGAAATAAGGTTGACATTTGCCTAGTGGTTAGGCAAAGGATTAGTGGTGATGTTGGGTTTAGCTCTTGGGGTGATGATATCCCCATTGTTTATTAAGTCCTGGATTCGATGCCTCAGAGCTTTACAAGTATCCATTTTATGCCCGGGCCCTTAGTGATAATCACATCATTCATTGGCATTATAGTTCTTGGGCAAAGGATTTAGGAGTGGTCTTGGCTCTAAGGGTTTGACGAGATGGGCCTCCAGAGCCTTATAGATAGTGTTCAAAGGCGTTCCCAATTCAGAAAAACTCCTTCTTTATAATCTCATGGGTTGATGGTAAGAAACAACATTAACCTCTCATCCCTTTTAAGGTGCAGAATGGGTGGTGTTGAAATTGGTGTTCTTGCGGTATCTCAAACTCGAGGATTCATCCTTGATTTGACCAATCTGGATCAAATCCTTGATTTTAGAGGCTGTAGCAATGAGAGCCTTAAAGTCTGGGAGATACTAGGTTTACAACTGAACTTGGTACTGTGGAAGGAGATTCTTCACAATGATGTCAATTTGTTCTTCCTTAGACGGGTGGTTCACCATTTGTGCTGCTTTTGCTCTCCACCGTGTAAGGAACGCAGTGAAGGATTCTCTTTGGCCTTGTTTAGTGGTTTCTAGGTCTCGTCGAGTGACATCTACCTCGAGAGTATAATGGTATTACTTGACGAAAGCACTGCAGATGTCATCCCAAGTTTTCTTATGATTTTTGTCTAGATCTAATAACCACTTAATGGCAGTTCTGGTCAATGACTGCTGGAATAATTGAGCAAGGAGCTCATCATCCACACCAAAGGATCTCATGGCACCCACGTACATCTTAAGGTGGGTCTTGGGGCACGTGGTACTGTTAAACTTGTCCATCATAGGCATTTTGAATTTAGGCAGAACCCTGGCGTTCGGGAAGAGAGTAAGGGAGTCGACATCTATCATGTCCTCATGCCTTTTGATATTCTTGATGGATCGTTCTAGGGTTTCAAACTTCTCCATTAGTCTTTTGGCTTTGAGGAAGCTGGAAAAATCCCCACTTTGAAAAAGATTCGCAGTAGGAATAGGAGCAGTGGCGTTCATATCTAAAGGAGGAGAGGTGGGTGTTTCACGGGCTTTTCCCTTGTCGGTGAGATTGATAACGGGAGTAGTGAAAGTGGGGGCATGGCTGGTCCCGGCTTGGGTAGAGGCATGTTGAGTAGGAGGAGGAGCGATAGGAGCATTGGTCATTTTCGTCACTTCATTAATGATTGCTTGACGCTGGGAATTGAGAGCATTGGTGAAAGTGGCAGACTAGGCATTGAGGGCATTGGTGAAGGTGTCGGCTTGGGTTTTGAGGGCAGTGACGAGTGTATTTTGAAAAGCATCCTCTTACTTCTTGAGGAGATTGGTGAAAAAGGCGCCCATCGCATCTTGGTCAAAAGGGTGGGCCATTGGTACCTTGAAACATAAAATAGAAAATCGAGTAAGAAAATAGAATTATGAAGAAAAAAAAGAGGCATAAATGCAAAGGTGCGTTGGGAAAAGGATTCCCTTCACAGGGTTGGTTGCCGGGTTTACATGTTGACAGGGTGAGTGTGTGAGGTGTTTTGGTGATGAACCACTGGTTTAGGTTTCTTTTGAGGTGTTTTGACCTTGTCGAGTTTCTCATGTTATGTGTGCATGATCATGACGTGATACATGCTAAAAAAAAGGTTTCATGAACATACAAAGGTATCGCTTATTATGGTACATGGAACCTAAGGTCAAAGGCTAAGGCAACTTTATTCACAAGGAGGGTGGTCCGATTTAAGGGTCTCTGTCCCACTAGAGCATCAATATACCTAACCATATGTGAGGTAAGGGGCCTCGTGTGGGTCCAATAGTACTGATTGCTCTTTACACCACTGAAATGATCGGGGATTCATCGCAGGGTGGAATGCTTTCGCTATCTCCCAACATACTTAAACAGAGTTGTCGAGCCAATGCTACTCACCATCCAAAAAGTTTTCCTAAAGCTAAGGTTTAGGCAAGGAGCCCTTATTATGCAAAGTGATGCATGAAAGTCAAATTATACTTAATGAGCCAAATGGAGATTATTTTAGAAAAATTTTCCTTAACTAAGTAGTAATCCTCTTATTCTTCTTTTTATTGAAAAAGGTGGCAACCAGTCCCTAACAGAGTCGCTACATGTGAGGCCTTGCCCGAGCACCGGCCTGATCCGCTAGAGGGAACCAGGATGCTCATTTGGGTTTAGACTCACAATGAAACTCTCGAGTTCGGATTTGGTTGATTTTGAAAATGATTTTGGAAGTTGCCACCCTAATTTATTTTTAAATGGAAAAATTAAGGAAAAAACCCAATTTGACTCCAATTTATTAATTTTTTTACTTTAATTTGCCCATGGATAAAATCACTAGCCTCCAACTAGGTTGGGTTCGGAGACTAGGTTTTTGGTTTTAAATAATCAAAATTTGGCTCTTAAGTTTAATTTGACTTGAAAATTGATTTCATGAATGACATTAATAATTGTAAATAAAATGCATGAATATGGCGTAAGATGGATGCATGAAGATTAACGAAGCAATAAACATTTACAAATAAAGGAGAGTGTTCACTCTAATCTTTAAAGATTTAGGGGAACCATATGATCACTCCTTAATTAAGATAATCACATTGATAGAAAAATGGGATGCCTTCTCTAGCGCTTATGGGATTCTAGGAAGACCACATATTCCTTTACAAATATTGTAAAAAGATAATTAATTTAAGAAAAGTAAGGAAAATAAGCTTAATTTAAAAGAAAATTGGATTTGAGATTTGGACTTAAATTCCAAACATGCCTACGTACCCCGTTTGAATAGGGATCAAAACCCACGTAGTTCGCTCCACTATTAAATGAAGGGGTTTACAAATTGATTAAAATGATTTTTGGTTCGGAGAACGAGTTTGATGAAAATAAATTGGATTTTGATGGATGAGATAGAAAAAGTGTTTTGTCAGACTGAAATTTCGTTTTATCAGACCAGACAAATGAGTTGATTAATGATTAAAGAAAATGATGGATGAGCAAATTAATTAATTAAAATAGTGGATGAGTCAAAAAAGGGATTTTTGATTTAAATTTAAAAAAAAGTAATTAATTAATTAAAATGATTAATTAATTAATTAAAATAGGGGATGAGTTTAAAAAGAGATTTTAATTAAAAAAAGATTAATTAATTAATTAGCTTGTAAGTGATTTTAAAAAAGATTTTTTAGTTAATTAAAAGGATTAATTAACTTGGCTTGGGTGAGAAAATTAATTAATTAAAATGATTAATTAGTTAATTGGAGAGTGGATGGAGGGAGAAGAAGAAAGAAGGTTGATAGATAGCTATCAATATCAACCTTGGTGTATAGAAATGAGGAAATGAGGGAGCCTATTTATAAGCAAATGGAGTTAAGGGTAGTTTAGGTAATGAAAATGTGAAAAGACTATGGGGGTAGGGTCAAAAATGGCTGAAAACTGGACTAAAAAGGGTAGAAGAGTCATTTTTCATGCGTGGGGCCCACTGGAGGCAGAAAAACGCAGGACCTGGGGTGGCGCCGCACCAGACCTGTGCAGCGCCACATCAAGCTTTTGCGGCTTGCCGCAAGAAGGCTATGCGGTGCGGCTCAGATCTGACGCGGCGCCGCACACCTTCTGTGCGGCACGCCATATGGCACGGCATGCTTACTGAGATTTTCTTTTTTAGCCCATTTTTTGGAGGTTTTCGGGTCAATTTTTGAGACTTTTAAGTCAGTTTCTGGGAGTTATAGAGCTTAGAAAAATTATCAGTCAGTGTCATTAGGATCAAAATTAATTTTAGAACATTTGAACAGTCAGTCTGAGATAGATCCAGTCAGTTTTGAAAAAATATTATCTGATATAGAAGGTCTGATTAGGATCGGAAAGGCATTAGGTTGTGCCAAGAATGCTCCGGTCAGTTCTGGAAAGTTCGATGTTAATTTTGAAGGTGCTGAAATGAGGATTCATAGGGGGGTACTTCAATTCATTTCTGAGGCTCTTGGGATTAGACACTGCAACTGCTAGCCCTATGGTCGTGAATGATTGGGTGGACCTGACTGCTTTAATTACCGAGTTCTATGATCCTCGAGGCTTTGAAGATAAGGAATGGTAGGATCGTCGGATGAATGCTTTAGCTTTTTGTCTTACTACCGGGTATCTCTTTATAGGTTCAATTGGTTGGGGGGACATTAAGATAACTGAACTGATTTTTTAAATGGCTAAAGGTTGCTCTATAGTTGGGATTATCTTAGCAGAAACAATCCTTAGTTTGGATCAAGCTTATAAAAGTGATGGGCCTTGGTTTGTGAGTCCAATCATTCTACAGGTATGCTTTTCCTCCTCCTTTTCCCTTCTCTTTCCCCTTTCCTTTCTTACGTAGCTATGTTTCTGCATAGATTTGGCTAAGGGATCATCTGAAGGTGGTTGCTCCTCCTACTAAAAAGGACTACTCTACTTCATGGTATCGGTCTCGCACCGTAGTGAGGAAATTTAGTTTTGAAAAGGAATGGACTGAATGGCTATTTGAGCTCGACCCCCAAGAATTGTTGTGGCTTTGTCCTTGGTATAAGATCAAGAAGTTTATAACTATGAGTTATGGCTATGGGATGGTTTATTTGCTAGGTTTGAATATGGTGACATTCTACCAAGGAACAAGGGTGATGCGCCAGATGGGTCATGTATAAGGAGTGCCCCCCAGACGAAGCTATCTTTGAATCTACTTTCATCACTCCCATTGTGGCTAGGGCTGTTACTAATGGATGGGCCCAATGTTTTCATGTTGTTCTTCCATCTCGTTGCTTTGATAGGACAGAGGTTTACACTTTATGGTGGATTGCTACGTCTTGGCCATCAGAGAAGATAAGGAGGGTGACTTTACTCAAGGAGATAGAAGACCACACTTCTGTAGGGGGGACTACTGACAATTAGGAGATCTATTATTTAGGACTTTAGGTGGAATTCTTTTTTTTGATTTTTCTTGTTTTAGTGAGCGAGACTCTTAGATTCATCTTAAATCCAATTTTGAATAAAACACCATCATTTTCCATGTTATTATTATTATTATTTTTGCATTGAAACAACAAAATTTAGCACAAAAGAAAATTTATTAATGATTTGGACCGCACCCAATGAGGGCTATCTACGTATCACTTTACATAATTTATTTCTATTACATACTTTTCTCTATCATTTTGGAGAATCAGGTCCACATAATTCTAGTTACAATGCATCATTACATGAAATATCGCTTTAATTGATCCAAGTTGCAAGGGTTAGAGAATTCAATTCCATCCAAATCTATGATAATGGCACCTCCTCCTGACAGGATGCATTTAAGCACATAAGGTCAAGTCCAGTTTGGTTTGAATTTGCCTTTAGGGTCGTGGACTGGGGCTTGGGGCTCGAATTTCCTTTAAGACCAAGTTTCCTTTTTATAGTCCCCTATCCCACACTTTTTTATTGAAATGCCGAGACAACTTTTATTGATAACCCTATAGTCGATACAACGCATCCATTCTCTTTTCTGCAATAGCATTCAATTGATCATGATAACTTTTAATCCATTCTATCTCATCAATCTAACTTTCTCTCATAATCCTAGCTGATTTGATTTCCACCTCAATTGGCAGCATGGCTTCCATTCCATATATTAATGAGTAAATAGTTGCCCTAGTCAGTGTATGGATAGAAGTCCTGTATCCCTACAGAGCAAATGGTAATTATTGATGCCAGTGCTTATGATTATCAGTCATCCTTTGCAGGAGGGATTTGATGGTTTTATTTGCTGCTTCTACCGCCCCATTAATTTGTGGTTGGTAAGGAGATGATTTGTGATGCTAGATCTTTTCCTTTTTCAAGAGCTGGACTACTTCTTTCTGAAAATGAGACCTATTATCTGTAATAATCTTAAAAGGTACTGCAAACCTACAAAGGATGTTAGTTTGGATGAAATGAGCCACTCTTTTTGAATCCAGTAACCCGTAAGGTGGCGCTTCTACCCACTTTGTGAAGTAATCAACCGCTACAAGGATGTATTCATGACCAGCAGGTGATTTGTGATTTATTCTTCCTATGACATCAATGCCCCAAGTTGCAAAAGGCCAAGGGGTGGTTATAGGCTGCAAGGGCATAGGAGGTTGCTTCTATAGTTTGGCATAAATCTGGCATTTATGACATCTTTGTACAAACTTAGCACAGTCTTTATTCATAGTGAGCCAAAAATATCCCAGATTTGCAATTTTCTGAACCAACGCGATCCCATTCTTGTGTGTCCCTTCTTCCCCTCCATGGACCCATTCCATGATCTATTGTACTTCCTCTTCAGTCACGCATCTCAAGTGTATGTTATCCTATGCCCTTTTATACAAAACATCTCTGTTTGGCAGGAAATTGCTGGCTAACGGTCTTAGAGTTCATCGTTCTGATTTAGAAGCCCCTTTCAGATACTTGCCATTCTTGAGATAATTGAAGATGTCCTAAAACCAAGGTTTCTGATGGCTAGTTGAATATTCATGCACAAAGTATAGTACCTTGGTTCTCGCTTCACTTCAATCACCACAGGTCTGATTATTTCACCATCTCTCATGTTTAGCATTGATGCAAGTGTTGCTAGAGCATCTGCAAATTGATTCTTGGCACGAGGCAAATAATGGGAAGATAACTCATGAAAATTTTCTACGAGATCATCTAAGCATTTATGGTAAGGAACCAAATGCTCTTCTCTTATCTTCCATTTCCCAAGTGCTTGTGACACAATTAGATTTGAATCTTTATAGACCTCCACGTAATCAATCCTTAAATTCACAGCAACCTCTAGGCCAGCTACGCAAGCTTCATACTTTACCTCATTATTCGTCACTTCAAAAGCTAGTTTGACAGCCATAGGCAGATTTTCTCCCTCAAGGGTGACTATAACAATTCCAGCACCATATCCTTTACTATTAGCTGCACCATCGAAGAACAATTTCCAGACTTCAGGCTCAATTTGCATGATCTCTTCATTGGGAAATTCTAGTTCTGACCAATTACCGTCTATTGGGGCTGTGGCTAATTGATATGCTATCACACTCCCTTTTATAGCTTTCCTCTGGACATACTTCAAATCAAAAGCTGTGAGAATCATCATCCATCTTGCCATCTTACTGTCAAGAACTAGTCTTTCCATGAGAAACTTTAAGAGACTCTTGTTAGCCAAGACATGGGTAGTATATGGACTCAAATAATGCTAAAGCTTATGACATACCCATACCAAAGCAAGGCATAACTTTTTGATATGATTGTACTTGAGCTCATGAGTGAGCATGTGCTTACTTAAGTAATAAATGGCATTTTCTTTATATGATTCGGCTGCATTTTGGGCGAGCTTGCCCCTATGGCTTCTTTTGTGATGGAGAGGTATAGTAGTAGAGGCTTTCTAAGTCTTAGTGGTTGTAATACAGGAGGACTTAGCAAGTACTCTTTGATTTTCATGAAAGCTTTTTGGCAATCATCATTCCATTACTTAGAGGTTCCCTTTTTTAGCAACTTTTTGGACCACAGATGTCTACTAGCTGAGCTATGAACTGGCTAATGTATTGTAGTCGTCTAAGGAAGTCTCTAGTTTCTTTTTGTCTTAGGTGCTAGCATCTCTAAAATAGCTTTCGACTTTGCCGAATCTACCTCTATTCCTTTCTTACTAACCATATACCCTAAAAACACTCTGGATGATGCCCTAAATATGGACTTGGTGGGATTCAACTTGAGATTATATTGGCGGAGTCTAGAGAAAAATCGCCCTAAGGCATGTAGGTGATCCTTTGCTATTTCAGACTTGATTACCATGTCATTGACATATACCTCAACATCTTTATGTATCATGTCATGAAAGATTGTGGTAGCCATCCTTTGGTAAGTCACCCTTGCATTCTTTAATCCAAAAGGCATAACCCGGTAGCAGTACATACCCCACTCAATCACAAATGCAGTCTTTTCTTTGTTAGGAGGATGGACCTAAATTTGGTTGTACCCTGCATATAAATCAATCAAGGAGACTACTTCATATCTGGCTATGCAGTCAACTAACAAGTCAATATGAGGTAATGGAAAATCATCCTTGGGGTATGTACATCCTGACTTTCCCATCTTTCTTCAGTACTGGGACAATATTTGCTAACCAAGAAGGATACGTGATTGGCCCAATGAACCCATTGCCTAATTGTTTGGTGACTTCTTCCTTAATCTTTAAGGATAACTCTGGCTTCAGTCATCACAGCTTCTGTTTGACAAGCTTTACATGCTTATAGGTAGGAATTTTATAAACAGCTATAGTTGGATCCAGTCCAGTCATAACCTTGGGTTCCCAAGCAAAGCAATCTAAGAAGTCTTGGATCATTTTACTCAAGTCGTCCCTGTCATGACATGATGATGCAATGAATGTAGTTTTTGGGTTTTCATTTGTGTCAAAACTTATTGATTCTTTGCCATTTTTTATTTCATTTAATATTTCATTTAAATTGGATTCAAGACAAGGAAAAGGAAAGGAAACAGGAAGCACAGGATCATAAGAAGAAAAGTTGATCTTTTTATTATGAATAAAAAGCCGTTGTCCATTATTACATCGAAATTAAAAGAAAAACCAAAAGGTTCAACTATTGACTCAAATGAGGAATTGGAACTACAAGACTCTGACTTGGACTCAAATTCTGACTTGAACTCAGACTCTGGTTCGGACTCGGACTTGGACTCCGGCTCAGACTCTAACTGGGACTTGCCACCCTCTCCTTTCTTCTCATAATACTAGTTGTCAGGTTGGTTTTGAGTTGTTTGGATGAATTTGGTTAGGTCAGCCACTTCTTCATCTCTTATCATGCAAATTTGCTCAAAGAGAGTAGCCTCCATATTATCCTCCCAATCTTGTTCCAATATGAAAACTGGTTCATAGTCTTCTAAGGAAAGCCTGACATTAAAGAAGAGTTCAAAACTAGGGATTAGCTTCTTAGTAATGGGACAGACCCAAGGTTCTGGAAAACCACAGTATGGGAAATTCTCACCCTCCTTCACAAAGTATCCATTAAGTGTTTTGAGATAAGGGCGCATGGGCCAATCATATAACTCACCTTTCTTGAGGGCTGCCATTTTCTCTTTAGCCCTTTTCTCTGCCTCAGCCAGATCTTCTTTTATAGGTTTGTAACCAAGACCGAATGGTGGGACCGAATGGTGGGTTAGCCATAGGGTACTCTTTGAACTGATTTACTCCTTGTTGTCTCTTGCCTAGTCCTAATCTAGGAAAATAATTCATTTTTTTGAATATATTAGCCACAGCAATATTTCCATAAGGATTGAAATTAAAAGGCACAAGCTTGAGCTCTTTACCTCCCTCTTTCTCTATGAATTGTACTGTTTCAAAGGCAAAACCTGATAATGGCAGAGTTGGTAGCTCAGGCTATATCTCCAGAATTGGCACAGAACTTGGGACCTCACTTTTCCCATACATATCCCCCTTAACAATGATAATAGAAGATCGATAAGGAAATTTCAGCTTTTGATGGAGGGAAGAGGGGATAGCTTTGGCTTGATGTATCCAGGGTCATCCAAGGAGGAGATTAAAGCATGCTGGTACATCAATAACTTGAAATGGGATAGGATAAGTGACAGGTCCAATGATGACATCCAAGATAGCCACACCCAGGACCTCCCTCTTTGTATTGTCATACGCCCTTACAATTTGGTCAGAAAGTGTAAAGTCCGAAGCCTATAATCCTAAGCAACTTGCTACTTTTAATGGACAGACATTCAAAGCAGACCCATTGTCTACCAATACCATAGGAACTATTTTCCCTTGAGTAAGGACTGTTATGTATAAGGCATGGTTGTGATTTAGCTCCCCCTTAGGTAGGTCATGGTCATTGAAAGAGATGGAGGTAGCTTTTGTAGTATTGGTGAGAGAAGCCACTAAAGTCTCAGGGGTGATATCTATAAGAGCTTGGCATTGGTTTAACACCTTACAAAGAGCTTAGCGATGAGGGTAAGATGATTGAATAAGGCTCTAAATAAATATGTTGGCTTGGGTCTTTTTCAGCTGCTTAAGGATAGGATCTTCATCAGGTTCAGTGCTTCCTTTCATTTTCTCAGTAGAGGGTGGGACAGGTTGGATAGGTGGCTGGTCATCTTGTTGGGTAGGTGCTTGGTAGATCCTGCCACTCCTGGTTACAGCATTAATTTCTTCCATAAGATTACTCAAATCCAAAACACAACAATATTCAGAAGCTGACTGAATCAAAGAGATAGGATCAACTTCGAGATTAGTGGTGGTGATGAGGTTAATTTGGTGGTTAGGGAGAGGATTGTTTGATTGGGTCTTGGTTTGGGAGGTATGATGTCCCCACTATCTATAAGGTCTTGTATCTTATGCTTCAAATTCTGACACATTTCTGTTTTATGGCTAGCCCTTTAGTGATACTCGCAGTATTCATTAGGATTATGATTTGCAGAAAGTGGGGCAGGAGGAGCTCTTGGTTCCAAGGGCTTGATCAACTTGGCTTCTAAGGCTTTCTTGTATACCACAACCAGAGGAACCCCCAATTTAGTAAAGGACCTTCTCTTCAATCTTAATGGCTGATGATGAGAAATAGCAAATATCTCCCCTTCCTTGTTATTATTTAAGGCAATGACATTAGCTTGGTAGGGAGTACTCTTTTTGTATTTGTTATGGGTGGTCTTGTCTTTGATGTGGCCACTTTGGATCAAATCTTCTATTTTGGAGGCAGTGGCAATGAGGGCTTTAAAGCTCGGGAGGTATTGAGTGAGGAGATGATTTTGTTATACTGGCAAAAGGTTCTTTACAATTATATCAACCTACTCTTACACAGTTGGTCGATTCACCATTTGGGCTACTTTTTCTCTCCACCTCGTAAGGAATGAGGAGAAAGATTCCTTCGGGTTCTGCTTGGTAGTCTCTAGATCTTTCCTTGTGATATCCACTTCAATGTTGTACTCATACTGCTTAACAAATGTATTGCAGATATCATCCCAAGTCTTTTTCTTACTTATATCCAGGTATAAAAACCATTTTATAGCAATTCCAATGAGAGATTATTGAAACAATTGGGCAAAAAGCTCATTATCAACCCCCCAAAAGAGCCATTGCCCCCACGTACATCTTCAAGTGTGTCTTAGGGCAGTTGTCCCATTGAATCTATCCAGCATTGGCATTTTGAACTTTAGTGGAATTCTAGCATTAGGAAAGAGGCTTAAAGAACTAGCATCAATCACATCATCATGTTTCTTAATGTTTTTTAGGGCTTTTTCCATAACTTTAAAATTTTTCATTAAGGCTTTAGCATTCATATGGGAAGAAAATTCCTCTCCTTGAAAAATATTCAAAGGAGAAAGAGTGGTAGAATAAGTGGCATTTGGTATTTGGGAAGTGATAGGTGACAGGGTAACATCTAGAATTGGGACAGAGGGTGAAATGATATTTAGAATGCAAGGTGCATCAACTGTAGCCTTTCCTTTATCAGTCAAGTCAATAGGGACATTGGGGGAAAAAGAGGTATTTGCAGTAGCTTGGGTCATGCTAAGAATGGTTTGGGTCGGTGTAGTATTTGAACTAAGGCCAGCTCGACTCATCATGGCTTGAACCTCCTCCAAAATGGACTGTCTCTACTCTTTGAAATGGGCTCGCTGAGCCTCCAAAATAGCTTGAAAATTCCTTTCTTGCTTTAAGAGAATATTTGTTAAGAATGAATTCAACTGGGCCTCTTCCTCTATATTAGTTGCATTTAGACCACTTTCTTTCAATCCACTTGTTCCCTTGGCCATCTTAGGTACCTTGTGATAAGGAAAAAAGGTAGACAAAATGAGTATAAGACCAAGGTAATACAGCAGGATGACAGACCTTTGGGCTAGTATTGGTATTTTTGAGGATGGGTATTTTAGTGAATCATAGGCTTGATGAGCTCTCCACTTGTTTCAAGGTTCTTGGATGATGAACGTATGCATGAATGTATGTATGCATGAATGAAAAGTCATTTCATGAATACAATAAGGCTTCTTTTATAGTACATACAGCCTAAGGTCCAAGTTCTAAGTTCATTACATGCAAGGGACAAGGTAGCTTGGTTTGGGGTACCCGTCACACTAGAGCAGCGATGTACCTAACCACATGTGAGTCAAAAAGCCTCACTAGGTCCAATAGTACGTGCACACTCGTTACACCTTTAAAAAGATCAAAGGATTCGTTATGGGGTGGATGATTTCACTATCGGCGAACAGACCCAATGAGGGTTACCCACTCGATGTTACTCACTATCCGTTATTTTCCTAGAACTAGGTTGAATGGCAAAAACCCTATGCAAGTGATGCATGCAAAGTTACAATTATATTAAAAGGCCAAAATTTTTTAAACCACTTAGTAGTCCTCTTATTTTTTTCCTTTTCTAAAAAGAAAATTTGTCCCCAGTGGAGTCGCCAACTGTGAGGCCTCGCCCGAGCACCGGTCCAATCCGCTAAAAGGAATCGAAATGCTCATTTGGGAAAGAACTCACGAGGAAGCCCTCGAGCTTATTTTTAAAAATCATTTTAGAGTCACCACCTTAATTTATTTTTATTTGGAAAAATATAAGGAAAAAACTCATTTAACTCCCATCATTACCCAAAAGAAAAAGATCACTAGCCTCGAAACTAAAGAGGATTCGTGAACTAGGTTTTCAGTTTAACAAAACATGTTTAGCCAAGTAATATAAAAGTAACTTTTAAATATATTTTATGAACAATTTAAGATGCATGGACAATTTATAATATGTATGATAATTAATTCCAATAATAAATACAAGTAATAATCTAAAATAAAATTAACATTACAAATAAAATCCCAAACATAGGGAATACCTCCTCTAGCCCTTATAGGTTCTAGGGAAGTCACATTTCCTAAATTAATCCTAATAATAAAGCAAAGAAACAAACACAAAAGTAAGTGAAGAAGGTGATAGGGGGATAGTTGATTTATTTTAATCAGATTCGATGCCTGAACCAAGCATGCCTATGTATCCCTTTGATTAGGAATCAGAATCCACGCAGTTCTTCCTTCTTACAAAGAGGTTAATTTAGCCTAGCCACTTTATCATGTTTTGATTGATTGATTAAAAGAGGGTTGAGTTATTTAATTAATTTAATTGATTACTGAGTTGATTAGCTAGCAACCTAGATAAATCAATTTAATCAACTAACTAAAATAGACAATAACCAAATAGAAAGGAAAAGAAGATTACCTTACACTTTCGTGGCTTAGGGATATAGGGCGGATGAAGCGGATGGCCATATCGCAATTCCACCTTCTCCATGCAAGAGACACGAGTCTTGGACCACTAGAATGCAACTTCACCTTCTTCACACGAGCCTTGGGTAAAGAGCTTGCCTTGAACAGGCAAGCGAAAAGCCTTAAACTAGTCAAGTAGGAATCAAGGAGAAACCACCCAACGTGCTTTACAAAGCAAGGAGCAAAAGCAAAGAAATTTACTTGAAGTTAGTGCTTTTTAAGCCTCCAAGTTTGTGTGTCTTAAGAGTAGAGAGACCACCTCTATATATAGGAGGAAGAATGAAGCATAGAGGTCTCTACGGTAGTGCTGCATAGTGCTTTGCAGCACCGTAAGAGGCTCTGCAGTAATGCCGCAGAGCTGTGCCGCAACTTGCCTAATTTGTCCATTCTACCCATTTTCTTCCGTTCTTACTCGTTTCTTGTCTGTTTTCTATGATTCCAATTACGTTACACCCATTCCTAAGTCCCCGATGATTTGATGATGATTTAAGAGCCTTGATTGATTCCTTTTTTGACTGAATGGTCTGTAATTCTGAGAGGTGTAGAATTAAGGGTTCACAAGCGGCCACACTTCACATTCATATAGGTAGATCTGCTAAAGTACTCTTACAATTTAGTACTTTGACAAAATGTCCTTAGATCTATTAAGAGACTTTAACTCACCCTTTCTTTTGTTAATATGTAAGTACCAAGCACTATTAGCCTCGAGACGTAACAATAAATTAGCATAGTACTTGCAATCACTCTGTTGATGTACTTTAATTCTTTAAACTTGAGACTTGGCCTAATACTAAGTATCAAGTTGAGTTTCAATCATTGGTGATTTAACACAGCAGGCTTGAGATCCATCCCTTTTGATGTTTTGTTTACCATGTGTCTTGGTAATGCTTTTGTGAATGGATCAGCCAAAATCTGACTTGACTGTACAAAATCAATTGTGATGACACCATTAGAAATTAAATCTCTTACATAACTATATCTTAGTCCAATATGTTAAGACTTTCCATTATGCACATGACTATAAGCTCTTGATAGTGTTGCTTCATTATCACAATGGATAGATATTGGTGTAATCAATTTTGACCATAAAGGAATTTCATATAGCAAATCATATAGCCATTCTACTTCTTTGCTTGTTGACGCTAATGCTATAAATTCTGAAGCCATAGCGAAATCTGTTATGTATGTTTGTTTCTTGGAACCCCAAGAAATTGTACCACCTCTAAACATAAATACCCAACCACTAGTGCTAGCATGATCTTCATGATCAGTAATTCAACTTGCATCTAAATATCCTTCTAACACTGAAGGATAGCCACTATAGTTTATGCCATAACTCATTATTTTCTTTAAATACTTTAAAATTCTATTAATAGCATGCCAATGCAAGTTACTTGGATTACTTGTGTACCCAATTAGTTTTCCAACAGTAATAGCCATATCAAGTTTGGTACATGTCATGGCATACATTAGACAACCTATCACTTTGGCATACTCTAATTGTGAAATTGGTTTCCTTGTATTCTTAGTTAACTTGATGTTGGGATTAAATGGAGTTGAGATAGGGATACAATCTCCATGATTGAACTTCTTAGCAACTTTCTCAATGTAATGAGATTGAGTAAGAATTATGCAATTGTTATCTCTCAAGATCTTAATCCCAAGTATAACATCTGCCTCTCCCATATCTTTCATGGAAAAATTACTAGGTAAGAAATTTTTTATTTCCTCAACTTGTTTCAAGTCAGTACCATAAATTTTTATTATCTCTCAAATTGCTCTTTAGTCTTTTCTTGCAATTCTACATGAAATTCTTCTTCAACACAAAGATTGTTAGTAAGTTGTTGAACATAAATATCTTCCTTTCTATGTTTCATATTCTCTTAAAATCTTTCCATTAAGGAGGCAGTTTATCAATTATGTTAGACACAATAATAGATTCATCCATATGTATTCTATGTTGAGTGAAATTATTTTGTATTCTTTTAATTTCATGGAATTATTTCATTACTGGCTTAGAATCAACTATTTTATAATTATTGAAATGAGAGACAATGAATTTCTTACTAGTTGCATCATCTTGTATGTATTTACTTTCCAGTCTATCCCAAAGTTCCTTTGCGGTAGTCACATTATGATAAACATCTAATAAAGCATCACTCATTGCATTCAAAATATGGCCTCTGCAAATTTCATCATTAGTGTCCCATTTTTATGTCTTTCAAGTTTCTGCAAGAGTTTCATTTTCTCTCTCTTTTGGCCTTCGTGTGTTAAGCACATAAACAACTTGTAAAGAGGCCAAAAGGAAGTGAACCTTCCTTTGCCATCTCACAAAACTTTCTCCATCAAAATGATCTAACTATATGAAATTACTTATAAGTTCCTTGAGTGTTGCCATTGAAATAGAATAAAATATACAATTATATTGCCTTCAGATTCTCAGAGAAATTAAAGTTACAAAATCTACTTCAAGGCATGTAGGAAATCCCACTTTCCTAAAGGCGATATTTGCACTATATTCAATTTACCTCTAAAATACAATGAAGATCCTGAATGCACTTGATTTTATGAAATCAAAACAAGGAAAAAGTATTTCTATTTTCAGAAATGTTTTCTATGTTTTCTTTATTCCCTGCAGAAGAATAAGAAGACATATATATAGAAAAAGCTCAATTTCATCTCTTTATGTTTCTTTTTCTTTCATGTTCACTTTAAGCCCTAGTATTCTTGTGTAATTGATTGTGAAGGAAGTGTTATTTTATAGTGATTGAGGAAACATATTGGCAGAAAAATTTATTGCTTGCTTTACATTTGGATTAGGAATAGGACAAAAGTAAGAATATTCACTACCAAGAGGAAAAGTACAAGTTCGAATTTGAAAATATCAACAAAGTTGGAAAAAAGTGGGGGTGAGCCAGCATTGAATGATTAGGGCACATCCATGAATGAAAAAAAGGTATTTCTTTGTTGAGTTTAATTGCAGTTGCAATATTTTGGACATTTGTTCATTTTCCAAAAGCTGTTCAATGGGAGTTGAAAATTTAGGGATTTTACTTGTGAATGGCGATTCATGGCAATAAGAATGAAAACGGTTAATTTAATAGTAAACCCTCATTAAGACAACATTTTAATTTAGAAAGAAATATAAGTACTAGAACACACTGATATAATTAGGCATAAGTTGATGTCATTTCCTTAAGTAAAGTAAATTTGAATAAGTTAAAATAGCATGGTACTAGAACACACTAATATAATTTAATTAGGCATAATTTGATCAAATATAATTTTTCATTTTTATAGAGGTTGACTTCTGTATATCATTGTTGAACAACTTCTTGGTATCATTGATTGAGAATTTCAGTTTTTTACTGTGTAATGAATGTATGTTATGTAATTTATTTGACTTAAACACAAACCTTAGTTTGTTGTTGATTTTTATAATGATTATAGTGTAACTAATGACAAATAAGCTAATAGAACTATTATATATTTATTGCTTAACAGGTTCAAATAGACTTTTTATAATCAAAGTGCATTATAATGGGACTAAAAAAGGGTGGGATACTTTGATGGTAACATCCATTACATATGAAACTATCATAGTGATAGGTTGGCTAGGATTAATATAAATAATATTTTATATGATCTAGGATTGAGAGGAAAATTTAGATATTGGTGGAGGGTGCCTAGAAAAGACTATAAGGATGGTTTGAGGGTGATTGAGAGAGATGCCTATTGTTATTCCCAAATGTATTTTGATGATGCCACATTTTGACTTAATTAACTCCTATCACTTAATGTCTTTGTTTCAAGTGTTTGCTTTATAATAAAGGGCATTACTAGTATATCACTCCTATTACTCTTCTCTTAATTTGAAAAGACTTAGAAATAGAAGAAATTCGTCATCATTACTAGTTAGTAATGACTATTACAAATCTAAAAGTAATGATAGTTACCATTTAGTAACGACTGTTACCCTTCTAAAGAAATAAATGGTGAAGCTAAACTGAGACAAAAATTACCACTATTACTAGAAGTTCACAACCATTACAGAATATCAATAATTACTTTTACTTCGTACGTAATGTCCACTACCTATCATTTTCAAACAAATCTGCAGAGTATCAAAGAGTCATTTTTCACTGATATAAGCATGAAAAACATCCTTTTTGCACCAGAGCAACTATAATTTTGAATTTCAAGTTGACTAATATAAGAAAAAGATGTTCCTAAGTGAAGACTAAGATATTCCAAGTGATTTCAAATGTAAAAATCTCATATTCTTGTTTGCTCACAAATACTTTGTTTTTAGAAAATATTTCACTTGAAGCCTATATTCTTTGTGTTTAATCTTGTAAAATTATAAGCTCTAAATCCTATTCTTGTAATAGCCTTCATTGTATTTCTTGAGAGACTTTAAATCTCAAAACTCATTTGTAATTCTTGATTTTGTGTGCGAAATCCTGTATCACTAGTGTAAGTGAAATTCCAAATCAACTAAATTGCAAGGCTTTGGGCACAAATCTAGAAAGGTAGTGGAACCCTAAGTTGAGGACTTAGGATATGTAGACATAGGAAAAAAGTTTGCTCCGAACCACTATAAAAATTGGCTAAGATTTCTCATTCACTATATTTCTTTATTCAATTTGTGTTGCATTTATTAGAAATTATCATTTAGTATATGAATGCATTAGAAATTACAATCTCCTGTACATCCTCCCTCCTTCTAAGAGCTTAGCCATATAGGGTGTTACAATTGGTACAAGAGCTTATGCTCTTATATATACAAATCCAACACTTTTAAGAGTTAACGATCATTATGGCAGGTTCTTCAAAGACACCATCCTAAGAGGGATGTTGTAGCACAAGACCTTTATCATTTTGTGGTTCTAACTATAATCAATTGAAGGTAAGGATGAGATTTCACATCAGATCTCAAGGTTATGACCCTTGGAAAGTGGTAGAGAAAGGCCTTATTTGTTCCATTATAGGAGAACTCAACAAAGCCTAAAGAGCCTTCCACTTACACCATTGATAACAAAGAAGAAATTGACATTAGATGATAAGGCTGTAGATTTGCTCTTTTGTGCACTAAACAAAATTGAATTTAATTGTGTTTTGGCTTGTGAAACAGTAAAGGAGATTTGGGATGTGCTAAAGATGACTCATAAAGGCATAAGTCAAGTAAAAGATTTAAAGATGAACCTTATCATTATAAGCTTAGAGAATTTCTCAATGAAGGAGGATGAGTTCATTGCCAAAATTACAAGAGATTTACTACTATCTTGAATGAACTAAAGGGGCTTGAAAAGACCTTCCCTTAAAAGAGCTAATCATTAAGCTTTGGAGGTCTTTACAAATAAATAGGATTTAAAGGTTGATGCAATGGAGGAATCCAAGAATTTGGCAATCTTATCAATGGAAGAGTTAATTAGAACTTCACCACTTATGAGATGAAGAAGAAGAGCAAGTTAAAAGCAAAGGACAAAGAAAGTAACTCTAAGAAGGAGAAGTCTATTGCTATTAAAGCTTGAGGAAAAGAAAGACTCCTCAAGTGAAGATGATGAACTAGATCTGGTACTTCTTGCTAGGAGATTTAGCAAGTTCATCTCTTAGGATAAGTATAACAGGAAGAAGAAAAGCTTTAATAAAGACAAAGGAAAGTAAGTGAAAGAAAGAAAAGTAAGGTTATTTGCAATGAATATAAGAAACAAGATCATATAAGGTAAGAATGTCCACTTCTTAAACACAAAAAGAAAAAGGATAAGAATGAAAGGAGGTATCCAAAGAAAAATGAAGCTTATGTGGCTTAGAGTAGGAGTGACACTTCAAGTGAAAAAGATTCAATAGAGGATGAGGAAGATGAGAGAGCCAACATATGTCTCATAGCCTAAAAGATGAGCAAGAAGAAAGAAAGGCAAACTACAAACCTTATATCTTTAATGAGTTAATAACATATGTCTTACCCCCCAGCCTTTCCCTATATATAGGGATCCTCCCACTCAGTTTTTTGCACCTATTAGCTTGCTTGATTAGCCTTTGCATCAAACAAACCATCCTTATGAACTTAGTATGCCAAGGAATGAGCTCCTTAGTCTAAAGTTCTATTTTATTTTATTTTTATTTTTGTTTTGCTATTGCTCTTTGCTTTACAAAAAGAGTTGGGTTGTAACTTTCTAAGTTGACCCATCGAGTCAAAAGCTTCTTGCCATTAGAAGTAAGCTACTGCCCACTACCCGAGATAAGTCTGCTGTCGATCGAGACAAGTCTCATTTTTCTCAAAGTCATGCAAGCATAAGGTAGGTTTCTTTTCTTTTTCTTTCCTTTATTTATTTAACTATTTATTTCCCTCCTTAGGATTCTCTTCTCCCCATTGGGCCCCTTACCTAATTCTTTTCTCCTCTATTCTTAATTGATTCATTTAGGTTAGTTAATTAGAATCTGAATTAATTAATTCAACTTGGTAATCAATTAATCAATCAATCAGCTTAATCAATCAATCAATTGAAACATGATTAAATGATAGACTAAACAAACCCCTTTGCAAGAATGGAGAACTGTATGGGTTTTGATTCTTATTTAAAGAGATACTAGGCATGCTTCATTCAAACAGTGAATCCAATTAAAATAAACCAACTTCTCCCACATCACCTTCTTCACTTAGTTAGGATTTGTTTTTAATTGTTTGTTTCTTTGATGATTAGTTTGGAGAATGTGTAACTTTCTTAGAACGCATAAGGGTTAGAGAAGGTATCCCTCAAATTGTTTTTTATTGTAATCTTAATTTAGTTTTCCATTTTATTTTCTTTTTATGTTTTATTTATATGAATGGAATGAATGATCATGCATCAATTAAATTGTATATGCATAGTTTATGAAATTATTTTTCAGTCACAATTTTGTTAAATGTTAAACTATTTTTCTTTTTAAAATGAACCAAAAACCTCATTCCCGAATTCTCTTTGTTTGGAGGCTAGTGCACTTTTTCCTTTGGGATATTAATTGGATTCAAATGGGTTTTTTCCTTAACTTTTTCCAAATAAAATAAAATCAAGGTGGTGAGTGCAAAATACTTTTTCAAAATCAACCTATCTGAGCCCAAGTGCTCCAACGTGAATTCTTTCCCAAATGAGCATGTTAATTCCCCTTTTAGCGGATCGAATCAGTGCTTGGGTGAGGCTCACAGCTAGGGACTCTACTAGAAATAAAATTTCTTTTTAATAAAAGGAAAAAATAAGAGGACTATTAATTGGTTTAAAACTAAAGTTTGGCTTTTAACATAGTTATGATTTTTATGCATCACTTGCATATGCTCTTTACCTCCAAATCTAGTTCTAGGAAAACAACGGATAGTGAATGGCATCAAGTGAATAACCCTCATTGGGTCTATTCACCGATAGTGAAATCATCCACCCCACAATAAATCCTTTGATCTCGAAGGTGTAACTAGAATGTACATGTTGTTTGACCCATGCAAGGATCCTTGACTCATATATAGTTAGGTATATTGCTGCTCTAGTATGATGGGTACCCAATCCAAGCCACCCTTACCTTTCTATGTAATGACCCTATAACTTAACCTTAGGTTATATGTACCATAATAAAGCCTTTGCATTATTGCATCCTTGTGAAGTATTTTTCCTATACATATCATAGATCTATAATGTAAAAAATTACACAAGCATTCATCTTAATCTAAGTTGCACCTTGAATCAAAGAAAGGTCAAACACTTTCACCTCTATCTAAACACTTTCCTTATAAATCCTCTCACATCTATCTAAACACCTTCCTCATGAACCCTATCACTTTAATCCAAACACCTTCACTCTAAACCCTCTCACCTCCATCTAAACACCTTCACTGTAAATCCTCTAACCTCCATCTAAACACCCTATCCATTAACCCTAAACCATCTCACTTCTATCTAAACACCCTATCTATTGATCCTAAACACTCTCAACTCTATCCTAAATAACTTCTCCCCACATCACATTAACCACACACCTAAAAACACCTTACCTTGGCCTTCATCCTAAACACCATAAGCTTAGCCCCAAACCCCAAATACACAACTCTAAACACCAAACATTCGAACCTCACATCTCAAGCCTTAAACTTATAAGCTTGAATACACCTTTCAAGTGGCCTTAAACATATAAACCTAAATACTGTTACCTAATCCTAAAACTCAAAGTCCTCTTACCCAAACTTCATTCCCTAACCAACAACCTAATCTACGTCCCTTATCCTTATCTCAGAAACTTAAACATATAAGGACACTAATATCAAGAATAGTGCCTTGAACTTGTGCCTTGTCTGAAAACTAACCCTTTACTCTTAAGTCCAAAAATCTTAGCTCGACATACCCGAATCTCTAAAGCACAAACACCTTTAGCCTAAGTACATTACCCTAAACCTTAAACCTTGGCCTATCCTACTTTAGGAGACCTTCAAAGCCCAAATATAGTTGGCCCCCAACACTATAGGGAATCCTTTTCCATTAGAATCAACAAACCATGACCTCATCACCTTTTCCTAAACACTTACCAAGTTTTATGGTTTTTTGTTGCATAGTACCAATGCCTAGACCGATCAACATGGATAACCTGGACACCATCCTTAACTCTTAACAAGCTAAGTTTAATAAGTCTCTAAGCATCTAGCAAACCAATACCAATAAAGCAATGGCTTATCTCACCACTACACTCTATACTCAATAAGGCAAATTCACTGAAGCTTTGAAATCCTGACAGCAAATTGTCAGGAAAGAGGTAAAGGAATGATAAATTAGGCTAAATACAATAGTGCTACTTTTAGAATAGTACTCAAGAGCCCCACATCCCTAACTCCAAGCATCAAAGATATCTTAGCCTCCATCCTTGATTGGACAAACAATAAGAAAAAGTCTAAAAGCAAAACCCTGAACACTGCTACTTTTACCCAAAACACCGACGCCACCCTGATCCCTCCTATTAAAAAACCTATGCTACTGGTCCCAAGCGCAAACCCTCCTTCCTCTTTGAATCCTTTTTAAAGTAGGAAGAAATCTATCCCTTCAGTTACCTCGATGTGCAAGATGAGTGAATATGACCATCCTTGCATGGGGAGAAAATATAAAAGAAAGGGGACACTTACACTCCCCTTACATATGCTGAATGGAAGGAGATGGACACTTATACTCCCTTTACTTCTATCAAATGAGATAATATAGACATATACCTCTCTTATGAATGTTAAGTGGGAAAAAATAGTGCAGCGGCCATCACTAACTAAAAATCCTTAAAAGAAATGGAAGAGGAGTTCATTGACTTGGATATATACCTAAATAGCATTTATCAAGAGGCTTTGCAGTAGAATTTGGTGAAGCCTTTAAAACCAAAGGTGCCATCAGACCTTTTGCCCGACAACTATACTGCAAATGAATTTTGTGAATACTATTAAAGGGTTAGTCACAAGACAGACATGTGCAAGAGCCCAAGGTACAGTATCCAACACCTTATTGACAATAGAAACCTCATTTTACCTAAACCAAATGCCTTCATTGATCTTTGAGTCACTATCAACTTCCTGAGCTCCAAAGAAAAAAAAATTGAAAGAAATGGGATATGGAGTAAAACCAACTCAGCCCCAATGTACCATGCATCCACTTTATAGGTCAAAACTTTAAGGAGGACACACTCTTAGATTTAGAACTTGCTAGAGTCAAAGTCCAAATGCTAAGTCCAAGTTAGGATTAAAGCCTATCAAAGTCATGTCAATTAAAGTCAATATAAAAATTAGAGCCTGTCTATCAGAGTCATATTTCTAGTTTCGAGTATATAATCTTCTTTCCTAGTCTATCTTCTTAGTTCACTTATGTTGTCATGGATGATGACATTCTTTTTCATTTGTAATAATGTTTAAATTTTTCATTCTTTTGTCTCTTTATGTGTTCTCTCTTTTTGAATCCAATTTGAATGAAACAAAGATCAATAAATTTTTGCATAAGTGAAAAGTTACATGCATTGTAAGATAAGTCGAAAGAATCAAAGATTCATGGTGAATATATGAAATGAAGGCCACAATGATCCTAAGAGAGTTCATCGAGTTATTGGTTCACCAAAAACCAATCACTTATCCATCATGATTAGTCCAAGATGATACAGTGTCATCTGTTGGTTGAATTACATTATTGGATCTTATAATCATCTCCTTGATTAATCCATATGTGGCTCTTAAGAAAAAATAGGCTTTCACTAATCATGCTGATGAAAAATGATCTAGAATAAATAGGACTACACCAAAGGATCTAGAATAAATGGGACTGCACCATCTCAAGAGACTTCCACTAATCATGGTGATGAAAAAGGATCTAGAATAAATGGGACTGCACCATCTAAAGAGATTAAGGATAAAAATCATGACAGAACTTCAAAAAACTTTAAAAGTGGCTTTCAACACAATTGCAATTCCTTAGGGAATGAACATTGAATCAAGTCCAAAATCATCTTCAGTAGGTATAAATACATCTTGGCAATAATAAAATGGTAAAAGTAGCCTCATATCACCTTCTCTCCAAACTAGCATTTCTTGTTAAGTTTGGAGTACCCTCTGAAATCATCATAATCAATGGATCATGGTTTCTTTCAAACACACTTTGCAAAATAGAATTGGTATAACAATCGAGATGATGATCTTTCTAACTAAGGACAAATAGGTATTATGATCATTTGAGTATAGCTAGTAAGGTTGAAGAATGGGTTATAAGAAAAGAAAGTCAAAACTCTAACTGTTGATCAAAAATTTTGAAGTAAGTCTTGCCTAGCAAAAGTTTTATGTTAATAGGTCTAAAAAGTTGTATTTCTTTGGTTAATAAGATCTAAAAGGTTTATCGATCCCAAGGGGTGTATGGAATCAAATTTTCTAAACAAGGAAATAACTTGATATTTCAATGAAGCGTCATAACTGAGAATTACATAACTAAGAATTACATAGACTTGACACTCTAAAGAAAGGATAAGTAAAGGGACAACAAAAGTGAAGGTACATAGGTAGCCTAATTCGGCTATGGTCCAAATATAAAAGCCTCTATCAATTCACTATCCTCTTAAAAAAAAAAACACTAAATTGAAAATATGAAAGGCCAGTTTAGGTAGAAATTAAAGCAAGCTCATCGAGTCAAACTCGAAAGGACAACTCAGATAGAAGTTAGAGTTAATAATTAAATTGTTTGCTAAGTTGAAAACCCAAAAGGGTAATTTAGCTAGAGGATGGAGCAAGTGGATGACAACTCAAAGTAGAATTGTGTTTTGTTCAAATTTTCTAGTTCTAGTTAATCATTTGTTATGTCTCATACATAAATCGAGCATTGTTTCTATTTCTATTTATAAAAGGATAGCAGTTCTACCCTTCCTTGAGGTTATATTTCTAAAGTTTTTGAGCCGTCAAGTCAAGTTGCTTTCATTATTTATTAAAAAAATGTTTGAGTCATCATTCTATGTCTATTAAGCTCATCTTTGTAGCCTTTACCTCTCGAGCCTTTTTCTAGCAACATCCTTTATGTCAAGAAGTCATGTCAATAGGAGTTCAGTAAATGTGTCCAACCTATTGAGTCTAATTCACTAGGTGGCACCGCATTTTTCTTGCTCATTTCTCTAAAACAATATTGATAAAATGTCATCAATTTTAAAAGGTCCTAGTTCTTTGGTTGAAACCTTAATCAGATATGCCTACAGAACCCATCATCTCAAGCCCTTGGCAAAATCAATTCAAACTATTCAAGCCCAAGCTTCTTTAGGAAAATCACATTATCCCTCCAAGTCTAAGCCTCTTTGGCAAGTCATACCATCTTTTTGAACACAGATCTCCTTGATAATATCTCCTCCTAAGTCTTCAAGACTCATCATCCTTGAAGCCAGTTTTCTTGACAAAACCAAAGTCAAGTCATATTGCTTATCATCCTCAAATTGATTAAGAATGGCTTGAACCAGCCAAAGTCCATCCCATGCCTTTTTGGCAAAATCTCATTATCCTTAAAAAGACCAAGCCTCATTGACAAATCACACAATCCCTAATACCAAGACCTAAAAAAGTTCAAAAGTCTTATGCACCAAGTCAAAAGGCAAATATTTACTCATTAGCTATAAATTCCTTATGACTAAAAGCTTTAGCACCATACTTGAGCTAAAGCCAACCACCTTTATCAAAGTCCAAGCTAATGAACTATCCTCAAAACCCAAAAGCCTTTTAGCAAGAAGTCTTCACCATGAAAACCAAACCTAAAAGCCTTTACCAAAAGCCCATTCTAAGATCTAAGAAAAACTTGAATGAGATTGATCTCCTCGTAGGACAAAACTAATCAAGCCTTCTAACATGATATGATATGATTTCTTCTTAGTCCAAAACTGATAGTATGATCTCCTTTTAGGCCAAAGCTGACCAAGTCTTCTAGAATGATCTTATCTAAGGCTAAGCTTGATATAGCCTCCCAACTCGACTGCTTTTAGAGCCATAATCTAGCATCAAATCCAATCTAGCTTTGTAGCCTAATCCGACCTAGCCAAGGCTAAACTTAACTGACCTCCTTTAAAGGACATAACCTCCTCCAAAGCCAAAACTTGATTGATCTTTCTAGTCTAATCTCCTACGTAGCCAAACCTAATCAAACCTCCAAGCTGACCTTCTTTAGGGCTAAAACCTAACTGAGCTTAAACTCAACTTATCCTTTCAATCTGACCTCCTTTAAGGGCCTTACCCTAAAATTAGATCATAGGATAGCCTTATAATACTCTACCCATAAATATCTAATGATCATCTAAGTATCTTTATGGTTCCTATTTATCTTTATGGTTCCTATTTCCTCCCTTTTATCAAAATCTTTTTGAAACTTCACCTATATGTCTAGCAATGATAACCTAAACATCCCTATAGTTCTTATTTTTGCCTCTTTATCAAAATCATTTTGAATCTTCACCTATATATGTCCAACAATGATCACTTAGATATCCCTATGGTTCTTACTTCCGCCCCTTTATCAAAATCCTTTCAAACTTTCACCCATATATATCTAGCAATGAGCACCTAGACATCCCTATAGTTCCTATTTTTGCCTCTTTTATCCAAATCCATTGACTTCATCGATATATGTTTAGCAACAATCACCTAGATGTCTTTGTGGTTTGTTCTCCCACCTCTTTTTTGTCTAAGTCAAACACATCTTATATCTATAAATATTTAGAAATGATCATGTAAACATCTTTGTGGTTCCTTTTGCTATCTTCCTCATATTCAATCATTTTTGTCACCTAAATATGTCCAAATTCTGATTTAGACATCCTTTTAGTTTTTCTACCATCTTTCCTTTATCATTTTACCAACCCAAATATGGCTAAACACAGATGTAGACATCAATTTGGTTCTTTTCACCATCCCTCCTCTCATGTTCACTATCATTAGAATGACCTTTTGATCAAGGTCATTATGATGAGAGGGTAATTATAAAACCTTAATTTTGCACCCTTTAGCATACAATTAAACTAAACAAGCACCTAGGCTCAATAAACAGACTTTCAGAAACTGAATCGCCAAAAACTACCAAAACCATGAAAATTGGGAAATGGAGCCTCAAGAGCTAAAGCCCATCCTTTTGACCTTTAAATCAACTTTAATTATTTGGGATTTAATAAGGAGCAAAAGCAATTGGAAATGCAAAAAATGGATGAGAAACAAGCAAAAATGAGCAAAATTGGCAAATGTTAGACCGCACAAAGGCTATAGAGAATTGTGTAAAGGTTGTGCGATATTGCATGACTCCATTTTGCATAGAGGTTATGCAATATTATACAACTCCATTTTGTAATCGCATAAGGGCTTTGATGTTCGACAAGCACCCCGAGCAGTTCTAGGTGCACAATTTCGAGATTTCTAGTGCTTTTTCTCAAATCCTATATCAAAACTTTGTGAAATCATTCCTTAACCTTCCTATTATATATAGGGGTTCTCTCACTTAGTTTTCTTTACCTCTTGGTTTGCTTATTGGCTTTTGTATTAAGCAAACCATCCATATAAACTTGGTCTTCCAAGGAACGAGCTTTTTAGTCTAAAATTTTCTTTTCTTTTATTTTTATTTTTGCTTTGCTATTGCTCCTTGTTTTGGAAAGTGAGTTGAGTTGTGACTTTCTGAGCCAACTCATCAAGTCAAAAGCTTCTCACTATTCAAAGCAAACCGCTGCTTGTTATTCAAGGTAAGTTCGTCATAGACCGAGACAAGTCTCCTTCATCTCAAAGCTGCGTAAGTGCCAGGTAAGTTTCTTTTCCTTTCTCTTTCCTTTATTTATTTCCCTCATTGGGATTCTCTTCTCCCTTTTGGACTTCTTGCCTAATTCTTTTCTCTTTTACTCTTAATTGATTCACTTAGGTTAATTAATTAGAATTTGAATTAATTAATCCAACTTGATAATCAATTGAAATCAATCAATCATTAATAGAAACATGATAAAAAGCTAGACTAAACACCTTTTGCAAGAAGGAAGAACTATATGGATTTCGATTCCCATTCAAATGGATACGCGAGTCTAATTAAACTAAACTAACTTCTCTTCCATCACCTTTTTCACTTAGTTGGAATTTCTTTTTATTATAATGTTAATTTAGTTTTCCATTTTATTTTCCTTTTATATTTTATTTATATGAATGAATGGAATGAATGACCATGCATCAATTAAACTGTACATGTATAATTTATGAAATTATTTTTAAGTCATAATTTTGTTAAATGCCAAACTATTTTTGTTAAAATGAACCAAAAAACTAGTCCTAAATTTTCTTTGGTTTCGAGACTAGTGCACTTTTTTCCTTTAGGATATTAATTGGATTCAAATGGCTTTTTCCTTAAATTTTTCCAAATAAAATAAAATTAAAGTGATGACTCTAAAATACATTTTCAAAAATCAACCTATATGAGTCTGAGGGTTACAACATGAGCTTTTTTTTTTTTTTTTTCCCAAATGAGCATTTCAATTCTCGGACAAGACCTCACAAGCACTTACACTTAAATTACCTTCAAATGATGTGGATGATGGTGATTTGAATTTTCGTGATCCAAATTATTACCTATATGATATGGACAATGACCTAGCTAAGGTATTAAATGAGAATACCAGCAATGAGAATAGCAACATTTCTAACATCTCTTTAAGACAAAAAAGTAGGCCTAAGGGAAGTGCTTAAATAGTGCACAAGCAGCTATTAGTGCTGGCATTGGGATTGAGGAACATGATCAAGAATTTGATTATGCACCTAGTGATGAATTTCACTCTAACTAAGATTATAATGGTAAAGGAAGGCCAAGATTAGTTGAGTTTGATGGACAAAGGGATATGGAGGATCCAACATTTGTTGTTAGAATGGTATTTAAGGAGATGAAAGAGTTAAAGGAGGTTATCAAAAATTTGTCAATGATCTTACTTAAGTAATAACTAAGAAAATAAAAAACACAAAATTAATGTCTTATAAGAATCGCAATCAAAGCTTGGAAGATCAAGCTTAAGTTCCTGATATGCAAATCCAAGATCTTAGAAAGAGTTTCCAGGAATTAAATTTTAGAGAAAAGCCTTTAGGTCACTTCTAAATTGATAAAATTCCAAAACTCACACGAGGAAATAAATATAGAAAACCAGGGTTCTCATAAGGAGCTCATATTGGAGATATTGGAGACCAATAAACAATTGGCTCTACTAGTGGAATTTGTCAAGCAATTGTAAAAGGGGAAAATAGCAGTGAATTGCTCAGTCATTAGTTCTTCTCGCATTATCTCACAGGTCAATTTTCCTCATCCAAATCTTAATGTTGCTAGTGAAAATTCATTTGTTGCTATGAATGTTGTAACTGGCAAAAGCATTCTGCCTACTCTAAGAATGAGAGAATTTGGAAGAGACTATTAATGTTGAGAATACACCTAAGGGTGAATGGCATGGGAATTGGATCAAACTTAATCCACCCTATTTTGATGGAACAAACCCAAAGAATTCGATCAAAAAATGTTGAAAATACTTCAGGATTTATGGGGCTCTTAATGATTAAAAGATAGAAATGGATATTTTAACACCAAATCAAATCATTTGGACTTACTAATGCACCAATAACCTTTTAAGCATTGATAAATGATGTTTTTGCTCCATTTCTCATAAAATTTATACTGATGTTCTTTGATTATATATTGGTGTAAACACCTTACATGGGAATTGCACTTATATCACTTGGAAATTATTTTTCAATTGCTAATTTCTCACCATTTATTTGCTAAGCAGTAAAAATATGCATTGGAAATAATTAGGCTGAATACTTAGGCCATATTATTATTGAAGCAGGTGTTAGTATTGATCCAACAAAGGTTCAGGTTATGATCACTTGGCCTAAACTAGCTATTGTTAAATCTCTAAGAAGGTTCTTTGGTCTCAGTGGTTACCATAGGAAGTTTATTAAAGGGTATGGGATTCTTAGTAGACCTCTCACTGACTTGTTAAAAAAGGAACAATTTCTTTAGGCACCTAAAGTTAAAAGTTCATTTTGGGCACTAAAATAATTTATGTTTTCTGCACTTATTCTTGCTTTGCTGGACTTCACTCAACCTTTTATTTAAGAAATAAATGCTTCAACTAAGGGCATAGGTGCAATGTTAATGTCAAATGGTAGATTTATTTTCTGCATTAATAAGGCTCTTGACCCAAATAACCAAACTATTTCTATTCATGAGAAATAGTTATTAGCCATCGTTTTTATTATAACTAAGTGGATGCATTACTTAGAATGTACTCACTTCATCATTAAAACTGAGAATATTAAGTTTTTATTACAACAAAGACTAACTACATATGTTCAATAGAAGGGTATTACCAAGCTGTTGAACTATGATATTAAGGTAAAAAGGAATAGAGAATCAAGTTGCAGATGCTTTGTCTACGAGAATTGTTGCTGATAGTGAGATACACAAGGCAAGGATACTATACGAGTAGTGGTAGAAAAATTCACCAAGTATGGCCACTTCTTGCTCTTATCTCATCTATTCATTACTTTTAAATTAACTATGATTTTCTAAAACCAAGTATATAAACTCCATGGCCTTCCTCAGTTTTTTATCAACACAGACTGTCAAGTCAAGGTTCAAGGGTAGAGCTCGCATTGTCTCACCACCCCTTAGGGTGTGAAAGAGATTTTTTGCTTTTACAGTTGAGTTCCACTGACAGATTGGTAGCTCAGGACTAACTAGTCATTAGTCTTAAGCATAAAGGACTATTCAGGCAGTGGTTCAATGAAGTTAACGGACTATATGTCCTTGCCCTGAAATCGGTTTGGAGAGAATATCTCTTTCTAAGATTTTGTTGCTATCCTCTCCTCTCCTCAAGAGTTAGCTATAGCAGAGACTTCGATGTATATAGAGTATAGAATTTTAGGATTATACAGACCTGTACTCTCCTAGATCGAAGGCTTATGAGGGATGCTGTAGCACGTATCCCGAATGGAGGGAGATAATATTTAGTCCTAGATACCAAAGACATCTTCTCTAAATCGAAGGTAAGGCAAGCAAAGACTTGGCTCTAAATTGAAGGCAAGGCAAGCAGAGACTTGGCTCGTATTTCTGTCCTCGCAGAGGCAGAAATAGAGTCTGAGCCATATCTTATATTAATTTTATAATGTACTGGATCCTCCTATGTTCCTAGCTAGGCCCTGTCCTATAACCTTTTCAAAGCACTTGGTGTATCGGTTCGCTAGAGAGGGCAAGGATCCATTCATTGGCAAGGGTTTGGAGGATTTCTCAGAGATGCATGATGCTAGGTTCATTTACGGAGACCACATAGCTCAATACACCACCAATTCTCAGGTATTTTGTTTATCACATTCCTCTTCAATCTTCTTGTTAGATTGCCTATTTGCATTACTTTCAACATTTATTTATTTGTTCAAATTTCCTGATCTCCTCCTTTGTATGTAAACCCTTTCATAGAGTCGTACCATCAAGGGAATTTTTGTGATGTTTACTATCTCTATCACAGTTATGCTGATGATATTCAGAAGTATATTGGTGACTTGGGCTTCCAGGCACTTCCTTTCTGTCAAGCCCTGTGTCATTAATGCGCCTCATGTGGACGCCAAAGTTTAGTGTTGGCGATTTGAGACCTTATTATTTCTAATGATGATAAGTTATTTCGCAAGTATTTTTTTTCAGGTATTATTTAAAAGTCTTGGTACTTCTTTACATCACAGTATTACTTACCATCCTAAGTTTGAAGGTCAAATAGATAGACTCAATAGGTGTTTGGAGACTTATATGAGATTTATGACATTTTAGCAGCCCTCTTTGTGGTACAAATGGTTGTCAGTAGCAAAATGGTGATATAAAACTACATTTCTTAAGAATATTAGCATATGCCTTTTTCAGGAACTATATAGCTATGCACGCCCTCATTTTAGTCATGTTATTAATCATATTAAACTTGTGGATAGTATTTCTCATCTATTGCAAGAGAGGGACCACATTTCTCAGCTACTCAAGTGTAATCTTCAGCAAATTAGAATGGAATGAAACAAAATGCTGATAAACACATGATTGATAGGCCATTTGTTGTAGTGGAACTTTAGCCTTACAAATAACATAATGTGTTACTTAGAATGTCATTAAAGTTATCTACTAAATTCTATAGGCCATTTAAGTTTCTGGAAAAGGTGGGGTCTATTTCTTATAAACTGAAGTTACCTGCATAGACACAAATTCATCCAGTTTTTCAGTCTCACTTTTAAGGAAGCATTTGGGTCTAATCAGTTTATCTGTGAAAACCCGAATTTTCTATCATTTTCTTCCAAAAGAGCATTTGATCATCTTTATGCATTTATAGCATATGTCCAAAAATTAATTTGACTTATTAGACTTTATGATATTTAGAGTGAATTAAAGTCATATGTGATTATTTGACAAACTTAAGTTTAATAGTTAATTTCTTTTGAAGTCATATAAGTTAATTATATATGATTACACGAGACATGATGAGTTAGAAATTTTATAGTTATAGATAGTGAAAAGTTGGAGCATGAGTTATGTACAAATAAGTTATGATCATTAGTTGCTTAAAATTAAAGGTGAATTTTCCTTTAGGACGAGTGTATGTGATGAGATGAGTTACACATAAGTATTTATCAGTTGTATTCTCATCATATGTCTATAAATTATCTGACAATTTATTTATTAATTACATTCATCGTATTAGTAATTCATATGTCCATTTGTATGTTTGAGTAATTTTGAAGACGAAATTATAATAAGGGGATAAAAATGTGAAAACCTGAATTTTCTATCATTTTCTTCCAAAAGAGTATTTGATCATCTTTATACATTTATAGTATAAGTCCAAAAATTAATTGACTTCGATAATTTTAGAAGTGTAAGTGAAGTTTGAATGTTTTTCAGGATATTTAGGTATAATGGATGAAAATTGATTTTTCGGGATTTTTTGTAATTTTTTCGAGAAGGGGCACTTTACTACTTTCATTCGAGATTTAATAAATTGGATTTTTGGGGGGTGGATTTATGATGTCAGTATGGATCTTAAAGGGTTAATTTTAATTGAAACTATAATTTTAGAGTTAATTATTATTATTAAAAATTTATTAGGTTTTTATGGGCTGGAATTTATGTATTTAAACTTTCCATTCACCTCTTTTGATAGAGAAAAAATAAATAAATAAATAAAACGAAAGGAGTAAAGAATTGAGAAGTTGTTATTTTATGTATTCCTTAGATGAATCAGATCAATTTTGGAGTTGCTAAAATTTTCATAACTGAATATTAATTTTAATTTATTGTTAAAAGAAATCAAAGATTGAATTTTTTTTTTTTTTTTCATATGGACTTAATATTATATGTTAGCTAATCTTGTTTGAAATTTGGGAGCAATCTGAGTTATATTTTGAAAGATATTGAAATTTAAATGAGTCATGACATTATCACTTCCACATTTCTCACCATTAATTTTGTTGGAGAATTATTGGTGAAACCTATGGCAATTTTGTAGTACAGGATCATTACTTGGAATCAATAGCTTATCCTCAAGCCTTGGTGCAATGGGTTAATTTTCTGCTTGAAGAAGCAACCTAGGAACATATTTCACTTCTCAAATCTCAATTTCTTCTCTCATCCTTAAGCACAAAAATAGTTTTTATGAGGAGTGTATTGTTACATTTATTTACTGATGCCTTTGAGTATTAGCAATTAATGAGAATTAATGAGTGTAATTAGTTGTTAAGAAGTCAGTTAAAGTATAATTTTTTATAGTGGCAGTAGTTCTTCACTACCTATACAGGCTAACGGAGCTGTCTAGAGGGAATCATTTTTTCTTAATCAATCATGCCTCAACTGGATAAATTCACTTATTTTACACAATTCTTCTGGTCATGCCTTTTGCTCTTTACTTTCTATATTCGCATATGCCATGATGGAGATGGAGTGCTTGCGATCAGTAGAATTCTAAAGTATAATTTTTTATAGTGGCAGTACAGCTGACTACTGCTGAGTCTTTAGAAGGTTAGTACAGCTAAAGTAACAGCTTCTACTAACCGTCATTGGAAATATAAATGCCAAATGATTGTAACATAAAATATTATAATTGTTTCAGCAAATTCATAACTATTCTCCTCGAAACGTCTATTATTTCTCTCTTTTCTTATATGTCTTTCTCTCTATTCTTCTTTTCTTAAGTAATTGACCGTACTATGTATATTTTAAAAAATATATATTAAAATATACTATTTTAAAAAATATTTACCCAAATATGTATTGTTTGGCATTTTAAATACCGAATTAATTGAAGTAAAAACTAATTCGGTATTTTAAATACCGAATTAGTGTTTATTACGCTTGATTTTATACGAGTGTGGGGCCCGTGTACTCTAGTTCGGTATTTAAAATACCGAACTAGTTCTAATTCGGCATTATAAATGCCGAACTTGTGACCTGCTGCGACTTGTCATGTCGCAGCAGGCCTGCACTCTAAGTTCAGCATTTATAATGCCAAACTTTTAGTCAGACCTGCAAGTCTTAAGTCCCATCCGTGCAGGGGACTGCAGGGTAAGTCCCATCGGTGCAGCACGGGCTGTAGTTCGACATTTATAATGCCAAACTAGAGCTATGCACCCAGCCGTTGGATTCTCGCGATCCAAAGGCTAGGGAGTAATATAATAAATTATTATGCTTGGCCCTTCCTTCTTCCGTCTCTCCCTCATTTCACTTTGTTTGTTGCGTTTCTTCCTCTCTCACAACTCTCTCAACTTTGCTTCAGTTTTTTTTTTTTTTTTTTTTTTTTTGTCTCTGTGAAAGATTGATATTAATTATTGAAGAAGCTTGAAGAAGGAAAAAAGGTATATATAATTTAAATTTTTGAAGTAATTTATAAATTTTTTTAATTAATTTCAACAAATTATTATTTTCTATAATATATAAAAATAATATTGATGAAAAATAATTGTTGCTATTTTTTAGGTGATTATAACAATATTCAAATTTTTGAAGATATTATCCATGGAAAAGGTAATTTTTATTTTTAAAATTATATTAAGACAGTATATTAGATTGATTATTATATATGTTGTTTGTATAATTTGTATTGTATAGGATTTTTTTTTGTCAAATAATATTTATTTTTTGTATGTAAAAGTCTTTAGGAATTAAATGATTGCTTGAAATTTGTTAATATATTTTTCAAGTTCACCTCTTAATTATTTGAAATATAAATATAAAATTAAATTAAATATTATAATTTATTTAAGTGTTAAGGTAATAAAATAAAAAAATAAATAAATATTCCCTTTAAAAGCACCATAAAATATTAATTAATTTAATATAATTATATAAGATTAAAAATATTTGTTAATAAATTCAAGTAATATTAGTAAATAATATAACTTAACTTAGGCTATAAATATTTGTTAAAATATATATTTGTTAATTTAGGCGATAAGTTAATTAAAATATATAATTAATATGTAATATATTTTATTAGCTCAATTAAAGTATATTAAATTTAAATAATAAAAATATATAATATCATATTATTTATGTTATTAATATTAAAAATATATAATATCATATTATATATGTTATTAATTAAGTTAAAAAATAAGTATAATAAATAAGAAAAATTTTAACTGAAATATTTTATTAATGTGTCACCATAAAATATTAATTAATTTAATATAATTATATGAGATTAAAAATAGTTGTTAATAAATTCAAGTAATATTAGTAAATAATAGAACTTAATTTAGGCGATATTAATTAATTAAAATATATAACTAATATGTAATATATTTGATTAGCTCAATTAATTGAATAGTGAACGAATTAAGAAAACTGATTAAACTATGATAATATTAAAAATATATAATATAATATCATATATGTTATTAATTAAGTTAAAAAATAAGTATAATAAATAAGAAAATTTTAACTGAAATATTTTTATGCGAAATAATAATTTATGTTAGAAACTATAAAAATGTCTAATGGAATTTAATAATATAATAAAAGAGTATAAATTAACTTAATTTACTATATATCAGTTAATTGTATTATATATTTAACATATAATATAATTAATGAATTTAATAATTAATTCGGTTAAGTATAATTAATGAAATATGAAATTTATTTGATACTATAATATATATATATAAAGTATTAATTTTTGAACATAATAAAAGTTATATTTTGATGAAATAAACTTGTTGTAAAAAGTAGAATTAATTTTCAAATATGACTAAACTATAAGCCCTAAAATGCAAATCTTTAGAATTATTATTAATTATTATCATTATTATTTCAAAAATAAATATTATATATATATATATATATATATATATATATATATATATATATATATATATATATATATATATATATATCAAAAATAATAATAATGAAAGAATAAAAATAATATTAGAATTTAAATTTGTATAATGATTATCTTGTATAAATTATAGAATAATAAGCAGATTTAGAAAGTGGAATTATTTGACAATGTGAAAATCATAAATCCTAAATCTAAATTTGTAAATCATAAATTTTAAAATGTCGGTCATACAGATTATGCTACAAATTAATTTTTAGCATATTGTGAAAAAGTAAAAGTAATTACACTGACATTAATATAAATAAATATTGTTACTTAATTTTTTTTTATTTTTTTTGTTTGGAATTCATTATATATAATGCTAATAGATATGGCCGAATCGATAACAATATATTTTTACTGAGGAGGTGAAATGATACACCGCGACTATGGAGTTGATTATATAAATGGGCAATGCAGTATGCTCCAAGTTCATCCTGTACAGAAAATCACAGAGATGCTCTACATTGTTCATGCAGCCACAAATATAAATTGTGAACAATATTTTATCAACTCAATAATATTTAGGGTACCTGTAAGAGTGGTAAATAGAGTTGTCTACCAAATGGCAAAAATATTGGAAGACAATGATGTATAACGAATGTTTCAACATATGAATATGTTTAGACAGGATTTGGCGTTTTTTGAGATTTATGTTGGTATTAGTCAAAAGACAGCAAATGATGACATAAATGATGATGATGGGGAAGGGAATGCAGATGGGAATGGAGAAGACAATAATGCAAGTGCACATGATGATGCAGAGGGATCAGGGGCAATGTTTTCATATATTTTTGAAGAGGACGAAGATGATGAAGATGTTGAGGAAGATGACAGTGATAATACACCATAAGAGTATGATGAAAGCGATGAAAATATGCTCTATGAATCAGACGATTCTAACTCTGAACATTCTGCTTTTGGAGTACATGAGGGGGAGGCATGTACTGTAAGTAATAATGCAGTCATGAATGTACCGTCACATTTTTTTAGCTACAACTCAAATGAGTTTGTAGATTTTGAAGCAATGCGGGTACCAGATGGAAATGAAAATATGATAGATTATGATGATGGCTTATATAAAGGTATGCTTTTTACCAGCAAAGAAGAATGTAAGCTTGCAATCCAACAGCATGCAATACAAAATAATTACGAGTATTGCTCAAAAGAATCTCGGGAAGAGACATTTGTATGGATTTGCAAGAGAAAATCTAGTGGTTGTAATTGGCGAGTACGGGCAAGAAAGCTGAGGGATGATAGTCGGTGGAAGATAAGCCAATATGATGAGCCACATACGTGTATGAACACAGGCAGTCTATCAGATCATAAACATTTATCTGCAAATGTTATTGCTAATCTTGTGGCACCCCTTGTGACAGAAATGCCTTCAATTAAGATTAAAGTTTTACAAGCTACAACGAAAGATCAATTAGACTATGAACCATCTTATAGAAAGACATGGAAGGCAAAATAAATTGTAATTGAAAAAACATTTGGTGATTAGGATGAGTCATTTTCTCATCTTCAACGGTGGTTGCGAGCAGCACAAGCAACCAATCCTGGTACCCATTGCATTCTTAATGATGAGGAGCATGTTATTCGCATTAATCCAACCTGTCATGTATTTGAATGCATATTTTGGTGCTTCAAGCCATGTATTGATGGAATGAAAAATTGCAGACCTGCTCTCATCATTGATGGCACTTTTTTTGTATGGAAAGTATAAAGCTATTTTATTGTGTGCATCAGTTATAGATGGTGATAATCATATTCTTCCTGTGGCATTTGCTATTGTACAGAAAGAGAATAATGACAACTGGGATTGGTTTATGACGTGCATACGGATGCATGTTACTAGCAATAAAAAATTAAGTATTATTTCTAATTGGCACAAGGGCATAATAAATGCAATGAAAAGCAATTTATGGAAAATGTGTCCCCATCGATATTGTATCCGCCACGTGGTCAGTAATTACAATACAACTTTCAAAAATGCTGAAATGAATAAATTGATACAAAATGCAGGTATATCATATATCATCCAACATATTATAGTTGTATGTATTACCTGAAGTTGACTTTTATTGTGGTAATATTAATGTGTAATATTTTTTCTTGTCGTAGCTTATGAAGTACAAAAGAGAAAGTTCGCTAAGATGCGTAAGGAAATTACCCAGTTGGACAAACCGTTATCAGATTGGCTAAAGAAGATACCATTGAAAAAATGGACGCTTTCTCACGACGGCGGGTATAGATATGGAAGCATGACATCGAATATTGCCGAATCTGTAAATAGTTTTTTAAAAGATGTTAGAGCATTGCCTATCACCTCAATGGTGAACAAGATTTTTTTGAAGCTTGTTAGTGCATTTGACCATTTTAGAGGAGAGTATGAGAAGGAAATACTTGAGGGGCATAAATACACCCGTTTATGTCGAGATAAGCTATCTATATGGAGCAGACGAGGGAATGGTCATGAAGTGCAATATTTTAATAGAAAAACTGGTGAATGTCAAGTGACTACTGGTCGACAAAATCGAAGAGGAAAGATTAAGGGAGGCAATGTACAGGTTGTGGATTTGGCAAAAGGTGAATGCTCGTGTGGCAAATTCTAGCAATATAAGATTCCTTGCTCGCACGCCATTGCATGCTATGTGAAGAATGGTATTGATTGTGAGCATTACATTTCTCTATTTTACAAGTTAGAACATTCATTGAAATGCTAGGAATCACACTTTTATCCCCTTGGTCATCTAGATTATTGGCCAGAATGTGAAGAATTGCCTTTGATACCTAATAAAGAATGGTTGTGTGGAAAGGGTAGACCAAAATCCACAAGGATCAGAACTGAAATGGACTGCCGAGTAAAAGAGAAAGTTGGTTATTCATGCAGAGTGTGTGGTGAATCTGGCCATAATATTAAAACATGTCCAGTTGCAAATAGTAGGAATAGGCACTAATAAAATGTTATTTTCAACTTGTATCTCAATATGATTAAGATTTTATAACATACTTACATGTGATGGTGTTAATTAGATGTGTTGATATTGTTATACCATTACTTTCACTATATTTATGTTTTATTTATTGTGAGACAAGCAATTTGATGGTTTTTATAAAACCCTGTGATAGGTGATAATAACATTTTTATACTCTTGCTGATATATTCCGTGCATGCGGTCGACATTGATGATGATTTTTTTTATCTTACTGATTGTTTATTTGATATTTATCTTACTGATGAAGACAATGTTGTATGATATGTCATTTGACCATATATTAAGTTTGATGTAATGTCTATTAACAATATATTGTAATCAAATGATAAATTAATGAATTCATATATTACCGTTAATAATTACGCTCCAGACTATAACTTAAAGTAATTGGTATTATGTTATACTATTTTTTATGAATGACGTTATCTCATATGTAGTTGCATTTTTTTTTTCAATTGAGCTATGCTATCATTTTATCATTTATGTTGTACTACAACAATATAAACATTATGAAAGTTTCATTATCATTTCTTATGGTTTCATTATATTTGTTCAGGTATGGAGGGTGGACATGCTGCGGATCATATACATCCTAGACCATATGACACTTCCTTATTAGACATACAGGATGTTCACCGATCAGGTGCTGTATGGGTTGATCAGGGCACTGCCCCACCATTGCAATGTAGGCGTAATGCATTAGTATTGCGTGATTTTGTGGTTGATGACCGAGTAATTCCGCGATTACGCCTTATTGGATTTTATGGCATGGCTAGGATTGGTTATTTTATGTTGGATCACCATCTTATCACCGCACTAGTGGAGAGATGGAGACCAGAAACACACACATTCCATTTTCCATATAGAGAGATGACTATCACACTTCAGGACGTCGGCATATAGACTGGGTTGCCTATAGATGGTCATGCAGTGACTGCATCCTCACATGTAAATGGGAGGGATTTATGTCAGAGACTTTTGGGTGTAGAACCAAATGGCAATGCAATTAGAGGAAATAGATTGTCATTTAATTGGCTGAATGCTACATTTGCCACTCTGTCTGATGATCCTACTGAGATTGAGATACATGCATATATACGAGCATTTATACTTCGCCTTATAGGTGGTGTTTTGTTTACCACGGAAGCTGATAGCCGAGTTCACTTGATGTGGCTATCTCTATTGGAGGACTTTGACCGGGTTGGTCAATATAGTTGGGGAGCTGCATGTTTGGCCTACTTGTACAGTGAGTTATGTTCAGCATCACATCGAGATACAACTGAAATTGCGGGTCCATTATTTATATTGTAGCTATGGGCGTGGGACAACTTTCCATAATTTCACCCCGGCTACATGTGCGAGTTCCACCGGGAGACTCCCCGCTTGGGCAACGGTACGCAAGAATAAATATTTTTAAAAAATATTTTTATGACTTATATCTAATTAATCTTATTTTACAGATGGAGTAACCCGCGACAGGTTACTAAAGTCAGTACACACATCGTACACGATATTCGCTACAAATTTGATATTATACATGACCAACAGGTATATTTAAATTAATCACTATAATAAAATTTACGTTATTGCAACAAAATAATTTGTCACAATGAAAGCTATTTTTGTGATAATATATTTTTTATGATGAATTTAGCTTATCACCGGGTTAATTACAATAAATTTTTCTTAATAAATTTATTGCAACAAAATAGAATTTCATCACGATAAAATATAACATATTGTGACAAAATGACTTTGTGACAAAAACTAATTTATTGTGATCAATTATTTATCAAAAAAAGAAAATATTTTGTCACAATAAATATCATTCTATCACTATATAATAAGTTATATAGTAACAAAATAAGATAATATAAAAAAAAGGTTTAATTTTAAAAAAAAATTCTATAATCAGAAAAAAAAAAAAAAAGGTAGATTGAAAAACTAGATTAAAAAAAATCTGAAAATTAAAATTAGCATATTGGAAAAATTGGTATATTAAAAAAAGGTTTAATTCCTTAAAAAACTAATTAACAGGTTAAAAAAAATAAATTATTATGCTAACCTGAAATCCGATGAGAAACAACAATAAATTTGTTATTTGAGATATGATAATGGCAGAGTTTTATTTTATTTTTTTTGGCTATTAATAATAAGTAAATTTTATTTGGCAAAAAAAAAAAGTAAAAATTTGTTAAATAATCAAACCAATTAATTTGTTCTTTTAACTTAATAATATATCTACAGCAAATAAAACAAGAATTAGTTATATTCTTACGAAGTGTTAATTTTTTTTAATCTCCTGAATATATATATTATTTATAAAATTAATAGTATAATTTTAGTAATATATAAATTAATATAAAATTGTAGTTTTTATTTTATTTATTTATTAAATTTAAAATTGTTTACGCTATATGAAAAGCCTGTATTAGTTACAAGTATATGATTACATATTTTAAATTATTATTATATTTTTATTAAAGTTTGAAATTAATAATGATTTATTAAATTGAATATGCGTTTACTGAAAATTATTTTTTATTGTTAAAATATGTAATATACATAAATATTTCACGCAGATAATTTGGCAGCCATATGATGATGAGATATTGGAATCACTCCCTCAGTATTGCCTCAATGGACAAAATATATGGCAAGCAGTGGTCCCAATGATTTGCTTTCACATTGTACAGTGGCACCAGCCGGACGGAGTTCTTAGACAATTTGGACAAAAACAACGTATACCGTTGCGGCCACAACAACCTAGAAGGCTTGAGGGCATTGACTTGTGTTTTGGTACAGGTGACTGGCATGTCTACCATCGTTAATGGATTATGATGTGGAATGATCGACATCAACGAATCCGTGCAGATGTGCCATGCGACACATGGCCACAATACCATTCGCAGTATATGGAGTGGTTTAGAAGGGTAACGAGGAGATATATATCTCATCGGGTGGCTTGTTTAATGTAATGGTTAGTTAATGAAGAAATTAGGAGTAATTGATTATTCAGTACATGTTTCACTTAAATATAATCTTAGCATGTTATATATTTTGGAGTAAATGTTAATTTACTTCATTTTACAGATATTACTAATAATGTATTTATTGCAGAAAGATGCTTTGGAGAGAATTCGCATCACAAATGATATCGGCACAATACATTAGATCAATCAAACTATGTTTGATGCATTAGCTGAGGAGGAGCGAGTTGTGATCGGACAACCTCCAGATCTAGAACAAGTGCCAAAACAACATCAGTCAAATGTCGGTCAAAGTGAACCACAAGCTCGACGACATTCTAATAGGAGTGCAAACCAAAGGTGACGAATGGGTACATCTATTCATCCAAATATATTACGCCCAATTGAATTCCATAATGTGCCCATAGGTCGCCACCAATCGAGTCAGCATGATGAAAATAGGTTTCCTCCTTCCACCTCAACTAAATTCGAGTTTGGTAGTTCATCAGGGGCTCAGCCACCCGAGGTCACAACTGAGATGTATGGACAGTCCCAGACCTCCTCTTCATTCGCACAATTTGCATCTACGTCATTTCAACCGAACCCATATGCTGCGTCGTCTTCTACATTCATGCCTTGGGTAGGGGCACAGTGGGATGGAACTCCCATATAGCAAACGCAAACGCAATATTCAAGCAGATTTTTCACTCCAACAAATACGTTTGCACCTGCTTTTGGCCATCCATTTGCTACACCAACATATACTCATACTCCTATACCATATCAACTTCAGGATCAACAGCACGATGCTACTGCTGATGAAGAGTAAACTGAAGTGCAGCCAATCGTAGTTCAACCTAGACGTGCTCCTCCACGTGATCGTAGGCCTCCTCCTTGTAGGACTGGAGGTGATCGGTGTCACGTTCAGGGGAGACGCAGACGACGTGGAGGGCATTAGGTTTTTTTTTTTTTAATGACAATTATACACTTGGTATAATATTTATTTGTATAATTATATATGCATATTTTATATTATGTTTATAAATTCTCATTGCATTATTTGTTGACTTATTTAAATATTTTTAAAGTGAAATTATTTAAATATTGAACAATCGCATATAATTTACAAAAACTTCATATAAATTAACATAAAAAATTAATAAAATATAAATTAATGCACAGTTTAGTTTTTTTTCAAATTTTTAATTTTAATTATGTAATAACAAGAAAATTAATAAGCAAACCCAATTTTTTTCATTATTATTTGTACATTAGAACAATTAAGGACACAAATAAATTCTAATATTAAGCAAACAAAATATTATTAACATAGTCATGCATTTATATGTTATTTACCTCTTTTCATGCAAAATTTCTTTAAAAATATTAAAAAATATTAATATTTTTTAATATGACCTACAAAAAAATATTAATATTTTTCGGTCATATTTATAATTATTTATAAAAAATAAAATTCTCAAATTTCTGCCCATTAATTAATATTAATATTTTATATTATTATTATTATAATAATAATTATTATTATTATACTTTACACATTATATTAAATTACTTAAATATTTTTTTGCCCATCGAAAAATAGCAATTCATTATACAAAATAAACTAATAAAATATGCTATAACTACAATTAAAAAAGTTATAAGAAATCAATTATTAACAAAATATGCTATAACTAACTTATTATCTAATAATAATAATAATAAGTACTGTTATTTTATTCATATTATTATTATTTTCATGCCCAATTATATTCATAATTTTTATTATTTTAGATATTTTTACTTTAAATATTTTAACACAATACTAAAAAGTTACAAACAATCAATTATATAAAATAACAAAAAACATTTTAACAAAATAATAACAAATATTATCACACAATTAACAATTAATAAAAAAATATATATTATTACCTTATGTTATTTTCAAATAAATAAGAAAATAAAATTTATCTCTTTCAATTAAATTTTTTTAATTGTTTTAAAAATATATATCATTTCTAAATTATTATTCATTTATATTTAAAATTATTTGTAACAAAAAATACTTTAAATATTAAATGAAAAATATATAAATTATTTATAATATTAAAATAAAATTTATTTTTATTTTTTCCCTATTCTTCTTCTTCAAATTAAAATGAGATTTGAAAAAAAAAAAAAAAAAGTAGAGTTTGAATGACCCAGCATAAGTGAATGGCAGTGGGGCGTGCAGTGGGGTGGGCAGCATAAGTGAATGGCAGTGGGGTGGGTGGGGAAACTGGGGGCCGTGCTCCAGTTCGGTATTTTAAATACTGAACTACTGCAGGACGTCACAAGTTCGGCATTTATAATGCCGAACTAGAACTAGTTCGGTATTTTAAATACCGAACTAGGGTACACGGGCCTCACACCCGCACAAAACCAAAGAAAAAATGTGTAATAAATACTAGTTTGGTATTTAAAATACCAAACTAGTTTTTGCTTCAACTAATTCGGCATTTAAGATGCCAAACAATGCATATTTAGGTAAATATTTTTTAAAATAGCATATTTTAGTATATATTTTTTAAAATATGCACAGTATGGTCAATTACTCTCTTTTCTTTCATCTTTGATTTATTTTCTATTTTTCCTCACTTTGTCAGCTATTAAGCATACCTGTGGTGAGTGATGGATGAAGGTCATAACATGGTGTTAGTCATATTTGATATAGTAAAAAGAAAAGAGAAATGCTAATTTTTTTTTTCAAGTTTAGAGAGAGAGAGAGAGAGAAGGGAATGATATATTAAAGGTAGTTTTGGAGTAAAAATTTTATTATTTAGTCCCATGGATGGAACAGCTTATCAAAGTCAAAAACTTCTAATAGTACCCTCAACACTATAAGAAATTGTTGAAATACCAACAAAAATTATCAATGGACCTATAACCGTTGATAATTATGGTCGGATCACCAATGGAATGCTTTAGAAAAAGAATAAATAAATTTGTTGATGGATCATCGACAAAGACTAGTCTGTATTTATTGGCAGAATATCTTAGTCGAAAATATATGATGAGAAGAAGTGACACAAATTTTACCGATAGTTCAATAACTATTTACAGATAGAATTATTTACTAATTGAACATTTCCATTGGTAAGTATTCCAAAAGTCAACCGTAAAAATTTAGTAAGCATAAATTTTGCTACGATGGAATTACCAACGGACTACCATATGGCATTAGTGATTTCATTGGTAATCTATCGGTAATAGTTTTAATGCAATTAGATGAGAAAATGGATAGTTTAATTGCTTTATTGACAAATTACCAATAAATCACTAATCCCATTTGGTATTACATCGGTAACAAAATTCATATATCACATTGTTCCTATCTTTCTTCTCTTTTTTCTTCTTTTATCTTCTTTCTTCTTTCTTATTTCTTTATCTCTCCTCTCCCTCTGGTCCAGCTCTCTGATGTCATTCATTGCACTCTCTTGCCGCTATTATCTTCTCAATTCTTAGTAAGTTACACATTTTGATATTATTAATTTAATTCATTAGTGTAATTAGTTTTTTAGTTGTCCGTTTATATTGTTTTGACAATTTTATTTTAATTTTCTATCAATTTTGGTTTGATAGGTTGAAATCGAGCATCTGTTATGAATTTGGAGAGTGAAATTGATTTTAGGTTTTGTTGGGTTTTGTGCCATTCGGTGATTTGGGAAGTTTTTTTTAATTTTGTTGAATTTTTTTCAAATTCTATAATTTTTGTTTATTCTGTAATTAGGGTTATTAGTTTTGTTTATTTCTGTAAATTTTTTGGTTACATTAATTTTCTTTTTTTGTAAGCTTTATAAAAATTCTGTGTTATTATGCGCTTTTTTTTTTTTTTTTGGTCAAAATTGATAATTTTTTAGAAACTTGTTGTTGAATTTTTAGAATCCCTATGAATTTTATTTTAGTCTGAATTTTGTATTTCAGTGTGAATTTTAATTTTATTTGGTTAATTTTTTAGTTTGAATGTTTTGTTAATTTGTTAATTTTTTTTGATATACTTATATGTTGATTTTTGTATTTTAACTTGCTATTTTTTAATATATTTTTTGATGTAATTTCTTTGTAAATTTTTTTGTTGATTATTTGGAGTTTGTATAATGTCACTTTTTGATAATTTTTGCAATCATACAGGAATTTATATATATATATATATATATATATATATATATATATTCTATGTATTGAGAATATTTGGAAATATTTTAGTCGAATTTTTTATAATATGTAAAATGTTGTTTATATGAAATATGTACGTATTTTTTATTTATGTAATTTATTTTTTTATGTAATTGTTTATATTTCTATAATTTGTTATTTTTGTAATTTGTAGGGTATAATTTTGTGAAAGTTTTTAATTGGCTTGTCATTTAATTTCAAGAAGTGTATTTAATTAAGAATTTTAAATATTTTGATAAATTTTAAAAGTCGTGAAATATTCAATCTAACTTTTAAAGACTCTTTAAAAATTAGGATGTATTTAATAATGACTTTTATAAACTTAAAAAAACTCTATAAAAGTTAAGGAGTATTTAATTTAGACTTTTAAATAGTCAATAAAAGTAAATCCATATTTAAAAAATCATAAAATTTTATAGACAATGGAATTTTGTAGATTTTGAAAGGTTGATATAAATAGGAAATCTAAATTTTTTTTTTCACCTTGACTCAAGAATTGAACATACTTTTTCTTAATATATAAATCGTTCCTTACTGACTGAAAAAGAGATAAAAAAGAGAAAAACAATAATTTAGTATTTTTTTTTATCTCACAATTGCACAATTCTATTAATTTTCTTAAACAATTATAAACAAAACAATTATAACTATTGTTGGTACTCGAGAATCACAAACTACTTGTTCCTACAATCATGTTATGGTTATCTTATAAGGCTGTGCTTTTATGTTTCTATGAAAGCCCTCATTCACATCCTAGTGGTTTAACCTTTAGTAGCAAAGAAAAGTGTACGTTGCATATCTCCTACTTCCGATCATTTTTTTGTTTTTTTTGCTTTTAATATTGTTTTAAGTTTTGTTATATGGAGTTAGTTAGATTTTTTATGAAGAAGAAATCAAAATTTCATAGTTTTTAGGTTTAATTTGACACTGAAAATTTTCAATTGTTATTTTTGGGTGTAAAAGAAAAGTCTATTAGCAGAAACAATTATTTAATTTTTTATTTGAAATTAATAAAATAAATATCTTAATTATTTTTAAAAAAATTAATTAAGGAAATCCACTTTTAATAATTATTTTAAAAATTTTATTTTTATTATATGATAAAAATTATTTTATTAGGTCAAAATATATATATTAAAATTAATAAAAGTTGTCCAATGTTAATAAAAGTTATAAAAAGTCTTTCAAAATAAAGTTTATAAAAATCATTAAACTCTATAAAAGTTATTAAAAGTTTATAAACTTTATAAAAATTATTCACTTAAAAAAATTTATAAATATCTTTAAAAGTTTTAATTGAATACATCCCCTAAGTTTCTTTATATTTTTTATTTTTTGTTGTGTTCTTTGGATTTTTGTGCTGCATAATGTAGGTATATTATATTTTTGTATGGAATTTTTAAATTATAATTATATGTATAATTATGAATTTTTTTTTCTGTGTGTATATACACACATATATATACTGCATGTATTTTAGTATATATTTACTGTATTTTTATTATTTTTTGTAATATGCATGTGTTTTGTATATATTTTATTGAAGTCAACAATTGCAAGCATATCCCCAAAAAACCTTGTAAAAAAGAAAAGCCATAAAATTGCGTGTAAAGAAAAAATTAAGTTAGTTAATATCCAAAATTATAAAGAAAAAATAAAATAAAAAATAAATTAAGAGAAATAAGAGAATAAAAATAAAAATAAAAAACATAAAAAATAAACATGCCATAAAATTACTTGTAAAAAAAAAGTTATAGAATATCCAAAATTATAAAGAAAATAATAATAATAATAATAATAATAATAATAATAATGAAAGTAAAAATAAAATGATAGTTATAATAATGTAAAAATAAAAAAAAATCTGAAAAATTAAGTTAGTTAACTTCCAAAAATATATAAAAAAAAAAAGAATAAAAATGAAAGCCAAAAAATAAAAGAAGAGTAAAAATAAAAGAAAAAATAAAATTAAGAGCAAAAATAAAATTAAAAGCAAAATTAGAATTAAAATTCAAAAAGAACTTTAATAAGCAACCATTTCATAAAAAAATCATATAAAAAATTAATTAAATAAAAAAATAAATTAAGTAGGAGCTAGAAATTTATATGGTGAATTTATTATTCTATGTTGTAAATGTATGTTGTGAATTTATTATATTGTAAATTTATTATTGTGTTATTATGGCCAATTAGTTTTAACTATATATTTGAACTTTGTGCAATCAAAAGTCCAATTATACATATAATCATAGAAATCCCTAAATAACTCATTAAAAATGACTAATATATATAGGTTAACCATAGATACACGTTTGCTACTATTCTCATCGGAAGATGAAAGGATACTGAATTGTCCAAAATGGATAGTTTAGATATTTCATTATCTAAAACAACTTGCTATACATATTCTATTTCATATTGTTGTTCGAAATTTTGGTTATTATCTTCTATATGTTCTCTTAGTATATATTGAAAAATGTTATAATTTATGACATTTTTCATTTGGTGCACTAGGAGAAATGTAAGAAGATGCTACTAAAATTTTTGCAGGAGCATGAATATAGAATGTTATAGTATATGGTTATATAGCAATGAGTTTATAAATGAGTTAAGTTCTTACCTTATAAGCAAGGAAAGATAAGGAGGTAGCATTAGATATTGAAAATTTAAAATGAAAACCAATAAATATAATGACTAATATTTTATGTCATTTAAAATGTAATGTATTTTGACATTTTTCAGGAATTAATCATGAGATTGGATAGAAATTGGATGTATTCTATACTTAAGAATGATTTACTTTAGTCAAAATTCGCAAAAGTGAAATCTATAATAGTTTTCATTTGTTATGGTATAAACCATTTCATTGAATTTACTACATCTCGACCTCAATTTAGGGATCGAAGCAAAATTAGATATCCATGTAATCATAAGAAGTGTCAGAATCGCAATTATTTGGATCCAAATACAGTCATGTTGCATCTTGTATAGAGAGATTTGTTTTGAGTTATTACAAATGGTATTTGCACAGTGAAGTAAAGTGGGTTTGGTTCAGTTATAGATGAAAATTATTTTTCAGTTAATAATTTATGTACTCATGATGCTTCTTATAATGCATTTCATAATATGGTAATGGGCACTGCTGGGCTATGTTTGATTGGAGTGAAATGGAGGAAGTACCAAATCCAACTTCTCAAAAGCTATATAACATGTTAAATGCAACTAATGAGGAGTTCTGGCCTTATTACTAAAATATTTAAAGTTATCCACCATTGTACTACTGTTGAATATCAGATCTTAGAATCATTTATTTGAAAGGTATTATAATGAGATATTATAATGGTATAATGAGTCATTGCCAGAGGATTATATAATAGTAGACAATTTCTATGGCACTAAGAAATTGATGCAAGGTTTGGGACACCCAGTAGAGAAGGTTCATTGTTGCAAGAATAATTGTATGTTATACTAGGTGATTATAGTAATTTGAAGACATGTAAGTTCTATGATTGTCCTAAATATAAGCCCAAGCGTTGAATTGCTAGTACTTTTAAAACAAAAGTTCCAGTGAAGAAAATGTATTACTTTACTCTTAACTTCGAGGCTATAGAGACTATATACTTCTAAAACAATTGCCAAGTATATGAGATGGCATGCTGAGCATAAGGAGGAAGATAGAGTGATGCAACATTGTTCAAGTTCAGCTGCAAAGAAGTAGTTCAATCAGATAAATCCATTGTTTGCATATGAAATCCATATTGTTTATTTGGAATTAGACATCGGTGATTTTCAACATTTTGGTAAATTTGGACAATAGTATTCATCTTAGCCAATTATAGTCATGTTATATAATCTACCTCTAGGGTTGTATATAAAAGACGAATACATGTTTCTTTCTATAATAGTTTGTAGACTAAATAATCCTAAACAGAAGTTGGATATATTATTGTAGCCTTTGATTGCAGAATTAAAATAGTTGTGGAAAATTAGGGTGGAGACATATGATGTTTTGATGAAGCAAAATTTTCAAATGCGAGCTGCTTTAATATGGATGGTGAGTGATTTTCTTGCTTTTAGTATGTTGTCAGTTGAAGTACTCAAGGTAAACATGCTTTTCTATATTGTATGCAACATACTAATGCCTTCACATTTTCTAAAGGTGGTAAGCAATCATAGTTTGATTGTCACCATAAATTCTTTCCTCCTAATTATCATTTCAGATGGAATAAGATTGGGTTTATTAAGAATTGAATATTGATGACTTTGCTCCACCCATGTAGTTAGGTATTGAGATATTGGAGGAAATCAATAGTTTGGCATTGATGAAAGTAACAAAAGTTGGGTCAAATGAGTTAAATAGGCAAATTTCAAAAATATGTGTGTTTGCCCTTATGCACCAAGAAAGAGGGTTGAATTGATAGGAAATTAAAAATTAGATAGAAGGAGATAGGAGAAGATAATAAACACAATTAATTTTATAGTGATTTGGGTGTTAACGAATCCTACGTCCACTCCCCAATCTCAATTGGGTATTCTACTACTAGTTGATACTTACAAAAGAGTTTCAAGCTCACTTCAAACTTACAATGTGTTTTAATGGCTAACACACAACCTTTACAAGTGTTTCCCTTAGGCTTACACTTAAACCTATATAAGAGTTTTCTATTGGCTCACTCTCAACCCAATACTATGCGTTTTCAAAGCTAACACTCAACCCTTTGAGCTATTAATGCTCTTACAATAATCAAATAATAACAATTAAAAGGTCAAGGCTTTGAGAATAAAAATTGCAAGATTTTGGCTTAAATGAAGGTTGTTGAACATTATAAGGGTCTTTGGAGGGGGTATTTATAACTTCTTTCCTCCAAATTCTCATTACAAAGAATTACCAAAAAGGATCCTCAAAATAGCCACAAAATCTTATATTAAATGCTCTGTTAGAGTTGGGTCGCGGTCACTAAGCCTTTTTCACAATCGAGATCAATATTTCATGGTCGTGATCTTCATAATCCACAACAGCCAATTAATACGTGGCATCTTCTCATTGGTTCTTTAACTATCCATTGCAAGCATGGATTTTTGTATAAATTTCATAGTCACGACTATCAATTCGCAGTTGTGAATCAAAGATCATGCCCTTGGTCATGGTCACGATTTGTTTGTCTCTCGAAACTAAAAATTGAACTAAATAGCCTTCTTATCATCTTGGTCACGATATGAGGGCAGCAGTCACAGTTACAATTATGCTATGTTAGGCGCGACTTAGAAGCCAACTAAAGACTTTGGGGGATTTCAAGCACTTTTGAAATTCAATCTATCAAATATGTTATAATCTATAAAATAAACACTTAAAGTACATATTAGATAGCTTTAATTTGATTGACAAGATCAAAATAGAGATTGACTAATTTTTGAAATAACTTAGGTCAACAATCTCCCTCTTTTTGATTTTGACAATCAAATTGAACTTAAATATAAAATAACTTTCAATTTAGAATGCTCCCCCTCAATATATGTAATACATAGCAAAAAAAAAAAAAAAGTATGAGAACAATTTGAAAAGTATATGATTATTTTGAAAGAACATATCACAAAGTTATATAATAATGTTTTCAATTTTAAGTTCTCCTCCTCAATCTATTTCTATATTTTAAGTTCTATTTCCATATTTCTCCCCCATTGGCAATATCAAAAAGAATGAATTGCATCAAGAACTTGAAAATTATAAAGCATACAATAAAGAGAAATAGAATGGCAATATCAAAGACACACAAGATCAAAATTGAGAAAATATACAATTGCATTAATTTGAAATTTGATAATGCCACAATAGAATGCATAAAAACATAAGGAAAAATTTGAAAAAAGGTAAGATAAACAAAAGAAAGAAGAAATTTTTTAAAAAAATCTAAGAATCATCTCCTCCATCCTTAGGCTTCTCTTCTTCTTCAAGAGGGGCCTCTTCACATGTCTCCTCCTCTTCTTCACTAAACTCCCATTCTTGTAATTACATTGATGGAGACCCATATGACCTCGCATATCAAAGATGTCTTAGTGATATGTTCTAAAAGAGAAAGTCTCCTCAATTATTTATAAAGGAGTCTATTGGTTTCATTTTAGGGTTGAGGTAGAGGGACCATAGGGGCAACTTGGGGTTCTTCTTCCTTAACTTGGCTAGACTCACCTATCACCACTCCTGGCTTTTTTATGCCATAGCTTAAACCCTAACTTCTCCAAAAAGATACTCATACTTCCCTTTTTGTTCTTTCAATGCCTTGGCATTGATCATATATTGGAAGTCGATGAGGGATTTTTTAATTGGATGTTGGAGAATGGCTTTGTTGGGATTAGTGAGAGCCCCAACATGCTTTGCTGTGGTGGTGATGTGGGAAGAGAGTAAAATGGAACCCTTTTTAGTGGAGGATAGGTGAAGGAATTGATCAACTAAAAATCGAGTGGTTTGAATTGTCTTTCCTTTGATAAGACCATAAAGAAAGAAAGTTCTTTTTGAGAAATTTTCTCATTCCCATCCCCTCTAGCATTTATAAATAGGGTGACTATCCTATAGATGATCCAAATGGTGAGGGTTTTGATGTGCTTGGCAAGGGAGGATTTTGGGATCGAATTTAGGCTCTATAGAAATTTTGGTCCAAAATAAGTTGAGTTCAAGAGCAAAATCATTAGAAGTGTAGGCACCTTCAGTTTGAAGGCTAAAAATGTTGGCAAATCTTGGAATGTAAGCTCATATAGCTTGCTAAAGAAATGAAAATCAATGTCATAGTGGCCACAGGTAGGATGGAGTTTTTTTGTGTACAACAAGGGTGGCAAGAAATTCCTTTGTCAATTCTTCATAGCCATCATCATCAATATGACAAACTTCCCCCAATCAAGATTTTTGAGGAAGCCAACAATGCTATCCTCAATACCCAAGGTTTTGAAACACATAAGGCTAGGAATTTTAATGGGTAGGATGGTTTTATCTTGGATCATAAGGAAGTTTGTTTCTCTTCTTAAGTGATTCCCCTCATGAGTTCTAGAGGAGAGGGTGTTTGAGAGATTTGGACTTCTTTTCCCTTCCTAGAGCTTTTCCTAGAAGCCATGGATGAAGAAAAATTAGAGTAATAGAGAAATTAAAAAGGAAAAAGTTAGAGGAGAGTTTGAGAGTAATAGAAATTGAATTAGAAAGAGTTTGAAGTGTTAGAAAATAAGTAAAATTGCAATAGTGGGGTATTTATAGGGCAAAAATAGGTGAAAAATGGCCAGAAAATGCAAATTTGTCTATTGAAAAATGGTTAGTTTTGAATGCTGTTAGACACTAAGTCACGACTGCGACTACATAGTTGTGATTTTTGAAAAATTCATCCGTGATTCAGCAATTGCGAGTGAGACTCTGAATGTTGATCAGTAATGACTATAAATTTAAATTTCGCGATCGTGATTTATATAAAGCGACCGTGAATTTTGAAAAATCAGAAATTTTTAAAAAACTTTTGAGTGAAGTGATATGCAATGAAATTGGCATTATGACTCAAGATCAAAATAGATGCAATTATACATTTCATATACTAAGATATCAATAAGTCATTGAAAAGAAATTCAAGCAATTGAAGTCAAATATCAACCATAAAGCAACCAACATGCAACCAAAATACATAAGATAAAATATCTAAATTTAATCGACTTAAAAGTCACCTCAATTCAAGATTAAATAAAAAAGTAAAATATAAAAGGTAAATGTCATAAAATCCATAAAATTTTGATGCATATGAAAAAAAATTATGTAATTTTGAAAATCTAAGGCAATAAGCTCCCATCAAACATGTCAATTTCCCTTTTTATAAAATTTAATCTTTCTTCATTTATGGGTTTTGTGAAAATATTAGCAAGTTGTTTGGTTGTATCAATAAATTCTAATATAACATCATCATTTTGCACATGATCTTTCCAGAAATGATGCCTAATGTTTATATGCTTACTCCTAAAATGTTGGATGAGATTTTTGGAAAGATTTATGGCACTTGTGTTATCACATTTGATGGGAATGTGATTAATCACTTGACCATGGTCCTTGAATTGTTGTTTCATCTAAAGAACTTGAGTGCAATAACAACCCGCCGCCACATATTCTACTTCAATGGTGGACAAGGCTACCGAAACTTCTTTCTTACTAAACTATGAAACTAAACATTCACCAAGAAAATGATAAGTTTCGGAAGTGCTTTTTCTATCAAGCAAACTACCAGCATAATCTACATCCGAAAATCAAACTATTGTAAAAGATGAATTTCTAGGATATCATAGCCCTAAATGCAATGTCCCATATAAATACTTGAAAATTCTTTTAATGGCATGCAAATGAGATTCTTTAGGATAAGATTGAAAGCATGCATACAAACAAATACTATACATTATATTGCGTCTAAATACCTTAAGGTAGAGAAGAGAACCAATCATACCTTTATATTTCTTCTCATCTATAGGCTTACCCTTTTCATCTTTGTCAAGCTTAGTTAATGTGCTCATTGGAGTCTTGCTACTTTTTCAACCATCAATGCCAAACTTCTTGAGAAGCTCTTTTATATACTTGGATTGGTTAATGAAGATACCATCTTTGCATTGCTAGATTTGTAGTCCTAGGAAGAACTTGAGCTTACCCATCATGCTCATCTCAAATTTCCTAGTCATACACTTGGCAAATTTTTCACAAAGATGTTCATTAGTAGCACCAAATACAATATCATCAACATAAATTTGAACAATTAAAGTGTCATTTTTGTGCCATTTTACAAAAGTGTTGTGTCAACCTTGCCCTTGACAAAATGTACTTAGCCTTTTATACCATGCTCTAGGAGCTTGGTTCAAATCATGCAAGGCCTTGGTTAATTTAAAAACATGATTTGGAAGTTCATGATCCTCAAAACTAAGGGGTTGCTCAATATAAACTTCCTCCTTAATAAATCCATTTAAAAAGCACTTTTAATATCCATTTGAAAAAGTTTAAAATCCATATGATATGTATAAGCAAGCAAAATCCTAATAGTCTCTAATCTTGCTATCAGAGCATAAGTTTCATCATAATTAATGCCTTCCTATTAGTTGTACCCTTTGGCAACCAATCTAGCCTTATTCCTAGTGATGAAACCATACTCATCTAACTTATTTCTATAAACCCATTTACATCCAATAATGGGATGATCTTTGGGTCTAGGAACAAGTTCTTAGACTTTGTTTCTCCCAAATTGGTTAAGTTCCTCTTGTATATCAATCACCTAATTCTAATCATTAAGAGCCTCATCAATGGTCTTTAGCTCAATTTGAGGAACAAAAGCAAGATAATCTAAGGCTTTAAAATGAGATCTAGTACTTACACCCTTAAATGGATTACCAATGATTTGCTCCTTGAGGTGATTCTTGGGGTATCTTCACTCCTTAGGAAGTTTTTGAACATCTTCCTCTTATGGATTTGATTGATCCTCATGATCTTGTTGGTTTTCCACTTGGTCTTCAACTTCTTTTGGAGTCTCATCTTGATCCATTCCAAGCTTTTCAAATTTTACCTACAAGATCATCGAGAACACTACCTTTCCTAAGATCAAGTTTACTAGATTTATCAAATATCTAGATTTATCAAATATCAAATATCAAATATCTAGATTTATCAAATATCAAGTTTACTAGATTTATCATAGACTCTTCAACAACCATAGTCTTTTTATTAAAGACTCTATTAGCTTTACTAGTGGTGGAATATCCTAGGAAAATGCCTTCATTGATTTTAGAAGCAAATTTTCGAAGGTTATCCTTGGTATTTAATATGAAATCTTAGGTTTTCTTTCATTTCATAACTCATAAGAGGTTTTATTCAAAATAGATCTTTTAAAAACTCTATTTGAAATGTAACATGAAGTATTAACGGCTTTCGCCTAAAAATAAGTTGGTAAACCATACTCATCAAGCATAGTTCTAGCCATTTCAATCAAAGTTCTGTTTTTCCTTTCTACAACACCATTTTGTTGAGCTGTCCTAGGAGAGGAAAAATTATGTGAAATTCCATGTTTAATGCAAAAATTTTTAAAAAGTTCCTTTTTCAAATTCTTTTCCATGATCACTTCTAATTTTGGAAATGAAATAGCCTTTCTCATATTGAACTCTTTTTGCAAATTTTTAAATACATCAAAAACATCACTCTTATGAGTCAAGAAACTAACCTAAGTAAATCTAGAGTAGTTATCAACAAGCACAGAGGCATACATTTTTCCACCTAAACTAGCAACTCTACTAAGTCCAAACAAATCCATATGAATAAGTTGAAGGGGTCCAGAAGTACTTACAATATTTTTTGATTTGTAGGATGACTAGTGTTGCTTTCCCATTTGACAAGGTCCATATGTCTTGTCCTTTGAGAATCTAATCCTTAGAAGTCCTTCAGCAAGCTCATCCTTGCAAAGACTATGAAGAAGCTCCATACTTGCATGTCCAAGCCTTCTATGCCAAAGCTAAGATTCATTGCTAATAGACATGAAACACTTGACATCTTGGTTAGCCAAATCATATAAGTCAATCATGTAGGTATTGCCTTCCCTTTCACCCTTAAACAATACGTTGTCATTAGCTAAAGTTGTGACAATGCATGCTTTAGAGTTAAAGGTAACTTTATTATCCTTAGTCAAAGGTAGCTTTATTATCCTTATCATATAATTAACTTACACTAAGTAAGTTAAAATTTAAACCATCAACTAAAAGAACATTTTCAATGAAAGAATGATTGTCCTTAGCAATGGTACCAATGCCAACTATCTTACCTTTGGCATTGTTACCAAATGCGATGTTTCCACCTCTCTTTTCTTTCAAATTTATAAAGAGGCTTGCATTTTCGATCATGTATCTTCAACATCCACTATTTATATGCCATTTGTTCCCTTTAGTAGTGGATTTAAGACACACCTATAAGAAAAGATTGATCATCTTGTTTTAGGTACCCAAATATGTGTGGGTCCTTGGGGGTTAGCCTTGGAAGGTTCCTTAAGCTTGAGTTGAGCCTTCCTTATGTAACAAAATACATTTGTATGACCATATTTCATATAATAATGGCATTTGAGTTTTTGACTTGAAGGTTTTCTTAGCCATTTTGTTAAAAAATTTTGGTCTTTTCACAACATTATGATATGAATGTATACAAGAACAAGTATTATGTTGTGATTACGGATGTCTTTGAGCATGCCTCTTTTGATACATGAATGCATAGTTAACTCTTTGAGGCTTAGTTATTGAGTCTAGTGTAACCTTTTAAATCCTTTTAGGACTTGGAGGTTTAGTGTGTGCTTTCACTCCCTTGTTAATTACCTCAATGCTAGATGTTTGAGGATTTGTAGCCTTTATGAACATAGTGGGAGAGGATGTGGATGGAGATGAACTATCAAAGCCAAAACCATGTCTCACAAGGGATGGCCTTTGTGATACAATAAGAGTATCCAAGGCTTCCTTCCCTTTGTGAAATTTTAAGATTGAGTTTCTTAATTCTTCAACCTCAATTTTCAAAGCATTATTTTCTTTATATAAAGAATTAAAAGAGGAGGTTTTAGAAGTGATTTCCTATAATGAGCTTTTTAAACTAACATTGGAGGTTTTCAAGCTTAAAACAAGTTTTTCTATTTCTTTAAAATTCTCCTCCAACTTAAAATGCTTTTCTTTTAAAAAAATTCATTTTTGATTTATACTTTTTGCATTTTAAATTCATAGCTTTAATTAGCTCATCCTCATCATCATCATACATATCATCATCAATATCATCGCAAGATTGAGAGCTAGAGCTTACCTCATTTGATGATTCCTCTAAGGCTATGAAACATAGGTTTGCAACATCTTCTTTCTCTTTATCACTTGAGGAGTCATCATCCCATATTGCTTTGAAACCCTTATTCTTCTCCTTGTCCCATTTCTTCTTCTTCTTGTTTTTGGGACATTCCATTTTTATATGACCTTGTTTACCACATTCATAACAAGTAATGTCATTCTTCTTTTCTTTGCTTGAGTTGGAGTTGTAATTTGGTGATGATCTCCCAAAGGACCTCTTTTCTTTCTTTCTTCTCTTGATGATGTCCTTGACCCTTTTTGAGAGCATAGCAAGTTCTTCATCATCATCATCTTCACTTTCCTCTAATTCACTTGAGCTCTCACATTCTTGTTTTCTTTTGAGGGAGGATTTGAGAGCTAAGGATTTCTTTTTCTCCTTCTCTTGATTCTCTTCTTTATCTATCAATAGAGACATTTCTTCGATAAGGAGTTTCCCAATGAGGACATTGGTAGAAATCTTTCCAAGATCCTTATTAGCTTCTTTAATGTCAGCAACTCTAGCTATATAGTCTTTCTTTGGCAGAGTTTTGAGTATTTTGTGATTTACATCCTTTAAGGTGCATATTTTGCCTAATTTCTTCATGTTGGTGACAGTGGCTAGGAGCTTATTTGTCATATAGGTGATGCACTTATTGGGTTTCATCTTGAAGAGTTCATACTTGACTGTGATCAATTAAATCTTCTTAGCTTTGACTTGCTTAGTTTCTTCATGGTAGTATTATAGAGCTTTCCAAATGCGAAATGTACTTGAACGATGTTGAACTTTGCTACATTCTTCTCTTGAAAGTGCACTAATTAGAATTGCCATGGCTCTTTTATTTTTCCAATTAGCTTTTCTTTATGCATCCACCCATTCTTCTTTAGGAATCAACTCTTCAACATCATCAACTATTCTTGATGGAGGCTTCCATTCTTTGATTATGCAATCCCATATATCAATAAGATCACTTTCAAGATATACCTCCATGCTATATTTCCAATATGCATAATTGGTACCATCGAAGTGTGGCTTGAGGTAATGTATCCCTTCATTGGCCATTTTGATCTTTTCTCACATAATTAAGCTAGAAAAATGAGACCAAAGCTTTGATACCACTTGTTTGCCCTCATGCACCAAGAAGAAGGGATGAATTAGTGGAAAATTAAAAATTAGATAGAAGGAGATGTGAGAAGAGAATAAACACAATTAATTCTATAGTGGTTCGAGTGTTAATAATTTAAGGAGTTTCAAGTTCACTCCAAACTTACAATGTGGTTTAATGGCTAACACACAACCCTTACAAGTGTTTCCCTTAGGCTCCCACTTAAACCTATACAAGAGTTTTCTATTGGCTCACTCTCAATCCAATACTATGTGTTTTCAAGGCTAACACTCAACCTTTTGAGCTATGAATGCTCTTACAACAACCAAATAATAATAATTAAAAGGTAAAGGCTTTGAAAATTAAAATTACAAGAGTTTAGCATAAATGAAGCTTGTTGAATCATTATGAGGGTCTTTGGAGGGGTTATTTATAGCTTCTTCCCTCTAAATTCTAGTTATAAAGAGCTACCAAAAAGGAACCTCAAAATAGCCACAAAATCTTGCATTAAATGCTCTGTCAGAGCTAGGTTGCAGTTGCTAAGCCTTTTTAAGTGGAGATCAATATTTCGTGGTCGCAATCTTCATAATCCCAATGGCTAGTTAATATATGGCACCTTCTTATTGGTTCTTCAATTATCCATTGCAAGCATGGATTTCTGTATGAATTTCATAGTCGTGACTACCAATTTGAGATTGCGAATCAAAGATCGCACCCTTGGTCGCAGTCACGACTGAGGTCGCAATTTATTCTATCTCTGCAGTCACGACTGAGGTCGCAATTTATTCTATCTCTCAAAACTAAAAATTGAACTAAATAGCCTTCTGATGGTCTTGGACACAATATGAGGGTCGCAGTTGCAATTATGTTATGTTGGAAGTGACTCAGAAGCCAACCAAAGACTTTGGGGGATTTCAAGCACCTTTTAAATTCAATCTATCAAATATGTTATAATATGCAAAATAAACACTAAAAGTATATATTAGATAGCTTCAATTTGATTGACAAGATCAAAATAGAGATTGACTAAAACAATGTGGATATGGATGGAAGAAACAAAGTATATTTTGGGATTTATTATATTGAATTACCAATTTAAAAAGGCATAATTTGGATGTCATACACATTGAAAAGAATATATTTGAGAATATTTTTAACATGATTTTGAATATAGATAGAAAATCAAAAGATAAGGCTAAATCAAGAGAAAACTTAAAGCAATTATGTCGCTGTCTAGAGTTATAGTAGGATAATGCAAGAGGAAAATATCCTAAGGCTAAGCATATGCTGGATAAGTGCAGTAAATAAATCTTTTGTGTATAGCTGAAAATTCTCATATTTTCAAATGTATCTAATATGGCTTGATGTGTTGACATGCAGAAACTAAAGTTGTTTGGAATGAAAAGCTATAATTGTCATGTGTTTATGCAATGACTACTGCTTATTACTTTCTATAAGTTTTTCCTAATGGAAATTTGAAAAATCACTAATGGAGTTGAGTTTATTTTTCAAAGAACTCACTGCAACAATGGTTAGGGAGGAAGACATGACATGATTTTATATGGACATTCTATTGATTCTATATAAATTAGAATGAATTTTTTCCCTAAGTTTTTTTGACTTAATGGAGTATCTACCAATACATCTAGCATAAAAGGCTAGGCTAGCAGGCCCTGTGCAGTATTGATGGATACATTTGTAAAAAAAGATGCAAAGAATTTATCGCTCATATTAGTTTATTATTATGTTTGTATTGCAAATTTCTTTGACATTTGAAACATAATGTCAAGAATATAGTGAGGGTTGAATGTTTCCTTTGTAATCCTTACTTAGTTGTAGAAGTTTCATCATTTTGCTCTTACTATTTTGAACCACATTTTTATACAAGGCATAAAAAAGCACCTCATATTAATGATGGCAGAACGACTAAAGTGGATAATATATCTACAAATTTGTCAATATTCACTCATATAAGTAGACCATTTGATCGACTTAAAAGAAGAATATTGACTGAAGAACAATATAAGACAACTCAGACTTGCATTCTTCTTAATTGCATTGAAGTAGCATAATATATTGAGTAAGTTATAATAACAAGGTTGTAAATATAATTTACAATAAGTTTTTGAAATGGTTGGCTAATACTAATTTGTTTCAAATTTCATAAAGCTTATATATTGACATTTTAAACTAAACTCTTATATATTGAAATTTTAAATCAAACTATCCCTTATATATTAAAAGACGATATTTATGGGAAATTAGAGATAGATTTTTCTAAATGATTCGGGTCATATGTGAATATATAAAAAATTCTTATAGGCTAATATGTTAAATTTAACCATTTCAATTATAGGAATTAATTTTTTTTTTTGTATTTTATATATAGGCTACTAGTCCTATAAATAGAATCACAAATTAATTCATTGTTGACATTGCTAAAGATTTGTTACAAGCTGCAACGATGTCTCCACTGTACTTTATGAATGGGTACAAGTTTCACACTAAAAGATATGGTTCCAAGTTCTAACTACAATGAACACACATATGACTATTATGTTAAATTAATCGAGGTTCTGCAATTAGAATACTCTGCATTTTCAAAAAGAGAATTGTATTATTTAAATGTGAATGGTTTGATTCGAAACCAAATGTGGGAATGAAAGTTCACAAAAGTTATAATCTTGTTGAAATCAATCACAAGTGGAAATATAATAGATACAAACGATTTATGTTGGCAATGTAAGGTTGTTAGGTGTATTATGTTCTTTATCCTAGTCTATGATGAGATAAAACTTATTGGTAGGCAATATGTAAGATCAAAGTTAGATCAGTTGTAGAGATTAAGAATAGATTTGTGATTAAGATATCATTTCAAGCACCACTTCAAGAAGACAACGTTAATTTGTATTAAATTAAAATTACCGATGACGAGCTGCCTAGATCATTAAATGATCTAGGTGAGTCATTCATTGACATAAATGGGGAAGATACTGAGTTAGAAGATGAAATTAAGGTTGAACAAAATTTGAATCATTGAATGATATCATTGATGAAGATAAAATTGATTCTAAATAATTTAATTTTTTCATGGTATATATATATATATATATATATGTATATATATACAAACACACAAATCTGGAAGGATCACTACAAGAAAATTATAGTTTACCAATAATATTTTACTGACAACAGTGATTGTATTGCCAAATATCGAAGGAATACTGACCAATTATGGGAACAAATATTTTCCAGCAATTACCAATTAATTATCAACACAATAGTAATGAAATATTACCAACAAAATTATGTCGTCACTAAACAAGGCGCCAAAGTTTTGTAGGATCAAATAGTAATGTTTTACTAATGATCTTATCGCAAAAGTAAAGTTTATGGACTTAATTTATCGACAAAAAATCTTATCGCAAAAGTAGGTGCTCAAATATGCCGCCAAATTTACCAATTGCTAAAATGGTTGGTAATCATTAATAATTTGGATCATATTATTTACCGATGGCATAAATGGTCAGTAATTATGAAACTTACAATTTGTTATTTACTAACGAAATTGTTTATTTCGTATAAAAATTAAAAAAATAAGTAAAGAAATATCGATGGAAATGATGGTCGGTAATGCTGATTTTCATTCTTGTTTTACCGACAACACGAGGTAGTCAGTGATTATTAAAATTTTATTTGTAAATGTATAAAGCATTTCTAATACTATGTGTTAGTCGGCAAATGCACAATGCATTACAATGCTTTCCTCTCCTTCATTTGGTGAAAATTTGGAGGGAAAAATTCCCTCTGAATTTTCCCTTTAATTTTTTTATTAAAATCATTATTTTATCTAAATAATTTAAAAATAATAAGTAATAAATTTGTTAAATAATGCTTGAAATAAAATGTATAATCAACATATATATATATAGATATATATATAATTTATTATGATATTAATTTAAGGTTTAATTTGAGGATTATGAAATTTAATGGATATAATTTTTTTAAAATTCATAAATTTAATATAATTTATCAAACCGTGAGGAGATTAATAGTTAAATGATACTATATTATTTTCTCTAAAAATTAATTTAATTATTTTATCATAATTAAATATAAAATTTTATAAGAAAATCATAAAAATGTTACTTGGTATAGTGGAAGGTGTAATAATTAATGTTTTTAGAGATCTTGTATTTGATTCCCCAAGTTTACAATTAATTTTATTGTAGTTTTTCTAATAAGTTTGCAATTAAGTTTTGGATAATTATCCTAATTTAGTTTATTATTAGAATTTTTTGGTATAATGCTGTCACAATACAATTTCTGAGCTGTGACAATCCTAGGCATGAGAAAGCCTAAGACTATCGAAAACCTGTAGAACTCCACGGTATTAAATCTTACCTAATATGACATCTTGCACAACTATCAAACAACCATACATAACGGATATCAATTATAACTTTCTAAGATCAAAACCTTTAACATCTATCCTTTACACATTATGATTTCATTTATATAATTTATAATAATCATCAACAGTATTTATCAATTAACTTGTATATATTCGTTGTATATATTCCTTATCATTACATGGCTATCTATTCTTGTAGGTCATCAATCATCATTATACAATATTCATTCAGATCATCATTCTTCCTTTGAACTATTAGAGTTCAATCAATTTATTTAAGCCATTACCCTTGATATATAAAGGAAAATACAATAATGTCTTTAACACTGTAAGAATTCTATTTATGCATCTATAATGAAACTATAAAGCATCTACAATTAGAAACACTTTAAATCAAACAGTAACAAGTATAATGTTGTAACAACTTACACTTACCTTAAAAATTTTTATGACAATTTACTTGACTTAAAACTATTAAGGCTAAGTGTGTACTTTTATAGGAATTTTTGTGTTATGTGATTGATGAATATGTGGCATGTTAAATTAATTTTAATATGTATAATATGAGTTATTATTGTGAAATAAATGATTTACATGAAGTGCACTAACATAAAATAATTTATTTTAAATAAAATAAATTTTCATGCATAAAGACAATTTTTAAGCATAAAATAATTTTTGAGTATTTTAAAATAATTTTTAAATAAATGTTTTGGGGAAAATATTACAAAAAATAATAAGAAAAATATTTTATTTTTAATTACTAATAATCAGCCTCTAAATTAAATGAAAAGCCCAAATATCTAAAAGCCCACTACCCAAAAACCCTCCTAATCTAGCTCATTAAGGGTAATCTTAGAAATTACCCACAACCCTACATATAAATTCAAGAAATTTGGCCAACCCTAGAATTCCAGTAGCCACACTCTATTATTCCAGTATTTTCATAGAAAAATTCTCTCAAAATAATTTTCTTTATTGAAATTCTCAAAACACTTTCAACTTTGCTATTTCTTAACCGTAATCATAAGTTTTTCTTCTCTTTCAATTCTTTATCTAATTTCTATGAATTTAATTATGAGAAAACTAATTTGAACTGAGTATTTACTGATTTTTACATATTTAATTCAGTTTGGGTGAGTTTTTGAAAGAGAAACTTAATTCTCTACTGAAAACACAAACCTTTGTACGCGATTTTTCCAAAAGTGAATCCTACAACTTAAATTGATTCCTACATATTTATTTTCTAAATAGATTTTTGATGTGTTTAGATAAAAAAATTATTGGATTAAATTATATTTCTGCATATTACTATAATGACCAAAAAGTTTTAGAAAATAAGAAAATTTAAGGTTTTCGTCATAGAACTAGAAAGTTGGAAAATTCTATAATTATTATATATATATATATATATATATATATATATATATATATATATATGGCTGATGAATGGTGTGTTATAAATTCTAATTTGATATTTGTTTTGTTTGGATGGAAAATAATGATTTAAATCATGTGTTTATATATTACTGTAATGATCGGAAAACACCGGAAAGCTAGAAAACTCATGATTTTCACTCTAAAACTCTAAACTTGGAATTTTCCTGCATAAGACATGTCAATGGCTGCCGACTTGTACATATGGATATTCTAAACTGATAATTGGTGTGATTGAATGAAAAATAATGGTTTAAATCATATGTTTACATATTGCTGTAATGACTGGAAAGTACCAAAAATAAGAAAACTCATGATTTTTCATCTTAGAACTTAAAGTTGGAAATTTTCATGCATATGGATTTACATATGAGTGATTCCTATATCATTATGTTCTAAAGTGATTTTTGTTTTGATTACATGAAAAATCTTAGTTCAAACCATGTTTATACATATTACTATAATAGACGAAAAATGTGAAAAATAAAAAAATTCAGTTTTTCTCTTTTAAATGGCATTCGGCCTGCATTGAAATTCCTATCCCAATGTCCATAATTTTTTTGTAATGTATTTTAAGGATTATTGACATATATGAATGAATGATAAATAGTTAAATTGCATGTTGGTTGAAAAAATGACCCTAGACAAGCCTAAGAGGCAATTTGGTATATTTAAGGTATCTTAATTTTATGTTATGATTAATATGTAAATGTAATTGGATAATGTGAAAGTAGGCTATATGATGAGTTAATAATGAATTAATGATCTTAAATTTATGAAGAGATTGATTGAAGGAATTGGTCATAAGAGATAAGTATGACGCTTGAAAGGTTATTTGTTAAGTTGACATATATGGAAGTGTTAAGTGTACTAAGATGATTATTAAAGTGAATTAATATTAAGATAAGGATATTGTGTTGACCTTAGAAAGGTATTAACATGAGTTATAATGTGTTTTCATGTGAGCTTATAAAGGTTAGGTGCACAAGACTTTTAAAGTCAACATGTTATGTGCCCGTGATGAGTGCATTTCTATGTGCAACTCTAAGTATATGTGAATGTTATATGTGCATGGGGTAGTTATGGGATAGGATATCATCATGATTAAATAAATACTAAGTATTGAATTAAATATCATGATAGAGCTTGAGGAGCTCTAGAGGTTCAAAAGGGTTATGTGTACTAGGAGTGAAGGAACCACAAGGTGAGTAAATATTGTATTCATGCTATAAGTGTGAGTAAACATTATGTTATGTTACAAGTATGTGATATCATGTTATGCGAGCCTTTGAGATCTTTCAAACCCAAGTCCTTTCTATCCTAAATTATGATTATATGATTTCATTGTTAAGCTTGGGTTGCCAAAGAACAATTGGTCCAAAAACCATTTTTGATTTTCCAATGATAATACCTTTGTGATTATTGGCCCTAACTTATATTCTTTTTGGAACTATACTATTCTTGTATCTTTCGTTCAAAAAGTTAAACTGCTATTGCTATTATGATACATGTTTTGTTACCTTAAATGTTATTGTCATATGTGATTACCATTAACTCTAGCTATGATAACTTTAACCCTTTATGCAGAAGTTCTCATGCCGATGCAGGTAATCATTAAAACCTGTGCACATGTACCCGATGGATAGGGCCAATATATCCACCTTAGCTAGAAAGGGATGGTTCTAGTTGTGGGCCCTAATTAGCTTTACGCCTTCTACGTGATAGGAGTTAGAATTTGGTTTAATGTCACCTTTCCTCTATGTGTTTGAGTAATAGATCAATAGTCTTCACTCTCTTTGTGTTATAAGTGTGATTTCTACAAACTTGTTAAATTGAAACCTTGCTAAATTGCAACTTGATTCATAAATTGTCAATCATGAACTATGTGTATAAGCTATGAGTTTCCTTTTTAAAGGAAGACATGTTAATGTATGTGCTATATTATTTACTCATTGAGATTATCTATCTCACCCCTTTTTCTTTCCTTGTGTGATTCCAAGTTAGCAATATGAGGAGACAAAGTGATAGCTTAAGCATTCTACTTTGCTTAGGGGAACTCCTTGTCCAAGTCTTTAATAATACTATGCTATGAAGGATTGTCATTAGATGCTCCGGGAATATTTATTTTTGATGTTTATTTTGAGATGTTATTTATTAAGGTTTTGCGTAGATTATGAATATTATTTCCTTATGGATTATATGTGAAGTGTCTAATTATTGTCTTCTGCAACTAAAGGTTTTCATATAATGTTTTGAATGAGTTATTGTATAAGGTTTGGTGCGATCCTAGGCATGACTTATATATATGTAAGTGGGTTCTACAGGCATGGGTGACCTTATGTCTCCCCATGTTTTAGGACCATCATATTTCTAAAGTTGGGATGTGATAATAGTAATTAAAGATAAAGTAGAGCTCATAACTTTTGATGGAGACAAATATTTAGAAAACTTTTACTATGCAATCCCACCTCTAAGTTCTATGAACTTCTATCAATAACTTAAAATTCATGGACGATGTTGTGAGTAGTCAACTTAATAAATTAAGGAATGTAGATGAATAAAAATATTTACAAGGATGGTTCATAGTTCAATTAGATTAATAATTAATTATGATAACAATTATGTCACTGTGTCATGTCGTTTAATAGGCTTAGGATCGATATCAATGGTACAATTGATTTAATGCATATATTCAACAACTTTAGTAGAAATCAATCAATGATTTGAGAGTAGAGGCAAATCTATCTTAACACTCACCATGAAAATAAAAATAGAGGCTCAATGGCATACTCACCTTGTAAATAAAAGCAGCTTAATAGCTTGCCTAAAGTAGAAGCTCATATCTTGGAGCTTGCTCCCTTGGTCTTGGATGAGACTAATCGAGTCTTATAGTGTGAGGCCTCACCTGAACACCAGTTTGATATGTTAAAGGGAATCAAAATGCTCATTTGAGAAAAAACTCATGAGGAAGCCCTCAAGCTTATCTTTGATATATTTGAAAAATTATTTCTTAAAGTCGCCACCTTAATTTATTTTTATTTGTGAAAATGTAAGGAAAAAACCCATTTGACAATAATTATTACCCAAAAGAAAAAGATCACTAGCCCCAAAACCAAAAAGGATCTGGGAACTAGGTTTTTGGTTTACTTTAATAAAATAAGTTTGGTCAATTAATATAAGAATGACTTAAAATATATTTCATGAATAATTTAAGATGCATGAACAATTTATAATATACATGATCATTCAACTCATCCATTTAACAGTAAAGTAAATATACAAGTAAAGTTCAAAAGAAAGTTAACATTACAATAAAAATCCTAAACTTAAGGGAACCTCATCTAGCTCTTATGAATCTAAGGAAGTCACACATTCCTTAAACTAATCCTAATTACAAAGCAAAAAGAAAATAAAATAAAGTAAGAGAAGAAGGTGATAGGGGAGAGATTTGGTTAGTTTTAACTAGATTTGATGCTTGAACCAAGTATACCTGCGTATCCTTTTGAATAGGAATTAGAACCCATGTAGGTCTCCCTTTTTGTGTAGGGTAGTTTGCCTAGCCATTTTATCATATTTTGATTGATTGATTAAAAAATGATTGAGTTGATTAATTTAACCAATTGATTACCAAGTGGAGTTAATTAAGTCAGGTTTTAATTAACTACCTTATCAAATCAAGAATTAGACAATGAACCTTATAACACAAATCCTAAGGAGGGAAATAATAAATAAAATAAAAAAAAGGGAACGAAACTTATGTCAGACAATGGGTGATGATAAGCTTTGGACAGTGCAATGGCTTATCTCGGATGGTAAGCGGCGGCTAGCCTTGAATAACAAACATAAATCTTAGGCAATAGACTTTCCATGAATTGGTGGGTGGGAAGCCTTTGACTTATGAGGTAGGAATTAAGGAGAAACCCTCTAACTCACTTTTTAAAGCAAGGAGCAAATGTAAGCCAAAGAAAAGAAAAGCTTGTTTGATGCAAAGGCTTTCAAGCTCCCAAAGTTGATACCTTGGAGTGTGGAGAGGCCCTCTATATATAAAGGGAAGGCTAGAGTGCATAATGCATAAAATTTTAATGTGAGATCATACAAAAATAGGTAAAATTGCATGAGTTGCCATATAGGCCTTTACAGCACCACAGAGGACTGTATGGTAGCCAACCTTGTTTATTGCCTGTTTCGGCCGTTTTTGCCCATTCTTGCTTGTTTCTCTTTTGTTTTTGCAACTCCAATTGCATTGTATTTGTTACTTTAACCCAGATGATATGAAGGGATTCAAATGTCAAAAAGACATGGATTGAATTTTTTTTTATTTTCCCATTTTGAGAGTTTCTAGCTTTTGGAGTTTTGTTTATAGAGCATAAGTGCTTCTAAGATTCAAATGTATACTTGTGGTGCAAAATTAAGGGTTCACAGTTGCCCCCTCATCAGAATTGTATTAACTAAAAACTGATTTTGATGATAGTGAAATCGAGGATGAGGGATGGTAAAAGGAACCAAATTGATGTCTAATTCAGAGTTTAGACATTTGAGTGAAATGTGTGGTTAGATTTTGATGAAAATGCCCCCAATATATTTGGGCGATCTGGCGGTTGGTAGCATTTGGTTGTTGTCCTTTCTGGTAGGAGCTAAAAATGATGTTCCTGTCTAGTAGGAATGATTATCTTGTCTGGTAAGAAAGAAGGCAACTATCTTGTCTGGTAGGAATGTAAATATAATTGTCATGTCTATTATGAATGGTAAATGTAGTGGTCTTTTATGGTAGGAATAAAAAGTGATGATCTTATCTAGTAGGATAAAAAAAGATGACCATCCTGTATAGTAGAAATGGTAAATATAAAATAATGAAAGGGTCAGTCTGATATAAAATTATTGATCTTTAGGAGAAAGATGCACCCATTACAGAAAGGTAAATATTTAGAAGGGAGATGCCCCTAATAAAGAAAAGTGGTTTGGTCATTTAGTTTTTAGTTGATTGGCTAGCTCAGAGGTGAAATGGGCATATCAGGTATGAGGCTAGTTGGTTAATGGCTATCAGTTCAACTTAGGAAGAAGTCATTCTAGGAGGTCAAGCAAGGTGTAGTCTTGGAAAAGATCAGGCTCTTTAATTTAAAAGACTTAGACAGGTCTAACTTTAGAGAAGATTTGATTTGAGGTTAGATTAGAGAGCTTGATCAAAAAGGTCAGGTCTTTTGAGATGAATAGGTTAGAAGGTTTGCAGAAGGTCAATTTGTGGGGCTTGTCCTCAGAGAAGTTCATGTGGAAGGCTTAGTTAGGTCTGGCACTTCGGTTCGGTTAGGTTACAACCTTTAGGGAGTTCATTTGGAAGGCTCCGTCAAGTTCTGCCTTAGACTCGATTAGGTTTAGAATACTCAGTTAGGTTATGGCCTTTGGGAAGTTCGTTTGGTAGGCTTGGTCAGATTTTTCCTTAAGACTAAGCTAAGATGCTGGACTTTGTAGGAGGTCATACTAGGAGGCTAATTCTGGTATAAAAGAAAGGTTAGCCTAGGAAACCAACTTAGGAAGGCTTAGTTAGATTTGGTCTTGGAGGAGATTATGGTCTTCATAAAGGAAGGAATTTTAGGAGTGGGCTTCATGGTGAAAGCTTTCACACTTGAGCTTTATAGTGAAGGCTTTTGGTTTGGGTTTCATGGTGAAGGCTTTTTGATTTAGGGTTCATAATGAGGATTTCTTGGTTTGGGCTTCATGATTAAAGCTTTAGGGCTTAGGCTTCATGATGAAGGTTTTTTGGGAGTGGGCTTCATGATCAAGGCTTTTTGGGAGTGGGTTTCATAGTGAAAGCTTTATGGCGAAGGCCTGAAGGTTTTTGATTAAAAGGCTTTTAGGCTTTATAGATAGTTTGTTAGCTTAGTTTTTTTCTATAAAAGTGCTTTGGACCTTTTTGGAAAATGGTTGGTTTTATCTTAGGCATGGTGCTACAAGTTCTGGTCATAAGGATACTGTAGGCTCATGGATAGGGGCTTGCCCTTTGTCATAGTTGCATCAAATTTTTAATGCCCATCAATGGTTGCAGGCTTTAACTCGGTTGGACTTTATAAGTGATATAATTTGCTGAGGAGGCTTTTTTTAAAGATAATGAGATGTTTGCCAAAGAGGCATAAGATGGGATAGTACTTTTTAAAGTTTGGGAATGGTTCAAAGGTGGGTTGGAAATTCTGAAAAGGATCAGGGTGGTTGTATGATTTTGCTATTTATAACTTGATTCATGAAAAAGAACAAGCCAAACTAATCTTGTCATTTTGAGATTGAACATAGATGACAAACTAGCTTAAAAGAAGTGTCCTAAGGAGTGGTTGAAGAACTAGTGAGAAAAGACAACTTGGGAATCATGTTTGACGTGACGAACAAGCAAGCAATGTGAGAGATTATGCATTAGCACTTTGAACTAAGAGAGGAGATGGATTGACAAATGATGATGATGACCTAGAAGGATATGTCCCCATTATGAGATAAGAGTATAAAAGACAATATTACTTTAGAGAATGAGCCTCTAATGAGGAAGGATAATTTTTGAATATATGAGATGAGACAGATTAATTGAAGACAACTTTGGACATGAAGAAAGATGACTTGGATGAGCTCTCTCTCTCTCTCTCTCTCTCTCTCTCTCTCTCTCTCTCTTCTTTTTTTTTTCTTAGCTCTAATTGTTGCCTTGGCTGCCTTTTGGGTTTTCAACTTAGCGAGCTTTAATTAATGAAATTTATGAGAAAACATCCCACCATGATTTGCTTCTTTTCTTCAATTTGAGGGGCTCTACCTTTTGAATTTTAGATTTGACAAACTTGTTGCCCCTTATTGAGGTGTATCATTTGATAACCCAAAGTGAAATGGACAATTAGATTGAACTATTTTATATGCTTCAACTATTTGATGAGAGGTCTCTTTGTTGACCTTCTTAAAGTGATTGTTGATGCCACCTCATGTGCTAACTGTGGTGGACTTTATTGACTGTTCATTTCTCTTTTTCTCTTTCTCTTTATTTCCTTTCTTTCTTTTTCTCTCTTTTTTTTCTTTCTTGTTCTCTTTTTTTTTTTTCAAAGCTCATCTATGTTTAAAATAAGAAAAAAAAATGCACAAATAACTAAAAAAATATAGATGTTCTATTACAATGGAAAATTTTTTTACAAGATAATAGAAAGAGACTAACATGATTGACAAAAAAATCCACGAAAAAGAAAATAAGATGACAAACTCATACTCGAATTTAGACTCAAACTTTGAGATTTAGACTCAAAACTCAAACTCAAACTTGGAATTCAATTTCAGATAGGTCAGATTATCTAAACTTGAACTCTTCCATATCATGCCACTTGAGGTTGAGGTAAAGTGAGGTTGAATTGATTTCGAGTTCTTCATCACTGTTCAGGTTGGGGGGGAGGTGGGGAATTCAAGTTGAAATAATACACTTCAGATACAATTTTCAACCTTTGATGGAGTTGCAACCAAAGCTCTGAAAGTGGTTACGTATTGGGTTAACAAAAGGACTTAGTAGGTTGAACGTAGGTTTTTTTTGACAAGGATGTCCACTTATTCTTACTCTATTGGTTTGTTTATCATTTGACCAGCTTTAGGCCTCTACCTTTAAGAAACATGGAGAAGGACTCCTTTGGAAGCTACTTGGTGGTTTCCAAGTCATGCTTAGTGACATCTACTTCACTGTTATAATGATATTGTCTGACAAAGGCATGAGAAATATCATCCCATGTCTTTTTCTAGCTTTTATCTAGTGAAAGAAACCATCTCCTAGTAGCATTAGTTAGGGATTATTAGAATAGCTATGTAAGAAGCTCATTACTGAAGGTTTCATTGCTCCCACATATATCTTCATATGGGTCTTAGGGAAAATGGTTCCATCAAATATGTCTAGTTTAGGCATTTTGAATTTAGGTGGAAGCTTGGCATTAAGGAACAAGGTCAAACTGTCCATATCAATTAGGTCATTATCGTGCTTTAGAGATTTGATGGTTTTCTCCATAGCTTCAAGTTTTTCTATGAGCATTCTAGTGTCTAGATAAGAGAAAACTTCCCCACCTTGGTTTAGATATGAGTCAACTTGGTTCAGACTAGGCTAGGGCTGGTTTGGTTTATGGTTAGGTTTTGGTTAGTCTAGTTAAGGATGGCTTAGTTAATCATAGCCCAAACTTCTTTAATGATGAGTTGACTTTATTCCTTGAATTGGGCTTGTTAAGCAGCTAAATAGCTTGGAAATACTCTTCTTGCTTCTTAAGAAATCTAGTCATAGGTGTAGTCAAAGAAGCTATGTGAAGTGGGTTAGCCATTGCTACTTACAAATCAAAGCAACAAGGAAAGTGAAGTGTATGGAGCAAAAAAGGTGATAAAGGTTTAGGTATGCAAATCCTAAAAGAAAAGGCTTCCCTATTGTGTAATGGGCCAACCATTTTTTGTGCTTAAGGTAAGATAGGGCAAATGTTTTAGGTTCAGGGTAGGATCAAAAGTATTAGGTTTAAGGTAGTGTGTTAGGCTAAAGTTGTTGTGCTTAAGGGTAACAAGCTAGTTTTGAAGGTAATGGGCCACGAGTGTTGGGCTTAAGGATAATGGGTTTGATTTTGAACAAGGGGTAGGATTAAGAAAATGGTTTTGGTATAAAGAATCTAAGGTCTCAATTTTTTTTTAAGATAAGGATAGGGGCTGAGGGTTAGACTTATGGTCAGGTAACATGTTTTTAGGGTTGGATATCAGTTTTAGGGTTGCTAGTTTATAGCTTAAGGTTCAAGGGTTGAAGGTGGTTTAGGTTTATATTTGAGGTGTGAAGTTCCGAGTGTTTAGTGTTTAAGGTAAGACTAAGACGAGGTGTTCAAGGTATATGGTTAAGGTGATGGTGTTTAGGATAAACGCTAAGGTGAGGTGTTTAAGGTTAAAGGTCAGGGTGATGGTTTTAAGGTTTGTAGGGGAAAGTGACTGGGATAAAAGTGAGTGTGTTTAAGGTTTAGAAGTGAAGGTGTTCAGATGGAGGTAAGAGTGTCAAGGGTTTTGGGTTAAGGGCTAGAGTAAAAGGATAATGGTGTTTAGGTCAAAGATTTAGGGTGATGGTTTAAGGGTATTTCGATAGGGTGATGGGATATAGGTGAGAGTGTTTATAGAGAAGGTGTTTGAATGGAGGTAAGAATGTTTGACCCTTCTTTGGTTTAAGGTTTGACCTAAACTTGAGATGAATGTATGTTTTGTTATATAATATAGATGCATGATATGTATGGGGAAAACATTTCATGAGAATGTAAAGATGTAGGATTTTGATTATGGTACATACCACTTAAGGTCAAGATCTAGATTCATTACATGAAAGGATAAGGGTGGCTTAGTTTGGGTACCCATCACACTAGAACAATGACATACCTAACCACACATGAGTCAAGAAGCTTCGCATGGGTTCAACAGTACGTGAATGCTATTTACACCTTTGAAAGGATCAAAGGATTCATCTTAGAGTGGATGATTTCACCATTGGCAAATAGACCTAAAGAGGGTTACCCACTCGATGCTACTAATTATCCATTATTTTCCAAAATCTAGGTTAAATGACAAAGAGCCTATGCAAGTGATACATGCAAAGTCACAATTATATTAAAAGGCCAAACTCTTTTCAAACCAATTAGTAGTCTACTTATTTCTTTTAAAAGAATTCTCTCCAATGGAGTCACCAGCTATGAGGCCTTGTGCGAGCATCAGTCCAATCGACTAAAGGGAATCAAAATGCTCATTTAGGAAATAAATCACAAGGAAATCCTCAAGCTTATCTTTGATAGATTTGAAAAATTATTTCTTAAAGTTGCCACCTTAATTTATTTTTATTTGGAAAAATATAAGGAAAAAACTCATTTGACTCCAGTTATTCCCCAAAGGAAAAAATATCACTAGCCTCAAAACTAAACAAGATCCAGGGGACTAGGTTTTTAGTTTACTTTAATAAAATCAGTTTTGCCAATTAATATAAGAATGAATTAAAATATATTCATGAACAATCTCAGATGCATGAATAATTTATAATATGCATGATCATTCAACTCATCCATTTAACAATAAAATAAATACACAAGTAAAGTTCAAAAGAAAGTTAACATTATAATAAAAGTCCCAAACTTAGGGGATACCTCCTTTAGCTCTTATGGGTTCTAGGGAAGTCACACATTACCTAAATTAAGCATAATAAGAAAGCAAAAAGAAAATAAAATAAAACTAAGTGAAGAAGGTGATAGGGAAAAGAGTTAGTTTGTTTTAATTAGATTCAATGCTTAAACTAAGCATGCCTGCATATCCCTTTAAATGGGAATCAGAACCCACACAATTCTCTCTTCTTATGAAGGGGTTTGTTTAGCCTAGCAATTTTATCATATTTTGATTGATTGATTAAAAGAGGATTAATTTGATTAATTTAACAAATTGATTACCAAGTGGAGTTAATTAAGTCAGATTCTAATTAACTACCTTAGTGTCAGATTCTAATTAACTACCTTAGTGAATTGAGAATTAGGTAAGGATCCTTAAAAAACAAATTGCAAGGAGGAAAAAAATAAAATAATGAAAAGGGAAAGAAACTTAGCTCAGATGACGAGCAATGACAAGCCTTGGACGATGAGGCAGCTGGACTTGGATGGCAAGTGACGGCTTGCCTCAGATGGCGAGCAGGGGCTAGCCTCAGATAGTGGACACGAGTCTTGGGCAATAGACTTGTCTCAAATAGGAAGGCAAAATGCCTTTGACTTGTCTGATAGGAATCAAGAAGAAACCCCTCAACTCACTTTGTGAAACAAAGAGCAAATGCAAAGTGAAAGAAAAGAAAAGCTTTAGAACTATAGTGGTTTGCTTAATGCAAAAACTTTCAAGCTCCCAAAGTTGATACCTTGGGGTGTGGAGAGGTCCTTTATATATATGTATATATATATATATATATATATATATATATATATATATAAAGGAAAGACTGAAGCATAGAATGCATAAACTTTTAATGTGGGATCGCGCAAAAATAAGTAAAATTGCATGAATTGCTGTACAGGCCTCTGCAACACCACTGTGCAGCAGTGCCATACTGCCTCAATGCTAAGGCTAGCACCGCAGAGGGCTGTGCAATAGCCAGCCTTATTTCTACTCATTTTGCCTGGTATTATTCGTTTATCGTCCATTTTTTGTGATTCTAGTTGCAATGTATTAATTGCTTAGTCTTCAATGATTTGAAGGGGTTCATGATGTCTATATTTCTACTTCCACCAGATTAAATAAACTCTATGTCAATTTTACCTTAGTTACAGGCAAGTGTACCTATCATTTAGGTAGTATAGCAGAAAAGATGTCGATCCCACAAGAAAACTATATAAGTATTAGCTCAAACTCTAAGTCAATTTCCAATTTACACTATCAATCATAAATCTTAAAACCTTAACCATATAATTAAATTCTTAAATCCATTCATGAATTCTTAATTTAAATACTTGGCTAATTATTATATCTTAACCATGTCAATTTAAGCTTGAACCTAGGGTTCTATGAGTGAAATTCAACAAAGAACTCATATCTTATAACATATATCACAATTTCTTAATTCTCATATTATATTAATAACTACATCCCCTTCTATGACAAATTAAGCTCAAGTTCAAGTTATTAGTTTTCTTATGACTTATTATCATTTTCTTATCTCTTGCCTCAATCATGTCAAATACGTATTTTTTATTTAACTTATAATCAACCTTTATTTGAACTAAACAAAATCAAAATCAAATATATAGAAATTTACCTTTTTGAGGCATCTTCCAAGTATCGGCTCAATCTACTGGGGGGATTGAGATGCTCATTTGGCTTTAAAATCATGGTTAGATCCCTCAATCTTGGATGGGTTGATTTTGATAATATTTTTAGGAGTCGTCATCTTAATTTATTTTCAATGAGAAAATTAAGGAAATTATGACTCCAATTTATTATTTTTTCAATTAATTTATCTAAAGATAAAATTACTAATCTTTAAAACAAAAGTTGATTCAGAGACTAAGTTTTTATTTTTAAATAATCTAGATTTGACTCTAATTTTAATTGGCTTAAAAATTGGTTTCATGAATGATAATTATTAAATGATAACTAAAATGCATGATCATCGCATAATTATGAATGCATGAAGAATTAAAAAAATAAAACAAGTAAAGTAAACATCCACAAGTTAAGGAGAGTAAATACTAGGGGAACCACATGATCACTCTTTAACTCCAAAACAATTACATTTAATTACATTATAAGACAATGGGATGCCTCTTCTAGCCCTTATAGATTATAGGAAGGCCACAAATTCTCCTACAAAATATATAAATAATTGCTTTTAAAAAATGAAAGGGAAAAAGGAAATAGTTTGGGATTTGGATTTGCATTTAGATTTAGATTTTAAATGTCCCTACGTACCCCATTGAATGGAGATCAAAACCCACTAATTCATTCTATGATTAAATGGAGGTGTTTAGGGATTGGTCAAATCAATTTGATTTAATTTGGTTAGTGTGGGTGAAAGAAAGTGTTTATACCTTCTTTTGGGTCACGTGTGATGGGCAGAGGGTCTTGTCAGACTGGATTTCTATTTTACTAGTATATGAGAGTATGATCCAACTCAAAGAGAGGGGATTAAAATGAATGGTTTGATTAACTGAAAAAAAGAGAGTGATTAATTAGGTGGATTAAGTGGACTAATTAATTAAAAGCATTAATTAATTAATTGAATATTTTTTAAAAAGTGATTAATTAATTATATGATGTGATTTTAAAAAAGATTTTAGTTAATTAAAAGGATTAATTAACTTGATTGAGAGACGAAATTAATTAATTAAAAAGATTAATTAATTAATAAAGAATTGGTTAGATGGAAAAAGAGAAAAGAATTCATAGATAACCATTAAAAAATTAATTCAAAGTGTGTCCAAAATGAGAGAATGTGAGCCTATTTATAGGTAAATGGGGGATGGACATTTTGAGAATGCAAAAAGTGAAAAGACACAAAAGCGTAGGACTAAAAATGTTGGAAAAGGGGTTAAAAGAGGCATTTTTGGTATTTTGGCATGTAAGAAGGGGAATAGCCACAGGTTGCCTGTGCGGCACTAAAACTACTACCTGCTGCTACCATATGGCGCAGGCCCTAGTTTGAGTTTTGAGATTTTTTGGGCTAGTTTTTGAGACTTTCGGATTAGTTTTTAGGGGGTTTGAAGCTCAAAAAATTTACCATCAATGTTGGTGGATATGAAATTAATTTTAAGATGATTTAGCAGTCAGTATGAGGAAAAATCTTATCAGTTTATGGAAAAAGCTGTCTGATACAAGAAGTCTAGTTGGAGTCAGAAAAGTATAAATTGATGTTAAAAATATTTCCAATTAGTTTTGGTGAATTCCGAATTGATTTTAGAAAAAGCTGTCTAATACAAAAAGTCTGGTTGGGGTCAGAAAAGTGTAAATTGATGTTAAAAATATTTCCAATTAGTATTGATGAATTTAGAACTGATTTTGGAGGGACTGAAATGAGGGTTCATAGCTACCCCCTTATTGAAAATGTCTATTTGTTAGACAGTTTTGATGAGTGCGACTTAGGAATTTTGATGATTTCAGGCATGGAAAATGATTCCGTGCATATTGAAATGGTTCTGGTAATTTTTGGGATGCTAATGAATTTTTGAGCTTATTAATTTTCTGATCTTTTCAATGTAAATAATGCATCTTTGATCAAAAAATAGACAAGTGAGGTGTCTATGGTAGCGAAAAGTCATACGAGCATGTAGGAACTCTCGAATTCGAATTTCGAGTTAAAAATGGCTAGAAAATGCATTTTTCTGTAGTTGGGTAATTATAGAGCATTTTTTACTATGTGGTATTATGCAACATTATTTACCCCACCCCTATAAATACCCCTCTCATCTCACTTGTTGCACACACCTTACAAGTTCCCTCTCAACTCACTCCTTGAAAACGTGAGTTGATTCTTTTTTCTTTTCTTTTCTTTTTTTCTTTTTTCTCTTTTTTTGAAACTAATGACTTAATTAATTAATTTAATTATTTGAAAATAATGGCTTAATTAATTAATCTAATTAATTAATTTTATTGAAATGAATGACTTAATTAATTAATTTTAATTTAATTTATTGAATTTATTTTTTTAAAGAGATTGAATTTTTGAATGCGATACTTATTGCTTCTTGTTTGTATTGCTTGTCAAGTACAACATTTAGCAAAGATGGCCTTCATTTCTCAACATGGAGTTTCTTCCTCAAGACAGACCACTGCCTTTCCACAGGTGGTCAGAGGCATCAATATAAGGCGCCACGTGATAACCTGAATTGAATCCATCCATCCTTTTGCAAGATCCTAAATAGCATGTGTCCTACGATGGACCCTTGTAGTCAGTAGTCCCATTCATCCTTTTTGAATTCTTCATATAAAGAAAATTTTACACCGCTTGCATTTCATATATGTAATATGCTTTCATGCATACATTTATTGGTTTGCTATAGGCTAAGACCATTAAGAATAGAGGTGGCCAAAGCAACCTAAGGGAGGTGATTAAATATGCCTCTCTAGTGAGTGCCATCAGGGCTATATTAGAGCCCATTAGCTTCATTGATTTTTTAGGTGTGCAAACATCAAACCACTTAAACATGAGTCTGATCAAGGCTCTAGCAGAGAGATGATAGGACACCACCAACACCTTCCACTTTACTTGAGGAGAGATGACATGCACTCCACTCAACTTGTACCTAATCTCAGGAGTCTAGTTTGGGACTTAGTCTTTCAATGTGTGCAATGAATAGAGGTAGGCCTTCACTTTTATTACTGACTAAGAAGCTGTAATAGGCGGTAGTTGCCTATAATATTATCCCAGATGCAATGGTGGCATGATTGTGTTTGCTAGTCATTGCTAGTTGCACCTTCTCTCACAATATAAAGGACACGATGGAATTGAATATCCTAGCCAACCTCATCGACATGGATGTTTAGAGGGATTATGATTAGGGTGGAGCGATCCTCAGCCCCATGTATCACCACATAGTGGATCTATCTGGGGGGAATATTCTTTTTGTTAGTGGAAAACACCTATCTGAGAGGTATGTTTTTCATATTTGATTGCAGTTTTTGTTCTATTCCTGTAGGTCCTTACCCTCTCTTTAGTAATTCTGACTATCTGTATGTTGCAGATTTAGGCATATGAGTATTTTCCTTTTCTCACTTCTAAGTTGATTAGGTAAGGATTGGAGGACTTCGCCATTGGAAAAAGATGGACTGAATTAAACTGAGGCCCCTGATGTGGGTAATCACGCACTCTGATGATTCGAGCCTTCTTTTATCACTTAATATAGTCAAAGGTATTTCACCTATTACTTTGCCCTTTTTTTATTGTCTGTATTACTTTTTTATTACCTATTGTGGCAGATCTTGAAACCCTTTAGGGAGCTATTGAGTCTTAGACCCAATAGTGTGACTTTCGCAAAGCACATCTCTCATAAGTGACTTTTACTGCGGTTCCCTACCATCGCTTATTTTATCTAGGTGAGAAGGTTCATTTCCAAACCGTTGGCTCCTAGTGCATCTTGAAGTTTTCACCAGTGTATATGAGGTATGGGTCGATGATCCAAGATCCCTTGGGCTTTTATAACAACTATGAAGGATATGTTCATCAGTGCTTTAGCCAGAGCTACCACTTATATGTGAGATTACCTTGAGGGGCTACTCCTCTATTTCTTCTGCTTTTCTATGGGAGCCCATTCTTCTAATAGCTTCTTAGATACCAAGGGGAGCACTTTTGAGGGACCCTACTCCTAATGTTGGTGATGGTGCTAGCCCGAGCCATAATACTAGCATGGTGAACTGAGATATAGAATTTTTCTTCTCTGAGCAGATTTCTTACTACGGGGTAGATGACACGATGAGGATTTGGCAGCTCCCTGACATTATCCAGCCTAATGTTTGTGATATCCAAGACAATGTCAAGGTATGACTTTGCTCTACATTTAGAAATAATCCTTATGTAGGTGTTATACTTATACTTGCTTGTGTCTTTGGAAAAGATCCAAAGTGTCTACTTTACACTGTACTTCAGGTACATTTCATCCATTAGACTTATAAAGTTTCCTACAAAATAGAGGCTACCTTTGGAGGGATGCTGATGTGCATAGACATGGCTGAGACACACAGCATAAGTGATGAGGATGCCCTCTAGAGCCGTAAGAGAGGAGGACACCAACGATTTGGCTATGATGATATTGACTTTGATAATTTTTTGCTTTTACTATATTTTTTATAGTTTCTTAAATAGTTGTATTATTTACTCTCTTGGTGAGAGATGATACTCTCCTAGATGACTATATTGCATTTTTATGATCATGTATGCATTTATATTTATATGTTATGACAATGTACATTGCATATGTATGGTTCTATCTATATAATTTTCTAATGCTTCCTATTCTATTATGTATATTTATGCTATGGATACATACTTGTGACAAATCATGATGGATGAGATGTCATCTTCAAATGCATGCTTTGACTTTTACTGATTTACTGCCCCATCTCTATATTTTTTTGATGAATTTTGACTCTGGAAAGCTCTAAAAAACACTAGGGTTTGGACTTTTTGTCCTAAAGAGGGATGAAAGACTGCTCAAGTTTACATCAAGAACCTTAAAATCAAGGTATAAGAGTCAGCGGATGAGGAAAGAAGGTTGAGATGCTGCTCAGGAAGGGGTACCATAGTGAGTCTTTACGGTGTAATATGGAGATTGTGCTGAGCTACATGGGCAATTGATGGCTTGCCGCAAGTGGAGTTTACAGTGTCACCAACTGGGCTTGCAACATTGCTGCTAGCTTATGTGGTAGAGCCATTTTTTATATAGTTTTTCTGTACCTTTTCTTATGGTGACACTTTGGGGCCTATATATATACTTGAATTTCAAGGCAAAATCATTTCTCCCTTTGGTTTTGATGTTGAAACTCTATTCATTTATTGAATGTTCCTTCCTTTAAATAGTTTTTAGCCTTTTCTTGCTCTTTTTGCTATTTTCTTGCATTTATGAAGCCATATTTTAGCCACTATATGCATATATGGATGAAGAAACTCAACAAGGTTGATAAGATAAATTTGGGTAGATATGGGATTACAGCTATAATGGCTTTGAGAGGAGTTCAAGTGGATTAGGACTTTTGAAGGCCTGCTTTGGGTTTTGAGATGTAGTGGCCCAGGATTTCCAGTTTGGTATGGGTATGGAGGAGTTATACCCTACTTTTGATAAATTTTAGGCCATACTTGGTAGCAATCTAGAAGCAGTTTTATAGTACTAGAGTTCAGAGTTGGGCACTATAGGATTTTCTAGGAGTTCTTAGCTTTGCCTGAGGACACAGTCAGTTAGATGATAATAGAGGGCCATGTGAATCTGACTTTGAGGAGTTCCATGATCCTAATGTCTAAGGTGATATAAGTAGGCAGAGCTTAGAATGTGAGCCTTGGTTTTTCGCTCGACAACCAAATATCTATTCCCTCTAGTCTGTTGATTGGGGAGATGCCAAAGTAGCAGGCTTGGTATTATAGATGAAGCAGAGCCACTCTATGGTTAGAGCTGTGCTAGTAGAGACTCTGACGAGTTTTAATTGCTTTGTTCGAGGTTTGGAGAGATGGATTGTCTCTCCTATTATTCTCTAAATGAGGAAAATGTTTGTTCTTACCTTTTCTGCTAAGCGCATTTCATGGGTGTCTGATTTTGATTTTAAGTTGTTCTGCAGATATGGTTGATGGATAATACGAGAGTGGTTGGCTCATCGGCTAGGAGTGCATATGCAGCTATCCAATATTGGATGTGGCCCATTGTGGTACGATGAGGGTTGATACAAAAGTGGATTGGATGACTATTAGAGCTTGGCTCAGAGGATATACTCT
>CANTUT010000535.1:5000-102500 GCA_947687605.1 Reutealis trisperma | reverse complement strand
TTTAAACATTTAGATAAATGCCATAATTTGCAGAAGGCTTAAAGTAAATCGTTACATATAAAATCCATAAGGAAAATAATATAAATCTTTATAAGTATCAATTAACATTCCCAGAGCATCTAAAGACAAGACTTCATAAACATAGTATTATTGATAACTTGGACAAGAAATTCTCCAAGCGAAGTAGAATGCTTGAGCCATCGCCTTGCTTCCTCACATTTGCTCACCTAGAACCACACAAGGAAAAGGGGTGAGATAGATGATCTCAATGAGTAAACAAAAAGGCACATACATTATCACATATTCCTTTGAAAGGAAACACATAGCTTATACACATAGTTCATGGTTTATAACTCATGAATAAGGTTGCAATTTTAGCAAGGGTTCAATTTAGCAAGTTTGCAGAAATCACACTTATAACACTTATAGAGTGAAGACTATACTCAATTCACTCTAAACACATCGAGGAGAGGTGGCCTTTGCCAAATTCCAACTCCCATCACTTAGAAAGCTTGAAGTTAATGATGCTCCACGGTTAGAACCGCCCCTTCTAGCTGAGCTGGACACACTACCCCTATCCATCGGGTTAAGACCATATGCACAGGTTCCAATGATTACCCGCATCGGCACGAGGATTCTGCATAAAAGGGTGGAGGTACCATAGCTAGAGCTATTGGTAAAGACAATTAACAATATCACATAAGGCAACAGTAGCATGTATTTCAATAAAAATAGTAGTTTGGCTTTCAACAATAATATAATGAAAGTGTAGTTCCAGAAAGAATACAAGTTAGGATGTCATTCATAAAAAGTTCTTATTAGATAAACAAAATAGTTTTGGACCAAATGTCCTTTGGCAACCCAAGCTTAACAAAGAAAATCATGTAATAATATTTAGAATAGAAAGAACTTGGGTTTCAAAGATCACAAAGGTTCATATAACAATATATCACATTTTTGTAACACAACATGATGTTGTTCATATTTGTAGCAAGAACATTGTGTTTACTCACATTGGAAGCAGGAATATAGAGTCTACTCACCTTGGGGTTCCTTTGCTCCTAGTACTCGTAGTCCTCTTTGCACTTCTAAGGCTCCTCGAACTCTAACATAATATTTGATTTAATACTTAGTATTTATTTTCTTATGATGTTCCTATCCCATAACTACCCATGTACATATAACATACACATGCACTTAGAGTCCACACATAGGTGTACTCATCACTTGCACATATCACGTTGACTTGAAAGTCTTGCATATCTAGGCCTTATAGGCTCACATGAAAACATATTTCAATCATATCAATACCTTTTTAAGGTCATCACATTATCATTACCCCAATATCAATTCACTTCTCAATTATCTTAGTTCACTTTACACTTCCATACATGTTAACTTAACAATTAACCCTTCAAACATCATACTTAACTCTTATGATCCCTTTGACTTCATTAAATCATAACCATATATTCATCATCAAGTCATCATAACATCTAGTTCCATATTTCCCAATCATGTTTGCATTCTAACCACAATATAATATTAAGATACCTTAAGTATACCAAAACGCATTTAAGCTTATCTAGGATCATACCTTCAGCTAACATGCAATTTCATCATCTACTATACATACATTCATGTTAACAATCACCAAGACACATCACATAAAATTTATAAACATTTGGACACAATTGTTCATGTAGGCCGATGCATCATTAAGGTGAAAACCAAATTCTTCTTCTTTTCATGCTTTCCGTCTATTTCAGAAATATGTAAAAATATGGTTTGAACTAAGATTTTTCATGTAAACATAACAAAAATCATTTTAGAACTTAGATCCATAAGAATCAGCCACTATTGGTGCCATTAATATATAAAAATTCAATCTTTTGCATTATAGTACACAAAACATGAGTTTTCTTATTTTCGGTATTTTTCGATCATTTCAGAAATATGAAAACAGGTTATTTAAACCATTATTTTTCATTCAATCATTGAAAATATTAGTTTAGAACACATTATTTCACAAATAGACAGCCATAGATAGGGTTTATACAAAAAATTTCTAAGTTCAAAGGCTTAGGTGAAAAATCATGAGTTTCCGCGCTTTCCGCGCATTTCGTTTATTTCAGCGATAAACAGACACATGATTCAAGTCATTATTTTTCATCTAAACAAAACAAATATTATATTAGAATATCAATTCACACAAATCAGTAGCCATGTATTCATGAAAGAATAAAATTTTCCAATTTTCAAATCCTAACACGAAAACCTTGAATTCCTTTGTTTTTCAAAACTTTTCAGTCATCACAGAAATATTATTTCATGCAATATTTTTCATCAAAACAAATCAAAAATCAGTTTAGAATGTAAACAAGTACAAATTGCCCTGCGCCCCTGCCCCCCCTCCCCCCCCCCCCCCCCCCCCCCGCGTATGATGTTTATGCAATAAAATTATGATTTTAAATTATAGAAATCACCTTTGAAGAAATATTGCGGAAAGAATCGTGTTTTTGATAGAAAATAAATTTTCTCTCCCAAAAATTCACTCAAACAGAATTGAATCTGTAGAAATCAGTAATCAAACAGTTCAAAATCATTTTTCCATAATTGATTTCACAGAAAATACTTTAGAAATTGAAACAGAATAAAAACTTACGATTACAGTCACGAAATTGCGAAACGTTAAAGTGTTTTTGATATTTCGGTAGAGAGAATTATTTTGAAAGGTTTTTCTGCCAGAATATAGAAAAAATGAGGGAATGGCTACTGGAAACCCTTGTTTGGCTGAAAATTAGAATATATATTAGGATTGGAGTGGAATTTCCACTATTACCCTTAATGAAATAGGTTAGGAGCATTTTTGTGTAGTGGGTTTTTGGGTATTTATGCTTTTTCTTTAAAAATTTTGGTTGAATGGATTTAAAATGAAAAAAAATTTTTCTTTTTAATTCTGGAATATTTCCCTCAAAAATATTTATTAAAAAATACCCAAAAAATTATTTTATGCTTAAAAATTGTTTTATGCATAAAAATTCATTTTATTTAAAATAAATTCTTTTATGCAAATGCACTTCATGTAAATCATTTATTTCACAATGGCAACACATATTATGCATATTAAAATTAATTTAACATGCAACATACTCATCAATCACTTAGATCATAAATTTTCACACAAGCACACACTTAACCTTATAGATTCTAATTCAAGCAATTTATCACGAAAATTCCTAGGGTGGGTATGGGTTGTTACATTCTCCCCCCTTAAAGAAATTCATCCTCGAATTTAAACCCTTATCTAGTTACTCTTGAAAAGCTGAGGATGCTTCTCCTCTGCTTCCCAATTGCACTCATCTATCCTATGATTTTGCCACTAAACCTTAATCATGGGTATCTCCTTATTTCTTAACTTCTTTACTTGTCTATCCACTATAGTTATTGGTGACTCCTCACAAGATAGTTGTTCATCTAACGTAATATCTAGAGGTAAAAGAACGTGCGATGGGTCTGACACATATTTCCTTAACATGGAAATGTGAAACACTGGGTGTATATGCGCCAAAGTTAGAGGCAAGGCAAGTTTATAGGACACTTCTCCAACCTTATCTAAGATTTTGAAAGGACCTATGAAACGAGGTGATAATTTTCCTCTCTAGCCAAACCTCATAACTCTTTTCATTGGCGAGACCTTTAAGAACACGTGATCTCCCATGGCAAATTGGACTTCCTTTCACTTAGGGTCCGCGTAACTCTTTTGTCGACTGAATGTCGTCTTCAGTCGATCTTGAATTATTAGTACTTTAACTCTTTTGTCGACTGAATGTCGTCTTCAGTTGATCTTGAATTATTGGTACTTTCTCGGTGGTCTCCTTAAGCAATTTGGGTATTTCTATATGCTTGTCTCTAGGTTCAACCTAACAAATCAGAGAATGACACTTTCTCCTATACAATGCTTTGTAAGGCACCATGCTAATGGATGAATGATAGCTATTGTCGTAGGCGAATTCAATCAAGGGTAAATACTTATCCTAGCTACCACTAAAATCCAAGACACATATCCTTAGCATGTCCTCGAGTGTCTGAATCATTCTTTCAGACTGGCTATCTGTTTGAGGATGAAATGTCGTACTAAAATCTAATTGCATTCCTAATGCTTCTTGCAACTTTTTCCAGAATCTTGAGGTGAATTGAGTTCCTCGATCAGAGATGATAGAAATTGGCACTCCGTATAGTTTCACGATCTCATCTATATATAATTGTGCATACTGAGCTGCAGAATAAGTGGTCTTAACTCCTAGGAAATGGGCAGACTTTGTCAATCTATCTACTATGACCCATACAAAATCATGTCCTTTGGAGGTTCTAGGTAAACCAACAACGAAGTCCATAGTGATGCGCTCCCACTTCCATTCGAGTAATCGAATCTCTTGTAACTATCCTGAGGGTCGTTGATGTTCATACTTGACTTGCTGGCAAGTCAGGCAGGATGCTACAAACTTAGCTACATCTTTCTTCAATCCAGGCCACCAATTATTAGCTTTCACGTCGTGGTACATCTTGGTAGTTCCAGGATGAGCGTAGTAAGGTGTCTGATGTGCTTCCTTCAATATCCTTTCCTTTAGTCCATCCACATCAGGCACGCATACTCTATTCTTACACTTTAAAACTCCATTGACTATCTCAAATTTAGGGTTCTTTCCTTCTCTGATCTCATCCTTCAACTTCATCAAGTATGGGTCTTTATCTTACGCATTCCTTATTTCCTCCATTAACTTAGATCTCACTTGGAAATGAGCCAATAAAACTCTTGATCCTCCAATCTCCAGTCTCAATCCTTGATTAAACAATTCCTTTAGTTCCTTCATAATCGGCCTTTTTCTCATATCCACATGGGCTAGGCTTCCCATCGACTTTCAACTCAAGGCATCTGTCACTACATTTGCCTTCCCAGGATGATAGGGAATCTGACAGTCACAATCCTTCAATAGTTCGATCCATCTCCTTTGTATTAGATTGAGGTCTCTTTGGCTCAGGATATATTGAAGACTCTTATGATCCGTGTAGATCTCACACTTCGTCCCGTACATGTAATGTTTCCAGATCTTTAGAGCAAACACTACCGCAGCTAATTCTAAATCGTAAGTAGGGTAATTCACTTCATGTCTCTTTAGTTATCGTGATGCATAGGTGATGACTTTTCCTTTTTGCATCAAAACACACCCAAGTCCTACTCTTGAAGCATCGCAATAGACCGTGAATCCTTCTTCCCCTTCAGGTAATGTCAAAACTGGTGTCGATACCAAACACTCTTTGAGTTTCTAAAAACTCTTCTCACAGGACTCTTCCCAATTAAACTTAACTTGTTTTCTTGTCAACTTGGTCAATGGGGCTGCTATCTTAGAAAAGTCTTGCACAAATCTATGATAATATCCCGCCATGCCCAAGAAACTTTGTACTTCAGAAACTGTTGTGGGCCTTGGCCAATTCGCTACTGCTTTAACTTTCTTAGGATCAACTTGAATTCCTTCCTTACTTACTACATGTCCAAGAAAGTTGACCGACTCCATCCAAAACTCACACTAAGATAACTTAGCATAGAGTTGGTGATCACGTAACGTTTGAAGTATGATCCTCAGATGTTCTTCATGTTCCTCTTTATTCTTCGAATAGATCAAGATGTCATCGATGAATATGATCATGAACTTGTCAAGGAATGGTTTGAAAACTCGATTCATTAAGTCCATGAAAGCAGTAGGAGCATTCATCAAACCGAATGGCAAAATCGTGAACTCATAGTGTCCATATCTAGTACGAAAAGCAGTCTTGCAGGTATCTTCTCCTCGAATCTTTAGTTAATGATAGCCAGACCTTAAGTTAATCTTGGAGAAGTGACCAACTCCTTGCAGTTGATCAAAAAGATCATCGATCCTCAGTAACGAGTATCTATTCTTCACAGTGACTTTGTTAAGTTGACGATAGTTGATGCATATTAGAAATGATCCATCTTTCTTTTTCATGAACAATAATGGAGTGCTCCATGGTGAAATGCTTGGTCGAATGAAGCCCTTATCAAGCAAATCATGCAATTGTGTTTTTAACTCTTTCAGCTCCATTAGTGCCATGCGAAATGACGGCATTGATATCGGTTGCGTACCAGGTAGCAATTCGATGTTGAACTCGATCTCACAATCAGGGGGTAATCCAAGTAAATCTTCTAGAAAGACATCCATGAACTCGTCCACTACTGGAATGCTCTTATCTCGAATGGCAATTTCTTTGTCAGTGTCAACTACGTGAGCTAGATATGCTTGGCATCCTTTCCTTAACATTCGCCTCGCTCCTAAGGCCGATATCAAGTTCAAAGGATTCTCATTCCTATCTCCTTGGTACACAAACTCCTTCCCATCTCCAGTTCGAAACTTGACAAGTTTCTTCCTACAGTCAATATGAGCTCTATGCTTATACAACCAGTCCATCCTTAATATCACATCGAATTCTAGTACGTCCAATTTTAGTAATACTACTGGAAGTGTTTGTCCATTAATATCTACATCACATCCCTTATACTCATACTTCACTTCCATCACTTCCCCTAAAGGAGTTGGTATTACTAATGGTTTGCTCATCAATTCCTTATTTATACCCAAATACTTAGCAAAACAAGGCGACAAAAATGAATGGGTAGCACTAGAATCAATTAAACATTTTGTACTAGAACTTTGGATGGGGATGATACTTGTGATGGCGGTGTGCAAATCGCGAGCCTCTTGCGGATTTAATGCGAAGACTCGACCCTTGCCCTTATTCTCTGCCGTTGGTGCATTCCCAACCGTTGGTCCTTTTTCCTTGACTCCTTATCCTTTCATTTGGAATGGCTTAGGTTGTGGTTGTACCGTGGTTCCATTCCCTTGGCTCCTCATCTGAGGGCAATCCTTTATGAAGTGCCCATTTGTCCACACATAAGGTAAGCGCCAATATCTTTCCGGCAGACTCCAGGATGTTTCCTTCCACATTTGCCGCATGTGGGGATCTCTTGCTTAGTTTGACCATTTCGTTGTCCAGATAGTGGAAACTCCTTCCTTTGCTCCCCTCCATTTCCATGCTGTCCTTTATGACCTTTATTCTTATGCCTTCCCTTCTGGTCTCATTCAGCTCGTTCAGCTCTCTCCACCTTGTATCTCTTTTCCATGACCTTGGCCTTGTCTATGAGCTTGGCTAGGGTCAGAAACTCGATTGCTGCCAATGAATTAAATAGAGGCGTAATCAGTCCTCTAAGGAAACAATCAATGTGACTTGCTTCGGTAGGGACGATGTTGACAGCGAAACGACTAAGTCGGTTAAACTCCTTAGCATAATCCGACACAGACATTCCTAGCCTTTGCTTCAGTTGTTCAAACTACAATGCCCTATCTTGCCTTTCTCCTTCTGGCAAGAATTGATCCATTACTTCTTGCTTAAATTCTGCCCACGTAGGTGGGTCAACTTCATAAAGTTGTTCCTCGATATTCCTCTCATACCAGTACCGAGCTTCTTTCTTGAGTTGGAGTCCTACCAACTCAATCACTTGAGCATCTAAGCATGATAAGCGATGAACTAACTTATCCATCTCATCTAAAAATTCATGAGGGTCATCTCCTTCCTCACCACAAAAAGTAGGCAGTTGCAGCTTCTTAACGCCACAGTTGTTCCCTCATCAGGTAGTCGTTTCCTCTCTCTTCAAGCAGGTGTCACCACCATAGGTGGTGTAACTCCATTCCTTTCTTGAGTCGGCGATGCTTCCCGCCTTTGAGCTTATAGCTCATCCAATTCATTGCGCAAATCTCTCATTTCTTCGTGCATGGTGTGCACTTCTTGCAAAGTCTCTTGCTCACTAGAGCCCATGGTCGGTGCCCTTGAGTTAGATCTTTCTCTTAACCGTATAGGTACAGAGGCAGCATTCAATGTGGTGTCCGATATAACATCATCATTAGCCCTAACGGATTGGGCGACTGTACGAACCTTCTTCTTGGGAGGCATTCTGTCTATCATAATAAGGGAATTCAGTACTAATCCCCTATAACCCATTTAACCTCCCCCTTATCCTAGCACACATTATCATGCATTTACCATGTCACATCACTAAGCACATGTCATATATAAATCACATAGTTTTGCACATATCACATATCATAATCATATAGCATATATCTCATAATATCACACTACTGCATAATAATGAAGGAAATCATCTCATCTTAGGTAACTAGGCAATCAAGGAAAAATCATTCATATCATATAAAGTGCTATGCTGTTACGTCGATCATCATAACTACTTAACCTAATTATTGTGTCCACCTCCCGAGCAATCAAGAGCGACATGGCCACTACTGCCACATCGATAGCAAAGGAGATCTCTATCTTGATGGTGATTAGCTGAAGATGCAGAGTCCGCTCTATACTCAACAATCCCTGACCTGAGCTGCTCCATATCTTCTCTTAGTGCTTGAATCATTACCTTAAGACGTCAGTTTTCCTCCTTCAAGTATAAACAGTTATCCTCTAATTTTTGAACCTTACTATATACCCAATTAAGATCTAAGCGCTCCTCGGGGTCCACTTCTTCGTCAGGGTTCTTCTCTTTCGTGGGGCGAATCACAGTTACAACTTTCTTGAGCATCTCTAGCCAAGTCCTCTTACAAGTCACACAGGGTGCTCTAGGTCGCAGTTCTCGAGCAGGCGTAATCTTCTTGGTCATCTATCAGAAGAATCATAAGGCAAGCAAACAATAATAAGGATTACTAATCTACTAGGATTTCGTGAAACTATGCTAGCGATAGACTGCAAGTGATATGACAGGAAAATTCCTATGCTCTAAGATTTTACTTAAGCAACTCATATAAAACAAGCCTAAACTAGACTTTTAAAAACTATGGCTCTGATACCACCTTTGTCACATCCTAACCTTATGAGATACGACGGTCCTAAAATACGGGGAGACATAAGGTCACCCACGCTCGTAGAACCCATTAACATATAACAATCATGCCTAGGATCTTATCGAACCTTCTTCATTAACTCATTTAAACATTTAGATAAATGCCATAATTTGCAAAAGACTTAAAGTAAATCATTACATATAAAATCTATAAGGAAAATAATATAAATCTGTATAAGTATCAATTAACATTCCCAGAGCATCTAAAGACAAAACTTCATAAACATAGTATTATTGATAACTTGGACAAGGAATTCCCCAAGCGAAGTAGAATGCTTGAGCCATCACCTTGCCTCCTCACATTTGCTCATCTCGAACCACACAAAGAAAAGGGGTGAGATAGATGATCTCAATGAGTAAACAAAAAGGCACATACATTATCACATATTCCTTTGAAAGGAAACACATAGCTTATACACATAGTTCATGGTTTATAACTCATGAATAAGGTTGCAATTTTAGCAAGGGTTCAATTTAGCAAGTTTGCAGAAATCACACTTATAACACTTATAGAGTGAAGACTATACTCAATTCACTCTAAACACATTGAGGAGAGGTGGCCTTTGCCAAATTCCAACTCCCATCACTTAGAAAGCGTGAAGCTAATCAGGCTCCACGGCTAGAACCGCCCCTTCTAGCTGAGGTGGATACACTAACCCTATCCATCGAGTTAAGATCATGTGCACAGGTTCCGATGATTACCCGCATCGGCACGAGGATTTTGCATAAAAGGGTGAAGGTACCATAGCTAGAGCTATTGCTAAACACAATTAACAATATCATATAAGGCAACAATAGCATGTATTTTAATAACAATAGTAGTTTGGCTTTCAACAATAATACAATGAAAGTGTAGTTCTAGAAAGAATACAAGTTAGGGTGTCATTCACAAAAAGTTCTCATTGGATAAATAAAATAGTTTTGGACCAAGTTTAACAAAGAAAATCATGTAATAATATTTAGAATAGAAAGAACTTGGGTTTCAAAGATCACAAAGGTTCACATAACAATATATCACATTCTTGTAACACAACATAATGTTGTTCACATTTGTAGCAAGAACATTGTGTTTACTCACACTTGAAGCAGGAATATAGAGTTTACTCACCTTGGGGTTCCTTTGCTCCTAGTACTCGTAGTCTCCTTTGCACTTCTAAGTCTCCTCAAACTCTAATATAATATTTGATTTAGTACTTAGTATTTATTTTCTCATGATGTTCCTATCCCATAACTACCCATGTACATATAACATACACATGCACTTAGAGTCCACACATAGGTGTACTCATCACTTGCACATATCACGTTGACTTGAAAGTCTTGCATATCTAGGCCTTATAGGCTCACATGAAAACATATTGTAATCATATCAATACCTTTTTAAGGTCATCATATTATCATTATCCCAATATCAATTCACTTCTCAATTATCTTAGTTCACTTTACACTTCCATACATGTCAACTTAATAATTAACCCTTCAAACATCATTCTAAACTCTTATGATCCCTTTTACTTCATTAACTCATAACCATATATTCATCATCAAGTCATCATAACATCTAGTTCCATATTTCCCAATCACATTTGCATTCTAACCACAATATAATATTAAGATACCTTAAATATACCTTAAGTATACCAAAATACATTTAAGCTTATCTAGGATCATACCTTCAGCTAACAGGCAATTTCATCATCTACTATACATACATTCATGTCAACAATCACCAAGACACATCACATAAAATTTATAAACATTTGGACACAATTGTTCATGTAGGCTAAATGCATCATTAAGGTGAAAACCAAATTCTTCTTCTTTTCATGCTTTCTGTCTATTTCAGAAATATGTAAAAACATGGTTTGAACCAAGATTTTTCTTGTAAACATAACAAAAATCATTTTAGAACTTAGATCCATAAGAATCGGCCACTATTGGTGCCATTAATATATAAAAATTCAATCTTTTGCATTACAGTGTACAAAACATGAGTTTTCTTATTTTCGGTATTTTTCGGTCATTTCAAAAATATGCAAACAGGTTGTTTAAACCATTATTTTTTATTCAATCATTGAAAATATCAGTTTAGAACATATTCTTTCACAAATTGGCAGCCATAGATAGGGTTTATACAAAAAATTTCCAAGTTTAAAGGCTTAGGTGAAAAATCATGAGTTTCCACGCTTTCTGTGCATTTCGTTTATTTCAGCGATAAACAGACACATGATTCAAGTTATTACTTTTCATCTAAACAAAAAAAATATCATATTAGAACATCAATTCACACAAATTGGCAGCCATGTACTCATGAAAGAATAAAATTTTCTAATTTCCAAATCCTAACACGAAAACCTTGAATTCCTTTGTTTTTTAAAACTTTTCGGTCATTACAGAAATATTATTTCATGCAATATTTTTCATCAAAACAAATCAAAAATCACTTTAGAATGCAAACAAGTACAAATTTCTGCCACACCCCCCCCCCCCCCCTTCTCTTATGATGTTTATGCAATAAAATTGTGATTTTAAGTTATAGAATTCACCTTTGGAGAAATCTTGCGGAAGGAATCGTGTTTTCGGTAGAAAATAAATTTTCTCTCCTAAAAATTCACTCAAAGAAAATTGAATCTGTAGAAATCAGTAATCAAATAGTTCAAAATAATTTTCCCATAATTTATTTCATAGAAAACAGTTTAGAAATCGAAAGAGAATAAAAACTTACGATTACAGTCACAAAATCGCGAAACGATAAAGTGTTTTTGATATTTCGGTAGAGAGAATTATTTTGAGAGGTTTTTCTGCCAGAATACAGAAAGAATGAGGGAATGGCTGCTGGAAACCCTTGTTTGGCCGAAAATTAGAATATATATTAGGATTGGAGTGGAATTTCCACTATTACCCTTAATGAAATAGGTTAGGAGCATTTTTGTATAGTGGGCTTTTGGGTATTTGGGATTTTTCTTTAAAAATTTCAGCTGAATGGATTTAAAATGAAAATAATATTTTTCTTTTTAATTCTGGAATATTTTTCTCAAAAATATTTATTTAAAAATATTTTAAAAATACCCAAAAAATTATTTTATGCTTAAAATTATTTTATGCTTGAAAATTCATTTTATTTAAAATAAATTCTTTTATGCAAATGCACTTCATATAAATCATTTATTTCACAATGGCAACACATATTATGCATATTAAAATTAATTTAACATGCCACATACTCATCAATCACTTAGATCATAAATTTTCACACAAGCACACACTTAACCTTATAGATTCTAATTCAAGCAATTTATCACAAAAATTCTTAGGGTGGGTGTGGGTTGTTACATCTATGCTCTAATAATAGATTAATGTGCTTAATAATTCAGATTTTGAGTGCAAAGAAGTACCATCTAACAACAACTCCAAGAGTTGTTGTTTTATACACTTTTACACTTTTCCCATAATTAACCAACAGACAAATAGATGATAAGACACTTGAAAGAACCAAACATATAACCAAAAAAAAAAAAAAATAGGAGCTGAAAATAGGAGGCCTTAAATTTGATTACTTTAACAGCAAGAAGTCGCAAGCACAAAAGCACTTCTTTTCTCCACCTCATGCATTAATGCAGTTCCATCTCCCCATGCTATTGGCTATGGACATTGAAACTCTCCCTCAACTGACCATTCTCATTCTGCAATAGGCTCACTTTACTAATCAGATCCTAAGCTCCAGTCTAATTTCTATACTTGAAAGCAATAGTAACTCTTCCTCAGTAGAAAATGCAACAGTTCATCACCCTAAATTTGCCATCCCAATGAAGCATCCTCGATGCAAGGGCCTACAGCCCAAGATTTACTCATTCCCTTTCATCTCCACTTCCTATGCTCCAAAATAGTATCATCCTCTGGGTTCTTTTGAATCAAAATCAGAATCATATCTTAAGGAGAAAAAGTTGAACCTTGCTTAGAAAAAACATAAGAAAAAAATTTATTAGTTTTCCAGCAAATTAGAACATCAAATGGACATTAAATACATAGTAGGAAGTTATAGCTGAAACAAGAGAAACCTTTTGAAAATTTCCCTCCTCAAAATCTATCTTTTTTTCCCCTTTTTATTTAAACTTGTAAGAGGGAATACAAAGCAAACATACAATAATTACATGGACACTCTTAACTGATTTAGTAATTTATCACATGCTAAACAGTAATTTTAGTCATTAACATACTCAAATACAAAGACACATAATTGCATATATAATACATCAAAATACATCTATAGCTTTACAGTATCTCAAAAAAATCTCAATTCTAACAAAATTTCAACATGGGAATTTTTGCATTGTCAATTAATCAAAGGCGGTGGTGGTAACGGCGGTGGAATTAAGAAGAAAAGGATTTTTGCATTTGATGGGTAATTTAGAAATAAATGAAGAAGAAGAGGAAGGGATTTAAGATTAAGAAAGTAGCTGTGGAAAATGATAATTTGCTTGAGCCTCACTGTGTGTCTTTTTCATTTCATATGGATTGGATTAGGGTTTAATAAGTATATATCTAAGGGAAAAGGAAGAGGCAAGGAGGAAAACATATAAAAGAAATAAAGAAAAAAAGGAAATAGTTTAAAAGAAATAGCACAATCATAAGAATGAATAAAACAAAAACCCATCATGTAAATGATAATTTTTCTAAAAATAACACTTGAAATTAAAATTGTTGCTCTAAGCACAAAAATTTAGCCCAAGATACGCTATGAAAAATGACTTCAAAAAGTTTGGGATCTACTATTCAAGTTTCATATAAATACACTATGAAAAGTGAAAACACTCAAAAGTCGCTAATTGCAGCTTCAATTTCAGTCTCGTGAAAGGAAGAAAACAATTTTCATCTCACTTTGGTTATTAATGTCCCTCCCTCTCTCTTTCTCTTGTTCTTCTTTTTATCGTAAAAGGGAAATTTTAGTTTCTAGGTTAGGTTATTTTAGTTTCTATGTCCAGTGCAAAGATTCACAATTTTTTTTTTTAATTTTAAGTTTTGAAAGCTTGCATTGGCTGGATGGTTCCTATTACAAAGTTCCTTATGCAATCCTAAAGCTTAAATGACACTTCTATTTTAGCATTGCCTAAACTATCTAATTTTCTTAATGACTAATTTTGAGTTTCATTATGAATTTAGCCCCGTAATGAAGTATTTTAATCGCTCACAAAGTGATGATACAAGGTAAAGATTTTTAAGATTGAAATTATGAACCACTCACATTTTAGTTTTGCACTACAAAAAAAAAAAAAAAAAAAAAAACGCAGAATACTGACTAATTATTTTGTCAATAAAAATAGAATTTTAGTTGATATCCAAAATTACTGACCAAATACCGATAAAAACATTTAGTCGGTATTTCCATTATCGGTAAAGAAAATGCTAATGGAATAGAATATTGTTGGTAAATACCAACGAAAAAATTAGTCAGTATATTGTCTTATTTTTGTCGGTAAATATATGAATAAGTCTATCTGGTCAACAAATTACTGACTAAACATATAGTCTATAAAACGTTATGTTTGGTCAGTAAATTAGAAAATTAATTTGTTGTGAAATTTTTTTGACTATATTTTCCATCGGTATTGACCTATTTTTGGTTGGTAAATATATAAAATATTTGGAGGGAAACACTTTTACCAACTAATATTCAGTCGGTAAATTGATAATTTTTTGGAAGAAAAAATTTACCGTCTAAATAGGTTAGTCGGTAAACTATAGGTAAATTTACCAACAACTATATTTGTTAGAATAGTTTGTAAGGAAAATAAAAATTTTATAATATTGTGTCAGTAAATCAGTTGGTAAATTGTCTAACAAAACCTCTTAGTCAATATTTAGTCGGTAATTTTATTCATACATAGTCGGTAATTTATCGGTAAATATTATTATATTTTTTAGCTATTATTAATCCAATTTTAAATAAAATATAAATAATAAAAATATTTATAATATATATATAATCTAGGATAACATAGATATATAAGACAATATTATATATAAAATATAAAAAAAAAAACTAATGATATCATAAATATGAAAGTCAATATTCCAATTCATAGATATATATAGAAATTCTGTAGAGATAATAAAAATAAAATAATAATCGTATAGGAATTAAAATCCAACAAAAAATAAAATGTCCAAAATAGATATGCTATTTTGTAGATAAGTGATCATCATCTCTATCATCATCATGCTGAGAATTATGTGAATCTCGAGGATCCTGAGAATCAAGACGAGCTGGAGGATGCTGAGAAGCAATCAAAGTACTCATTTGACTCACCAAATCCCGTGTAAGGTCTCGCAACTCTTGAATCACCCTATCCTGCTCTATCATTTTTTGAGCCTACTCAGTAAACCTCTGAACCTACTGAGAAAGTTGCTCCTATAGTTGTTAAATTTCAGTAATATGTTGTTCACTAGCATGGCTTGTCCCTGAAGTAGAGGCACTAGATCATGGGTAATATTCTGACCCTTGAGATCCAAGACCATAAATTCGATTTCTTTTCGCCCACCAACTACATCCAAATACAACCTGTTTTCATCTATGGTATCATTTGACTGGGTCATCTGTTGTCGCCTAGCCTCAATAGCATCCTTAAAAAAAAATATAAAAAAGATAACAATATCAATACAAATAGATAAAAAAAGTATAATATAGACATTATTTAAAGTAATTAAATTGACGTACATGAATAGCTTTTTATTTATGATCAATAAAAGTTTGACCATCCCTTTTCTTTGTATGTCCAAATAAATAACTCTGTAGCAGTGCATTGTCGACCTAGTTTTTTAGCCTAAAAAAATAAAGACAATTTAGATCATAAAAAAAATAATCTTATATATATATATATATATATATATATATATATATATAATTCAATAAACAATTACAAGTCATTTCCCATGCTCATAATGGGTAGCTGTGCCTCCGGTATGAGTTGATGGTCCAGATCCATCACAGGACTATGTCATTCTATTTTTTGAATACTGCTCAGATCGTTCTTTCACTTCTAGTTTGTTCCAATGGCCTTACCATCTATCCCACAATTCTTCATTCACAAATTTTGGCTTCTTACCAACTTTTTTGATCTCACACATCATGTCCTTATACTGAGCTACAGCTTTCACCTTCCATACTGCATGGATTAGTGCATCTAGTGCTTCATCTCAGATGCATGCTTTCTGCCCAAAATATATAAATAATGAAATTTGTTAAATTATCCAATCTAACATAGAGAACTTGTATGAAATAAAAAAAATGAATTAAATACCTAAAATTTCTCATGAATAAATTTCTTCTTTAACTCACTAATAGTTTTCCATTAGACAGCTTGCACGGCCTCTTCGTTGGCACCCTCTTCAAAAATATTTCTAATTTTTCGTGAGCATGTTCCAGAAGGCTCCAAACTTAAAACCCATTAAATTACTTATAAGAATATACTAAAATGTAATTTTTACATAAATAAAGTTGCATACATTAGCAACTAATAAAAAAAATGTTACAAATTAGTAATTAAACACACTTGTAAATCAAACCAAGCATTTTACTGAAAATCCGGTAGAGTCTCCCCTGTAAAATCAACATATTCTCCCCATAAAATGGTTCAATTTCCTATTAAACTCTTCAATTATCACATCAACTCAATCACATATCACCACAATCACACATCATCACATCACACAAAGTAATCATCAAGCTTGATAAAGTGAAGTATTTTATTTAATATCTAATATAAACCAATAGCAATTAATAATTATTTGTCAAAATTAATGTATATTACTTACTTTTCATCGCATAATGTGACACATAATCGGCCTTGTGTAGAGTAGAGCTAGAATGAGCAACAGAAGCATCAGCAGTTGGTCCTATCGACTATCCATTTGTTTGTGAAGGTTGAGATAGTGGTTGAGGTGTTGTATACATACCAGATGGATATGGCGATGTTGATGGTGATAATGGCGAGGACTATGTTGTCATAGTAGTAGGTTGAGGTGGTTGTTTAGATGGAGGTGGTATTGGTGATGAGGTTATGGCAGTAGCACGTTGATGTGATGGTTAAGGTGAAGGTGGCATCAGTGATAAGGTCATGGTAGTAGCAGGTTGAGGTGGAGGTGGTATCGATGATAGGGTCATGGCAGTAGTAAGTTAAGACAGTGGTTGAGGTGGAGGTGGTACTGGTGATAGGTCATTATAGTAGCAGGTTGAGATGGTAGTTGAGGCAAAGGTAGTACCGGTGATAGGGTCATGGCAGTAGTAGGTTAAGGTGGTGCCGATTGTGCAGGATGTGTATGTGAATCTAAATGTGTAGACGGATGTAGCTGAATTATTCCTAATCAATTGTCTCTTGTTGGGGTCTTATTTTCTTACCCATCTCAATGGTTAACCTACAAGAAATGCAATCATAAATAGTTAGATCATTATTATAAAAGTAAAATAATAAAACAACATTATTTATTAAATAAAAGCATATAATAATGAATAAAATAATAAAATAAATAATAACCAAACATTCATTCATCAACATTAAAATCTAAATAATCCATCAAATGCAAAAAATTAAATACAAATTAAATATTGTCCAAACTAATCACTATCACTATCTTCCTCAAATTCATCTTCACTTTCATATTCATCTGACACTTCTGATTTTGTATGTAGTATAGGATCATCTGAAAGCTCAACTTCGTCATCTCCTAAATCAACAAGTACTCCATCTATATCATGCAACGAACTAGATTCATTGATGGTTATAAATGTTTCAATAAGCTGCAAACTGATAGTCTCATCTTCTTAGAATGCCATGGTAGCATCTATAATTTTCTCAACAGTTATAGGAACATCCATAACATGCCTAGCTTTAACTTTGCAAACTACTCACCAGTCACACTTGTCTCTTCTCAAGCTAGGATAAGGGACATTATATACTTGCACTACTTGCATTGCGAGAATAAACATATCATACTTGTTTAGTTTGTGCCTGTGATTGACATATACTAAAGGGTATTGTTTATGAACCTTAATGCTAACATTATTAGTAGGATCAAACCAATCACACTTATATAGAATAGTACACTTAATTGGGAGCCTTGGATATTCCAACCGCATAATCTCTATTAAGCATCCGTAGTAGTCACTCTCAGGCTCACTATAATTTGTACCCTTAATACAAACTCTACTATTTGACGTGGACCTAATCGAACCATATGATTCCATATGAAATTTAAAGCTGTTAATGAAATACATAGGGAATGATTCCACAGTATGTAATAGGCCTTTTGCAAGATCTTTGATGAACTCATTGTCAATGATGTTATCATGTGCCTATTATGAAAACAAAAGTTTAATATGTATATATTGTACTTTTATATTCAAGAACATCAAGAGCATGGCTAACTTATGTTTTATTACTTACATATTTCTCAAACCAGATGGCAAAATGGTCATCAAGCATATGATTAAGCTCGACATCAGTGATGTAAGGTGATGCTTTTTTCACTTCATCAATGTACAGTCTATTTCAAAACATGATAATAAATATTTTAGATAAATTTTTTAAGGAAAAATTGAAATTATTTTAGTTTTCAATGCACTTACACAACATATGGATCAACCTCCTGACAATTCAACAAAATGTAATTATGCGCTACTTTGTATTCAATGTCAGACAATCTCTTTTTTTTTTATCATCCATATGCTCGACCAAGATGTCTAAATATTGAAAGATTCCCTTCTATCTGTTTAACATCCCCACCATCATCATTTCGAGGCAACTTTCATAATCTCATGTAAATGTGGAGCTCAAAATAATATGAACAAAAATTTGACACTTCTTCCACTAAATATGCATTACAAATTGAACCTTCCACCTTTGCTTTATTAGTTACATTCTCTTTCAAGCATCGAAGAAATCTATACGAAGATATATGAATAAGCTTACATAAGTAATCAGTTTTAAATAAAGAAATATCCATTTTAAGTGTAATTGTTTTACCTTTCAAAAGGGTACATCCAATAATAATGAACCGGACCACTAATTTTAACCTCATAAGGCAAGTGTACTAGAAGCTACTCCATAAAGTCAAAAAAAATTAGAAGGAAAAATATGCTCCAATTTACAAAAAATAATTGGAATATCTCTTTCAAGTCTCTCTATATCCCCCATTGTAATTGTGGTTGAAGATAAGTATTTGAAAAAAAGGCTTAACTCGATGAGAGCTTACCACACATTTGTGGGCAAGAGCTCATGAAATGTTGTGGTAATTAACTTCTGTATAAACACATAGAAATCATGGTTCTTTATCCCAAACATCTTTAATTTTCTCATGTCTACACACCACCCCATATTGGAAGCATAACCATCAGGAAATTTAAGATTTTTCACTCATTCAAACAAAATTTGTTTCCCAGGTTTATCTAATGTAGCACGTTTCTGGATATTTCCCTGTAGCTTCATTTTTTTCTAACTCAGGCTTTTGCCATAACTTCTTCATGTCTTTCCTTACCTTCTCATTTTCTTTAGTTTTCCCCTCGATATTAAGTGCAGTATTGAAAACGTTTTCAAATACATTCTTATCAATATGCATCACATCTAGATTATGTCTGATGAGATTTGAACTCCAGTATGGCAGATTCCATAATATACTTCTTTTCTTCCATCCATAGTTCTTACAAATAGGACTATTGATCTCTTCAGCATTGAGTTCAATCACTTTCCTCAATCCCAATACATTTAATTCTTGCAAAATTTGATGACCATTCTTAATGGGTAGTGCTTATGAATTCTCCATTCTTTTTTTCAAGAACCAATTTTTGTTACATCTAAAAGGATGATCTTTAGGAAGAAATTTATGGTGATTATCAAACCAAGTCATCTTTCAACCATTACTTAGTGCAAATGCTTGTGAATGTTCCATATAATAAGGACAAGCAAGTTTCCCAGCCGTGCTCCTACCTGAAAGCATTGCATTGGCAGGAAAATCACTAATAGTACACATGAGAGCTGCTCTCATTTGGAAATTTTATTTCTGTGACAAATCATATGTTTGTACACCTATATCCCAAAGATGTTTCAGCTCTTCAATCAACGGTTGAAGGAAAATATCTATGTGGTTCTTTAGGTTGTTAGGCCTAGGAATAATTATAGATAAGAACATGTAAGTCTCTTTCATACACATCCATGGGGTAAAATTGTATGGGGTAACTATAACTATCCATAAAGAATATTATTGTCCAGACTATCCAAATCGTTGAAAACCATCAGTACACAAGCCTAATCTCACATTGCGACTCTTAGAGGCAAATGAATGACGTGTGCGACTAAAATACTTCCATGTCTTAGAATCAAATGGATGACACATTCTCCCTTCTTCATTTAGATGCTCATCATGCCATCGTGTATATGAGATTGTTGTTTGTGAAGCATAAAGTTGTTACAACCTTGTCCCCCTTTGTTTGCTATATTTTTACCATGTTTCCTTGGTCCCCCTTTCCTTCTTAAATCGGCACTCATTACAAAACTTACATCTTGTCAAGTTATCATCAGCACCCCAGTATATCACACATCTATTCTTGCAATATTCTATCTTCTTAACCCTTGAACTAATTTCTTGGTTTTGTAAAAATTATCCACCATTTTATTATTCTTAGGTAAAACCTCTTGTAAAAATTGTGTGAAATCATCATAACATCTCTCTGAGAAATGATGCTCCTACTTCATATGCAACAATCGTGCCACCGCCAACATTTGAGAATGCTTGTTACATGCATCCCACAATTGTTCATTAACCGCATTAAACATATCAAAGAATTTTCATGCAGCTGGATTAGGTTCTTCATCCATGTATTCTGTATAAAACTCAAGCCTAGCTGAATCAAGAATAATCTGTTGTGAATCTTTAATTTTACATCTCATCATACGGCCGCAGCTTGACACCTAATAAGATTAGTGCACTACGCAAAACTAGCACGGTGGTCCCGTTAGCCGGTTAGCGGGCAGGGGTCAAGGGGGCAGCACCCCTCATAGGGGTGCAGGAGGCAGTGCCCTATGAGCTAAAAATGGACTTACAGTCACTTTAGTATGAGAATACTTAATTTTTCAGACATTGACACTTTTCCTACTCTGACCGAACCTTTTATACTAGACAGTATTTTTCCAAAACAAATTGGATTTTCTTTCAGACTGACTGCCTAGTTGTTCTAAAATTAATTTTGAGCCTATCGACACTGACCGATAATTTTTCTAAGCTCTATAACTCCTAAAAACTAATGCAAAAGTCTCAAAATCTAATCGAAAAGAAAATAAATTTTTAGATGACATACCCACCTAAGCATTGAGCAGCACCGGCATGCCTCTAGGCTGCGTTGGCACCACTATGGGCGGCATTGCCACCAGTGCCTCATGTGGCGCGGATCCTACTGTCCCGCCTGTAATCCCCAAAATACCCCTTAACTTGATTTTTTAATCCCTTTTCAGCCCTATCCTTTTGGTCTTTTCACTTTTTCAATTCCTAAACTACTATCATCCAAATTAATTAATTAATCCTTTTAATTAATTAATCCATCTATCCTTTTCATTATATTAATTAGTTAATTAATCTTTTTAATTAATTAATTAATTTCCCAATCAGTCCAATCACCCGGTCTTGATAAAATGAAATTTCAGTCCGGTAAAACTCTCTGCCCACCAAAAGTAAAGGTATTTGCCTTTTTCCTCATTATCAATATACCTAAACCAAAATCAATATGATCAACTCCTAAAACCCTCTACTTAATCGTAGAACGAACTACATGGGTTTTGATCCCTATTCAATGGGGTACATAGGCACGTTTGGAATCTAAATCTAAACCTCAAATCCAAATCCCAATCAATCCCATTTTCCCTTTTTAATTAATGTAATTTGTGGATATTTCATTTTAATTTTCTCATTGCATTCATGTCATGTTCATACGTTTAATTAATTGTCATATAATATTTGTCATTCATGAAATCAATTTTTCTAAAGTCAGATTAAACTTAAGAGTCAAATTTAGATTATTTAAAACCAAGAACCTGGTCCTTGAACTCAACTTGGTTTGAGACTAGTGATTTTATCCTTGGATAATTAATTGAAAATTAATGAATTGGAGTCACAATTGGGTTTTTCCTTAATTTTCCTATTTAAAAATAAATTAGGGTGGTGACTCCCAAAATCATTTTCAAAATCAATGAAATCTGAACCCAAGAGTTCCATCGTGAGTCTAAACTTGAATGAGCATCCCAGTTCCTTCTAGCGGATTGAGCCGGTGCTTGGGCGAGGCCTTACAGCTGGCGACTCCATTGGAGACTAGTTGCCACCCTTTTTTAATAAAAAGGAAAATAAGAGGATTACTATTTGGTTAAGGAAAATTTTTTCAAAAATAATCTCCATTTGGCTCATTAAGTATTATTTGACTTTCATGCATCAGTTTGCATAATAAAGGCTCCTTGCCTAACTTTAGTTTTAGGAAAACTTTTGGATGGTGAGTAGCATTGGCTCGACAACTCTCTTTGAGTATATTGGGAGATAGCAAAAGCATTTCAACCCACAATGAATCCTCGGTCATTTTGATAGTGTACTAAGCAATTAGTACTGTTAGACCCACGTGAGGCTCTTTGCCTCACATATGGTTAGGTATATCAATATTCTAATGGGACGAGGACACTTAATTCAGACCACCTTTCACCATTGTACATATAGCTGCCCTAGCCTTTGACCTTAAATTCCATATACTGTAATAATCGATACTCTTGCATGTTCATGAAGCCTTTTTCAACAAGCATCACATCATGATCATGCATATGAGAAGCTCAACAGGGTTAACCCTCAAACACTTCAAAGACCCAAACAGGTGTTCCGTTACCCCAAAACACCTCACATGCTCACCTTGTCAACATATAAATCCAGTGACCAATTACGTGGAAGGAATCCTTTTCCCAACACACCTTCACATTCATGCCATTTTTCCTTTATAATTTTATTTTCTTACCCATTTCTTTTTTTCTGTATGTTTTTTGTTTCATGGTATCGATGGCCAACACCTTCAAACCCTTTGACCAAGATGCAATGAGCACCTTTTTCACCAATTTCCTCAAGAAATAAGAGGAAACTTTTCAAGTTGTACTCACCACGGCCCTTAAGACCTAAGCTAAAACTTTCACCAATGCTCTCAATGCCTAGTCCGCCACCTTTACTGATGCCTTCAACTCCTAATGCCAGTCGATTATCAATAAGGTCAAAGAAATGACCAATACAACTATCACTCCTCCTCCTGCTCATATTGAGCTTGTATCTGCCGGGACTAGTCATGCCCCTATTTTTACTCCTATTATCGATCTCATCGATAATGGGAAAGCACTTGAAACTTTAAACTCTCTTATCATAGACTTGAATGCAACCACTCTCTCTCCTACTATGAATCCTTTTTAAAGTGGAGATTTTTCTAGCTTTCTCAAAGCTAAGAAATTGATGGAGAAAATTAAGGCCATGGAGAGAACAATCAAGAGCATCAAAAAGCACAAGGACATGATAGATGTCAACTCTTTAGCTCTCTTTTTGAATGCACGAGTTCCACCAAAATTTAAAATGCCGATCATAGACAAGTTTAATGGCATACATGCCCCAAAACTCACTCAAGATATATGTGGACACCATAAGACACTTTTGTGTGGATGACGAGCTCCTTGCTTAGTTATTCCAATAATCTTTAACTGGAGCAGTTGTCAAGTGGTTACTAGATCTTGACCAGAATCATAAGAAAACTTGGGATGACATCTACAATGCTTTTATCAAGAAATACCACTATAGCATCGAGGTGGATGTCACCCGTCAAGATTGGAAACCATCAAACAAGGACCAAGAGAATCCTTCACCACGTTTCTTACAAAGTGGAGGACAAAAGCGGCCCAAATGGTGAACCGTCCATTTGACATAGAGCAAATTGACATCATCATTAAGAACCTCCTCCCCCAATATCAGGCTCCTCTGTAAACTCAATACTTCCTTAACTTCAAAGCTCTCATTACTATTGCCTCCAAGATCGAGGGTTTCATTCAATTAGGATAAATCAAAGATGAATCCTCTAGTTTAAGGTATCATAAAAATAATAATTACACCACTAACTCCAATACCAAAAGAGAAGGGGAGGTAAATGTTGTCTCTTATCACTAACCAATGAGGTTGGAAAGCAGGACTTTTTCTGAGCTAGGCATACCCCTCAACATTATTTATAAGAAAGCCTTAGAGGCTAATATGGTTCATTAAGCCTTTAGAACCACGACCTCCTCCAAACCTCTTGCCCAAAGGTTATAATGCTAATGAGCACTGCGACTATCATCAAGGGCTAGGCACAAAACTAATGCGTGCAAGCCTCTAAAGCACAAAATTTAAGACCTCATTGACAATGGAGACATCATTGCTCCTAAACCTAAAGTCTAGCACCACCACCTATCCTTTTCTGAACCACCAAGCTCACCTGACCATCTCAAGCTTCACCTGATAATTGGCACTTTGAGAAGAATTCTACCCTGTTGTGCACTTATCCAAGTCCTCCGAGTCTATATCTGAGTCATTTGAGTCCTTGTCTAAGTCACCTGAGTCAGAGTTTGCATCAGAGTCTTTTGAGTATGTTTCTATTAAATCTTTCTTTGAATTTAAGTCTGTTAGGTCTTACCCTTCAGAGTCTATATTTTGCCTTGTCAGCTTATCTTTTAATGTACTTATGATGTGACTCTTTTTTCAGTAATAAAAGTTTAAACTTTTTAATTTGCTTTAATTTTTTTTGATTCATCTTTAAATGGGACATATTAAAAAAAAGAAGAAGAAGAAGAAGAAGAATAAAAAATGAAAAATAAAAAAAAATGAAAAAGGCAAAAGGATCAACTAATTATGGCACAGAGAAAAAAATCAAAAAACTCATACATTGCATCTGCATGATAGTAGTGAAAAAGATTATGAGCTATTATGCACAAGACAAAGACATGATAGGGATGATCCAAGCATCGCCGTTCACGAGATCCTGACCTACACACGTAAGAAACCTATCAAGGAGAAGCCGTGGAGAATGAAGATTATGATTATTGATGGAGATTAACTAAGCACTTCAACTAGAAGATGAGAGACAATGGTTCGCAAGAAGGAAATCTAGTTTTGGGAGAAATCCAAGCCCCTATCCATAATCCAAGATGAAGTTCAAGCTAAATTAAGCTGGACAGTGCAAGCTCAAGAAGATCCTATCCGACGAAGGCACCATCTTCAGGGATGTGGTCTGAAATGAATTCTCCAATCTTGACAACCCGGACTAGCTGAAACGATACATCATCCAAAGGTGACATTTGCATTTCATTTTCTATTTTTTATGCATATGTAATCAAAACTATGTGGACCTGATTCTTCCTAAAAGAAATAACTAATAAAAAATTATTGAAAGGGATACGTAGGTAGCTTGACTCGGGTGCAGTCCAAATCATAATATAAAATATTTTGTTTGCATCACATTCTCATTGTGCCTAGGACATCATTCACTTGATTTTTTTGAAAAAAAAGAGAGAAGAAAAAAAAAAAGAAAAAAAGAATGCTTACTAAGCTGAAAACCTAAAAGGGCGGCTTAGGCAAAAATTAGATCAAAAAATAAAAGATGTCTCATTTATTGATCAAATTTTGCAAAATACAAACCCATCATAAAGGATAGGCCTTTCAATATTGTCTATAGCTTATCCTACTTCATGTAGTCCTATCAACATGTAATTATTTCAAACAAAAAGAAAAAAAAGTGTCATGTCTAAAGTCATGGTCCAACCAGCCTTTCTCTACCTCCTAAGGTGCACATCTCTTGTGTCCTCATCAGAATTAGAGTTTACCAAAATCTCCTCAAATGGGCACACCCCTCCTCCAGGTCTCTTTAGCTCCTTCTGCTGCAATAGTAAAAGCACCAATAGAATTAGAACTATTCACCACAGTGTGAAGCCTTGCCTGAGCACCAGCCTGATCTATTTGAGGGAACCGGGATGCTCATTCGAGTTTAGACTCATGATGGAACTCTCAGGTTTGGATTTGGTTGATTTTGAAAATGATTTTTAGGAGTCGCCACCTTAATTTTATTTAGTTGGGAAAATATTAAGGAAAAAACCCTAATTGACTCCAATTCATTAATATTTTTTAATTAATTTACCCAAGGATAAAAATCACTAGCCTTTGAATTAGGCTGGGTTTGAGGACTAGGTTTTTGGTTTTAAATAATTTAAATTTGGCTCTTAAGTTTAATTTAACTTGAAAATTGGATTTCATGAATGAAATTTATAAGATGATAATTGCAAATAAAATGCATGAATATGGCATAACATGGATTCATGAAGATTAATGAAACAATAAACAGTTATGAATAAAAGGAGAGTGTTCCCTCTAATCTTTAATTAAGATAATTACATTGATAAAAAATCGGATGCCTTCTCTAGCCCTTATGGGATTCTAGGAAGACAGCATATTCCCTTACAAATATCATAAAAAAGGTAATTAATTACATTTAAGAAAAAAAAAAAGGAAAATAAGTTTAATTTAAAAAATTTAGATTTGAAGTTTGGATTTAAATTCCAAACATGTCGACATACCCCATTCAAATAGGGATCAAAACCCATGTAGTTCATTCCACGATTAAGTGAAGAGGCGTGAACCCTTAATTTTGTACCTTCTAGTATGTGTTTAAACTTTAGAAGAACTTAGGCTCGATAAACAAACTTTGAGAAGTCAAAAACTCTCAAAATGGGAAAATCAAAATATTTATTTTTGGCATTTGAACCCTTTCAAATCATCTGGAACTGAGTAACGAATACAATGCAACTAAAACATGAAAAATGGATGAGAAACGAGCAAGAACGGGCAAAAATGGGATAAAGCAGGGCACTTTGCCATAGAGCTCTGTGGCATTGCCGCAAAACCCTCTACTGAACTACAAAGGTCGGTGCGACACTGCCGCAAAGATCTCTGCTGCACTGCAAAGCCCTTTACGGCAACTCTGGCGAAATTTTGATTTTTTGCAATCCCACATTGGAAATTTATGTTTTCTATGCTTCAACCTCCTCCTATATATAGAGGGCCTCCCCACACTTCAAAACACCAATTTCTAGACTTGAAAAGTAATAACTTTAAGCAAAATGCTTTGCATTTGCTCCATGCTTCGCAAAGCGAGTTGGGGGGTTTCTCCTTGATTCCTACCCGACTAGTTTAAGGCTTTCCACCTGCCTATTCGAGGCAACTCTCTTGCTTAAGGCTTGTGTTTGCCACCTAAGGCTAGCTGTCGCCCATTGTTCAAGGTTATTCGCCCCCTACCATCTAAGGCTAGCCGCCGCCTGCCATCCAACGCCGGCCGCCACCTGCCGAGGCTAGTTGTCGCCTGCTATCTGAGGCCAGCCGCTGCTCGCCGTTTGAGGTAAGCTCTCTTTTCATTTAATTTTCTTTTTGTTTCTTGCCTCTTTTAGCTAGTTAATTAAATTGATTCGTCTAGGTTGCTAGCTAATCAACTCAATAATCAATTAAATTAACTAATTAACTCAACCCTCTTTTAATCAATCAATCAAAACATGATAAAGTGGCTAGGCTAATCTAACCCCTTCACAAGAAGGGAGAACTACATGGGTTCTAATTCCTATTCAAAGGGATATGTAGGCATGCTTGGTTTAGGCATTGAATCCAATTTAAAACTAACCAACTTTCCCCCTATCACCTTCTTCACTTACTCTAATTTTGTTTCCTTTACTTTGTTATTAAGTTTAGTTTGGGGAATGTGTGACTTGCCTAGAAGCCATAAGGGCTAGAGTAGGTATCCCTTGAGTTTGGATTTCATTGTGTTGTTGACTCTCTTTTATTTTGATTCTAATTGTGCATAAACTTTATGGATTAAATGATCATTTATATTATAAATCAATCATGCATTTTAATTGTTAATGAAATATCTTTTAAGTCACTCTTATATTAACTGGCTAAACTTATTTTATTAAAATAAACCGAAAATTTAGTCCTCGAATCCTCTTTGGTTTTGAGGCTAGTGATCCTTTTTCTTTTGGGTTATAATTAGAGTCAAATGGGTTTTTTCCTTATATTTTCCCAAATAAAAGTAAATTAAGGTGGTGACTCCTAAAAACAATTTTCAAATCTATCAAAGATAAGCCTGAAGGCTTCATCATGAGTTCTTTCCCAAATGAGCATTTTGATTCCCTTTAGCGGATCAGACCGGTGCTCGGGCGAGGCCTCACAGCTAGCAACTCCACTAGGATGTAACTTTCTTTTAATAAAAGAAAAAAATAAATGGACTACTAATTGGTTTAAAAAGAGTTTAGCCTTTTAATATGATTGTGACTTTGCATGCATCACTTGCATAGGTTTTTTTCCATCCAACCTAGTTTTAGGAAAACAATGGATAGTAAGTAGCATCGAGTGGGTAACCCTCCTTGGGTCAATTCGCCGATAGTGAAATCATCCACCATACGACAAATGCTTTGATCCTTTCAAAGGTGTAATGAGTATACATGTACTATTAGACCCATGTGAGGCTCCTTGACTCACATGTGGTTAGGTATATCATTGCTCTAGTGTGACGGGTACCCAAATTGAGCCGCCCTTACCTTTTCATGTAATGAACTTAGATCCTAGCCTTAGGTTGTATGTACCATAATTAAAACCTTACATATTTGCATTTTCATGAAATGTTTTCCTCATGCATATCATACATCTATATTGTATAACAAAACTTCCATTCATCTTAAGTCTAGGTCAAACCTTGAACTGAAGAAGGGTCAAACATTCTTATCTCCATCAAACATCTCCCCCTTAAACACCTCACTCTAACTTCCATCCAAACAACTTTGCCCCTACAAATTTAACACTAATACCTTAACCCCCTAAACTTTACCCTTTTACCTTAGCCTTTAACCTAAACACAAATACCCTAACCTTAAACTTTACCCTTTTACCTTAGCCTTTAACCTAAATGCCAATACCCTAACCCTAAACCTTACCTCTTTACATTAGCTTTTAACCTAAACACCAATACCCTAACCCTAAAACCTTACCCTGTTACCTTAGCCTTTAACCTAAACAACAATACCCTAGCCCTAAACCTAAAACTTAATTTCCCTATCATTGACCTCAAACACCTCTAACCTTAAACACTGTTACCTTAATCTTACCCAAAATGTCTTTGCCCTAAATTGTAACCTAAAAACATCTCTACCCTCCTCTTACCCATACCTTGCCAACCTAGCCATAAGACACCGTCGCCCAACATCCTTGGCCCATTACCTTCAAAACCAATCCATTACCCCTAGATTGACAGATGCCTATAACCTATACCCCAAATCATCAAGACACTACCCTAACCTCAAATACCTTTGACCCAACACAATATCCTTAGCCCAACACCCATGACCGATCACCTTTTAAAACCAGCCTGTTAGCCTTAAGCCTAATAACTTTGGCCCAACACACTACCTTAAACCCAATACCCTTGGTTTAGTCTACTAACCTAAGCCCAAAACATCTGCCCCATCACGCCTTAAGCCTGAAAAATGGTTGGCCTATGACACAATAAGGAATCCTTTTCTCTTAGGATCTACATGCCTATACCTTTATCACCTCTTCTGTTCCATACCCGTCACTTACTTTGTCACTTTGGTTTGAAGGTACTAGTGGCCCACCCACTTGATATGGCTTCCTTGACCACACTTGTGACCAGAGTCCTTATAAAGCAAGAAGACCATTTCCAAGCTATCCTAGCTACTCAGCAAGCCTAATTTGAGGAATAAAGGCAATTCATCATTGAGGAAGTTCAAGCTATGATTAACTAGGCCACCCTTAGCCATTATAACCCAAACCTTATCTTGAACTAGACAAATTCTAGCCAAACCAACTCATATCTAAACCAAGGTGGGGAGGTTTTCTCTTATCCAGACACCAAATTGCTCATGGAGAAACTTGAAGCCATAGAAAGAACCATCAAATCCCTAAAGCACCGTAATGATCTAATTGATACAGATAGTTTAACTTTATTTCCTAATGCCAAGCTCCCTCCTAAATTCAAAATGCCTAAATTGGAGAGATTTGATGGAACCACTTGCCCCAAGACCCATCTGAAGATATATGTGGGGGCAATGAAACCTTTAGGAGTTAGCGATGAGATCTTTGCTCAACTGTTCCAACAATCACTAACTAGTATTACTAGGAGATAGTTCCTTTCACTAGACAAGAGCAAGAAAAGGACACAGGATGATATCTGCTGTGCCTTTATTGAACAATATCATTATAAAAATGAAATGAATGTCACTAGGCATGACTTGGAAACCATTAAGCAATTTTTGGAGGAGTCTTTCTCCATGTTCCTTATAAGGTGGAGGGTTAAAGCTGCTCAAATGGTAAATAGACCAACAAAGCAAGAACAAGTGGACATCCTTATCAAGAATCTACTTCCAGCCTACCGAGCCCACTTATTAACCCAATACCTACCCACTTTTAAAGCTTTGATTGTAACCGTATCAAAAGGTTGAAGACTACATCCAAAGTACATCATTTCAACTTGAATTCCCCACCACCGACCTGAACAGTGATGAAGAACCCAAACCTAATTCAACCCCATCTTACCTCAGCCCCAAGTGGCATGACATAAAAAAAAGTTCAAGTTCAGCTAATTTGACCTATCTGAGACTGAATTCCAAGTTTGAGACTAAATCTCTAAGTCTGAGTTTGAGTCTGAGTCAAAATCCCAAAGTTTGAGTTTAAATTCGAGTCTAAGTCTGTCATCTTATTTTCTTTTATTTTTCATCAATCATGTCGATTCCTTTTTTGTTACCTTTTAATAAAATTTTCCATTGTAATAAAATATTCACATCTTTTTAATTATTTATGCACTTGTCTAAACATGGATGAGCTTTGAAAAAAAAAAAGAAAAAAGAAAAGAAAAAAGGAGAGAAAAAGAAAAAAAAAAGAGAAATGAACATCAATTAAATCCACCACAATTGATGTGCTATCAATAATTGCTTTGCCAGCTCCTAAACAAAGTAGGTCAAGAAATAGACCTCTCATTAAATATTTAAAGCACAAAATCAAGCGATACACCTCAATAAGGGGCAACAAGTTCTTCAAATCCAAAATTCAAATGTTAAAGCCCCTTAAAGTAGAGAAAAGCAATAAATCATGGTAGAATATTTTCTCTCAAACTTCATTAATCTAAGCTTGCTAAGTTGAAAACCCGAAAAGGGTGGCTTAGGCAAAAGTTAAAGCAAAAGACAGAAAAAAAAAAGAGAGAGAGAGAGAGAGAAAGCTCATCCTAGTTATCTTTCTTCATATCATTCAAAGTTTGTCAAATCAGGTTCAATCAATCCATCTCATCTCATGTCTTCAAAGTCATTCTTCCTCACTAGAGGCTCATTCTCTAAAGTGATATTGTCTTCTATGCGCTTATCTCATAGTGGAGGCATGTCTTTCCAGGTCGTAATCATCTAATGTTAATTAGTCTCATCATTTAGCTCAAAGATCTTAGTTACAATCTCTCACATTGTTAGTCTGTCATGTTCCTATCTCTCATTGGGAGCAAAATCCCTAAGTTGTCTTTTCTCATCAATCCTTCAGCTACTCATTAGGGCACCTTCTTTCATCTAGTCTATCATCTACATTCAAGCCAATAAAATGTCACTTTAAATGTCTCTTCGATCTCAAAACAACATGGTTAGCTTGGCCTTTTCGATAAATCATGCTACAGATAGCAAAATCATACAATCTCCTTGATCATTTTCAAAATTTCTAACCCACCTTTGAACCTTAAGCCAAAACCAAAGATCCTAAGTTTTTCAAGACTCATCATACTTAAAGCCAGCATTTTTTAACATAACCAAAACCAAGTCATGTCTTGCAAAGCTTAAGAAGGGCTCAAACCACTTAAGTCATCCCATGTCTCATTGGCAAAACCTCATCATCCTTGAAAAAAACTAAGCCTCCTTAGCAAATTACATCACCTGTAAAGTCCAAAGCTTGCCAACCATCTGATGGGCATTGAAAATCTAATATAACTATGACCAAAGGGCAAACCCTCATCCAAGAGTCTACGACCAAAACCCTGACTACCATACCTAAGCCAAAGCTAACCATCCAAAGCACCCTTATGGAAAAAAGCCCAAGTTGACAAAGCCATTTGACCAAAAGCCTTTAAGCCTTCACCATGAAACTTTAGCCTAAAAGCCTTCACTAATGAAGCCTAAACCAAGAAGCCTCACCATGAAGCTCATTCCCAAAAACCTTCATCATAAAGCCCAAGCCCAAAAGTCTTCACCATGAAACCCAAGCCTAAAAGCCTTCACCAATGAAGCCCCAAACCAAGAAGCCTAAGCCTAGCTTTCACCATTTACAAAAAGACCATAGTCTCCTTGAAGGCCAAATCTGACCATACCTTCCCTAACTAAATTCTTAGTCTGACCTTTCCTCTAAGCCAGACCTAATAGAGCCTAAGGTAGAACTTGACCGAGTCTTCCAAATAAACTCTCCAAAGGTTATAACCTGGTCAAGCTGAAGTGCTAGACCTAACTGAGCCTTCTTTGAAGACAAGCCCCATAAGCTAACCTTCCCTAAACCTTCCAATCTAATCATCTCTAAAAAGCTAACCCTCCTTATTAAGTTCTCCAATCCAACCTCAAACCAAATCTTCCCCAAAGTCATACCTGTTTAAGCCTTTTGAACTAAACAGTCAACTCTTTTCCAAGACCACACCTTGTTTAACTTTCCAGAATGACTTTTTCCTAAGCCAAACTGATAGCTAGTAACTAGCCAATCTCATACTTAGCATGCCCACTTCACCTCTAAGCTAGCCAATCAACCAAAAACCAAATGACCAAACCACTTTCGTCTATCATTCTAAAATGGGAGCACATCCCTTCCAAATATTCACCTTGCTAAAATGGGTGCATCTTTCTCCTAAAGATCAATACTTTTATATCAGGCTAACCCTTCACAGGTTCAAGGTATTAGATCATTGCATAATCATCTAGCATTTTTGCATTGAATAAGATCATGAATCGAGGCAAATTGTCAAAACTCTCAAAGAAAGACAAGATCATCATCATCATTCCTACTAGATAGGATCACCACTTTGTCGATTCCTATTAGACAGGGTCATCTTCTTTCCTACTAGACATGATCATGATCATCATTCTTACCAAATAGGATCACCACTTCGTCGATACCTACCAGACAAGGTCATCTTCTTTCCTACCAGATAGGATCATCATCATCATTCCTACCAGAAAGGACAAGTATTTTTACTATTCTTACCAGACATGATAGTTATCTTTGCCATTCCTACCAGATAGGATGGTAATCTCTTCTTAATCCTACTAGATAGGATCATCACTTTTCATTCCTACTAAAAAGGACCACTACTTTTACTATTCCTACTAGACAGGATAGTTATCTTTACCATTCCTTCCAAACAAGATGGTCATCTCTTTTTGATCCTACCATACAGGATCATCACTTTTCATACCTACCAGAAAGGACCACTACTTTTACTGTTCCTACCATATAGGACAATTATCTTTACCATTCCTACCAGACAGATGGTCATCTCTTTTATCCTACAGGATCATCATCATCATCCCTACCAAATAGGGTCTCCATTTTATCAATTCCTACCAGATAGGAACATCGCCTTTAGCTCCTACCAAATAGGAGAAGTACCAAATGCTACCAGCTACTAGATCTCCCAAATATACTGAGGACATCTTCCCTAAATTCAACCACACATCTCACCCAAATGTCTAAACTCTATCATAGACAATAATTTAGTTCCTTTTACCATCTTCCATCCTCAAGTTCACTGTCATTAGAATCACCATTCAGACAAAGATAATTCTAATGAGGGGGCAGCTATGAACCCTTAATTTTGCACATTCTAGTATGTGTTTGAACCTTAGAAGCACTTAGGCTCAATAAATAAACTTTCAGAAGTCAAAAACTCTCAAAATGGGCAAAATCAAAATATTTCTTTTTAGCATTTGAACCTTTTCAAATCATTTGGGACTAAGTAACAAATACAATGCAACTAGAATCGTGAAAAACGTACGAGAAATGAGCAAGAACGGATGAAACGGGTGAAAGCGAGGCCTATTGCTACAGAGCTCCACGGCATTGCCATAAAGCCCTCTATGGAATCGCAAAGGTCTATGGGGTACTGCTGCAAAGAGCTCTGCTGCACTGCAAAGCCCTTTACGGCAACTCCGATGAAATTATGATTTTTTGCAATCCTATATTGGAAATTTGTGTTTTCTATGCTTCAAACATTCTCCTAAATATAAAGGGCCTCCCCGCACTTCAAAACACTAACTTCTAGAGCATGAAAAGCAATAACTTCAAGCAAAACACTTTGCATTTACTCCTTGCTTTGCAAAGCGAATTGGGCAATTTCTCGTTGATTCCTACCCAACTAGTTTAAGACTTTCCGCCTGCCTGTTCGAGGCAAGTCTCTTGCCCAAGGGTCGTGTCCATCGCCCAAGGCTAGCCACCACCCACTATCCGAGGCTATCAGCCGCTGCCTGCCATCCAACGCCAGCAGCCACCTGCCTAGGCTAGCCATCGCCTGCTATCCGAGGCCAGTTGCCACCCGCCGTCCGAGTTAAGCTCTCTTTTCATTTAATTTTCTTTTAGTTTCTTACCTCTTTTAGTTAGTTAATTAAATTGATTCATCTAGGTTGTTAGCTAATCAACTTGGTAATCAATTAAATTAACTACTTAACTCAACCCTCTTTTAATCAATCAATCAAAACATAATAAAGAGGTTAGGCTAAACTAACCCCTTCGCAAGAAGGGAGAACTGTGTGGGTTTTGATTCCTATTCAAAGGGATACATAGGCATGATTGGTTCAGGCATCGAATCCAATTTAAAACTAACTAACTTTCCCCCTATCACCTTCTTCACTTACTCTAATTTTATTTCCTTTACTTTGTTATTAAGTTTAGTTTGGGGAATGTGTGACTTCCCTGAAACCCATAAGGGCTAAAGGACGTATCCCCTGAGTTTGGATTTCGTTGTAATATTGACTCTCTTTTATTTTGATTTTAATTATGTATAAACTTTATGGATTAAATGATCATGCATATTATAAATCATTCATGCATTTTAATTGTTCATGAAATATCTTTTAAGTCACTCTTATATTAATTGGCCAAACTTATTTTGTTAAAATAAACCAAAAACCTAGTCCCCAAATCCTCTTTGGTTTTGAGGCTAGTGATCCTTTCTCTTTTGGGTTATAATTGCAGTCAAATGGATTTTTTCCTTATATCTTCCCAAATAAAAGTAAATTAAGGTGGCAACTCCCAAAAATAATTTTCAAATCTATCAAAGATAAGCTCGAGGGCTTTCTTGTGAGTTCTTTCCCAAATAAACATTTCAATTCCCTTTAGTGGATTGAACTGGTGCTCGGGCGAGGCCTTACAAGAGGTTTACAGATTGATTAAAATGATTTTTGGTTTGGAGAATGAATTTGATGAAAATACCTTGGATTTTGTTGGATGTGACGGAAAAAATATTTTGCTGGATCGAAATTCCGTTTTATCGAATCGAGCAAGTAGATTGATTAATGATTAGAGAAAACGATGGATGAGTGAATTAATTAATTAAAATAGTGGATGAGTTAAAAAGGGATTTTTGATTTAATTTTAGAAAAAGGTAATTAATTAGTTAAAATGATTAATTTATTAATTAAAATAGCAAATGAGTTAAAAAAAAAGATTTTTGATTTAATGAAAAAAAGGTAATTAATTAATTAAAAAGATTAATTGATTAATCAACTTGTAAGTAATTAAAAAAAATTTCAGTTAATTAAAAAGATTAATTAACTTAGTTTGAGTAAGAAAATTAATTAATTAAAATAATTAATTAATTAATTAGAGAGAAGATGGAGAGAAAAGAAGAAGAAAGGTTAATAGATAGCTATCTATATCAATCTTGGTGTGTTTTGAAATAAAGAAGGGAGGGCCTATTTATAGGCAAATGGAGGCGAGGATAGTTTAGGTAATGAAATGTGAAAAGACCATGAGAGGTAGGGCTAGAAAGGGCTAGAAAAATAGGCTAAGGATATTTTGGGAATTGCAGATGGAGCTGTTGGGCCCATGCCGCCGAAGCACCGACAGCACCACCAACGTTCTGGGCAATGCCACCAGCCAGTTGGGCAATGCACTGCCTAGAGGGGTGACGGCACCACCCAGGTCGGAGCCGGCACCACTAGCTTCTCGTGAGAGTGCTGGCCAGATTTTTACTTTTTCGCTCGATTAGGTTTTTGAACTTCCAGATCAATTTTGGGAGTTACAAAGCTCAAAAAGTTAATCGGTCAACATTGATAGGTTTACAATTAATTTTAGAATATTTGAGTAGTCAGTTTGGGAGAGAATTCGATCAATTTTGAGAAAATACTATCTGATACAGAAGGTCCGACCAGGATAGGAAAGGCGTCTGATCACGTTCAAAGTATCTAGGTCAGTATTGGTGAGTTCAGAATTAATTTTAGAGGTATTAAAATGAGAGTTCATAGCTGCCCCTTTATCAACGTTGTCTATCAGTTAGACAGTTTTGATTAGAGTGAACTAGAAACATCGGTATGTCTGAGTTTGGAAAATGATTCCAATTATGATAAGATAATTTTCATGAATTTTGAAACTCGATTTGACCATCTTTGGGATATTGGTGAATTTTTAGATTCATAATTTTCTAGTTTTTTTTTTTTTTTTTTTTATGTAAAAGCAACATTTTCTATCTAAAAATAGGAGAATGGGGTGTCTATGGGTGGATAAAAATATTACGAACACATAAAAACTTTTGGATTATAATTCCAAATTGATATTGGTTGAAAATTTACTTTCATGCGACCAAAAAATTATAGGACACTTTTTATTATGCGCTATTTCGTCTTTACTTGACCTAAAATCTATAAATAACCTACCATTCACTCATTCTCAGCACAAATCCTTCATTTCTTGCTTTGCTCACAAACGTGAGCTCTTTCTCTCTCTCTCTCTCTCTCTCTCTTCGGTTTTTTTTCTTTTTCTATTTTTTTCTTTTAATAATAATAATGAAAATTCCCCCATTTTTCGTTTTTTTTTTTTTTGGTTTTTTTCTTTTCTTTTTCTTTTTTCTTTTTCTTTTTTTCTTTTTCTATTTCTAATTTTTTCTTTTAATAATAATAATAGTAATAATAATGATAATAATGAAAATTCCCCCTTTTTTCTCATATTTTTCTTTTTTTTAATAATAATAATAATAATAATAATAATAATAATAATAATAATGAAAATTCCCCCTTTTTTACATAATAATAAAAGAACGCTTTTTTTTTTTTTACATAATAGTAATAAAAGAACTCTTTTTCTTCTTCTTCTTCTTTTTTTTTTATTCATTTTCTTCACTCGTCCTCTCTTGCTTTTTAGGTTCAACATTTTGTAGTAATGGCTTCCTTATCCGGACGTACTACCATGCCCTCTACTGGTAGACTTTGGAGTTAACTTTATGAGGAACCGAAGGAGAACTCCGATCCATCACTCCTGCTCCAAGATCCTCAAGATCATATTTCATATGATGGGAGCATGGTAGTCAGTGTTTCACTTACTCCCTCTAAATTATTTTTTTTACTCTAACATTATATGCATTTTTTTTGGATTCATTGTAGACAAAGATTATCCATAATTGGGGTGGACGACGTAATCTAGACATGGTGATAAAGTGTCTTACTACTAAGGGTGCCGTTAGGAATCTTCTGGAGCCGACGAGCTTCCTCATTTTTTTGGAGTTGAGGACACACGACTGTGTCAATATGAATATGATAAAAGCCTTGGTAGAGAGGTGGTGGGACACCGCCAATACTTTCACCTGCCTACAAGGAAATGACCTGCACTCCATTTGACCTCTATATGTTGACGAGAATTGGATTCGGGTCTCATCCTCTTGACATGTGCAATGATTGGTGAGAGGAGTACATTGAAAGAGAGGTTTCTGATTTGATTGGATTTGCCCCTCCCCTGGAGAGCACCACTATCAGGTGTGCACTCCTCCATAAGAAGTTAGAGGGGCTATCCTCTGGAGACCTTATTCCCAAAGAGGCTCTCACTCACTTATGTCTTCTAGTCATTATAGGTTGCACTTTTACCCACAGCATAAAGGATATGGTGGATTTGAATATCCTGAAGAGTTTAGTCCAGATAGATAGGTGGGCTGAGTATGACTAGAGTGGCGCTGTCTTGAGTGCCATGTACCGGGACATGATAAACCTATCTTATGGGCACATACTGTCGGTTGGTGGGATAGCACCAATTTAGGAGGAATGCATCATGCCCATCATACTGTATCTTTTGTGACTCTTTTATGTTGTAGATGTAGGCCTACGAGTACTTCCCGTTCACCTTCCCCCGATTGATCGAGTAGTGAGTAGAAGACTTTTCAGCAGGGAAAAGATGGGTGGAGTAGAACTAGGATCTCCCTCGCTCACATGGTGTCTTGACATATAGAGCCTTCTTTGACTAGTTGATGGACGATGAGGTATTCCTTCTTACCTTTTCACTCTTTTGTCGTTACTTTCTATAATACGCTTATTGGTTGTTTACGATAGATTGCAAGGCCTTTCAGAGAGAGCATGTTGTGTGCCCCTTTCGTAACTCTTATAGAGGGCCTTTTCTGTAGAAGGATGCTATTGTGATCTCCTTCTTTTTGCCTGTATTATCTAGGTGAGAGGGTGAACTTTCAAACATTGGGGTCATAGTGCATGCCCAGCCCTCCACTAGTGGACATGCACTTTGGCTTAGACATCCAATCTAACCCCGATCTTTTCTTTAGCAGGGAGGCATACAACTTTCAGTTCCTTGACTCTCCTTATGAAAACTTCTGCCAGCAGTTTCTGATGCGCAAGGTCACACCATATGGGTGCTCTTCTGTTACTTTCGGCACTAGGAAAAGGAGTGTCACTTCAGCTATTTTTGAGGCTCCTAGTGCCAGTACTTCTTAGGGTCATGCTCAAGGAATAAGTCATATTGCAGGCCTTAGCCAAAGTTTAGGCCTGGTGGCTTGGGCTACTGAGTGCCACATCTCTAATCAAATTCCTTATTACGAGGTAGACGGTACTACGAGGATGTGGATGGTACCTTATATTGTTCACCCTATAGTGCGACATGTTCCCACTGGCATTGAGGGATGTCTCTATTCTCTTAATTTCCCTATATATGGAAAGGATCCGTGGGTAGGGTTTATGTCATATTTGTACCCTTTTGAAAAAGATTCAAAATATCTAACACTTTTTTATGCAAATTCCTTAGGAGTTTACTCAGAATACCTATCAAATATCTCAACAGATGGAGTTAGCCATGAGCGGCTTACTTATCCGTCTCGATATGTCAAAATCTAAGGAGCAGGTTGATGAGGATACCCACCGAAGGTGGAAGAGAAGAGACTGGCACCAGTGACGAGGCTACTGATACGGAGGCTCATGCTAACCTTCATTTTGCCTTTTCTTTTGGATGACTATACCATATTTATTTATGACTATGCATGTACTTCCATGTTGTATTTATGTCGTGTATACATGACTCGACTTATCTAATGCTTTTCATTTCATCTTTTATGCCTATCTTGTGAATGCATGTTTTCAAATGATGATGGTGAATGTATACCATGGATGCAAGTTTACACTTAAATGCATGTCCTTATGACTAGTTTCTACTAATTTACGGATCCATTTTCCTCATTGCATTTGATGATTTCTAGTCGAGAGTTGTTCCGAAAAACTTTACTTCAATTTTTTTGTCCCAATAAGGGAAGAAAATGATCTAATTTTTTACCTTTTGGGGATCAAAGAACCAAACCATGGCATTTCAGGCATTGACAGAATGACCTAAAATAGTGATGAGCCGCCGAAATGGCCAGCGACACCGCCCAAGAGTTTGGCTACGTGCCACCTAGTGTGTCAATAGCTTTGTCTGTCTGTCAGGTGGTAAATTCATTGGCTGAGTAGCTTTTTGACCTTTTCTGACTTGATGTGACATCTAGGGGCTTATATAAAGGTAGAACTATTGAAGAAAATCCATCCATTTTTTCATTTGAGAGCTGAAACTCTGTCCATTTGTTGACTTTCTCTTCTTTTGCTCGATTTTCCATTTTTTTTTCTCTTTTCAATTCTTTTTCACATGAAGCCATATTTTAGTCATTACATGTACATGTGGACAAGAAAACTCGATAAAGGAGATAGGATAAATTTGGATAGGTATGGGATTTCGGCTATAGTGGCGTTGAAAGGGGTTTGGGTGTACTAGGATTTTTTAAGAGTGTGTTCTCAGTTTTGGGATCCGGTGGCCCGAGTCTTTCGGTTTGGTGTGGGTATGGAGGAGCTTTGTCCTATATGTGAGGAGTTTTGTGCCATACTTGGCAGTGATTCAGAGGCGACCCTAGTAGTGCCTGAGTTTAGAGTTGGGCACTGTAGAGTTTTCTAGGAATTTTTGGCTCTGCCAGCAGACACAGCTAGTCGGATAGTGGTAGAGGGGTAGGTGAATATGATGGCCATCATTGAGGAGTTTCATGATCCTAGTGACACCAGGGTGATGTAGGGGTATAAAGGCTTAGGATGCGAGCCTTGGTTTTTTGCTTGATGGCCAGATATCTATTTCTTAGGCTCGTCAGTTGGGGAAACGCTAGAGCGGCGGGTCCAGTATTACATATGGAGCAGGGTCGCTTTATTATTGGGGCTGTATTGGTAGAGATATTATTGAGTCTCGACTGCTTTATTTGAGGACTGGAGAGATGGATTGTATCTCCAGTAGTTCTTCAGGTGAGAGAAAGAAATTTATCAACTTCTATACTTTTAGGGATGGATATTTGGTGCATATCTGAATTTTATTATGGGTTTATTTTACCAGTATGGTTGATGGACCACTTGAGGCTGGTTGCGGCTCTAGCAAGAAGTCCTTATATAGCCATCCAATATTGGATGCGACCTATCTTAGTGAGATAAAGATCACTCTGGGAGTGGATTGGATGGCTCCTAGAGCTTGCCCTAAAGGACATACTCTAGCACTGCCAATGGTATGAGATTAGGTCCTTTATGATGATGAGCCATGGGTACCAGGTGGTCTGTTTGCTTAGTTTGGTGTGAACATCGTTTTATCAGGGTATGAGGGTCTTGAGGTAGATGGGCTAGACTTAGGATGTGCCCCCAGTTGTGCCCTTTTTAGAGCCTGCATAGATTATAGCTCCCATTACCAGGGCCATCAGAGGAGGGTGGATGAGAAGCTTTCATGTTGTGAGACCAGAGGTTGGTTTTGGTATTACTAAGAGGTACCGCAATTGGTTGATTGAGACCGTCTACCCAGTCGAGATAGAGCACTAGGTTGCATTACTTAGGGAGACTGAGAGTGACGAGATAGAGGGGGCAATTGCCAGGGGTACTAGCGACTAGTGGATCACTGCCAGGACTGGGGAGGTGACCCGACCTGAGTGGGAGACTGGGGGTTCCACAAGGAGACTGACTCTTCATGTTGCGATGGTGACTCAGACTATGGTAGAGGTGACTTGGAGGACTGTCACTATGATTAGATGCCAAGTGACACTATTTTGGTCATACAGAGGAGGACTACAACAATGAGTGCACAAAGGAGGACTGCTATTGCCAAAGTATAGAGGAGGACTTTGACTTTGACTTTGACACAAGGAAGGATTGTACTAGTAGCTCAGGAGGTACTAGCCCCCAGAAGAGACTTTTAGACACAACTTCAAGGAGCAGTTCTAGAGTTACTAGGACACGGGGTAGACTGGCTAAAGCAATTACTGGGAGTAGTTTTAGTGTTATGAGCACTCCAGCTACTGATGTTATAGAAGGGGACTCAAAGACTAGGATCAGAGGAGTGAAAATTGAGGAGATAGTGGCAGGATTTCATTCTGAGGGAGATGTTCATCCTAGGAGGAGGAGGAGGAGGATTGATTAGGTAAAGGTAGTTGTCTGCCTATTTTTTAGTGGTTGTTCTAACATGAGCTACAGGTTTCTTTTTTGTATACTCCTATAAGTTGACATGACCACAGGACAAGCCGTAGGTATAGATAGAGGCTGTCATTTTTGTGATGATGGATTGTATGCTCTTGTTAAATCTGATCATTATGATATGAGATACCTCTATTTTTGCTCTAATTTTTGTCTAAGCCGCCTTCACGAGTTTTTAACTTAGCAAACATTTTCTTTTCTTTGTTTATTATTTATTATTACTTTTTTATTTACACAAAAGGACCAAATGATGCATTTGGCATAAAGGAGATGAAATTGTAATGCAAACAAAATATTTTTATATTATGCTTTCGACCGCACCCGAGTTGGGCTGCCTACGTATCCCTTACAATTGTCATCACCATTTTTTTGTTATTTTTCAAGGAGAATCAAGTCCATGTAGTTTTGATTACATTTCTTTAAATACAAAAATAGATAGAAAGGATGTAGATGTCGTCTTTAGACAAAGTATCTTTTTAGCTAATCTAAATTATAGGGATTAGAGAACTCATTTCCATCCACATCTGCAAGAATGGCTCCTCTGCCAGACAAAATCTTCTTTAGTACATATGGCCCAGCTCAGTTTGGCCTGAACTTTCCCCTTAGGTCGTGGACTAGGGCCCTAATCTCTTTTAGAATCAAATTTCCCTCCTCTAGGCCTTTGTCCTTTTCCTTCCTATTGAAGTGTCGGGCTAGCCTCTATTGGTAGCCTTGGATTTTGTACAAGGCATCCATTCTTTTCTCATCAATAGCATTCAGTTGCTCATGATATCCTTTGATCCAGTTTGCTTCACTCAACTGGTTCTCCCTTATTACCCTAGCAGATTGAATTTGCATTTTAATGGGAAGTACAGCCTTTATTCCATAGACCAAGGCATATAGGGTTGCCCCTATCAGAATACGAATGGTAGTTCTGTATCCCTATAAAGCAGCAGGTAGCCGTTCATGCTAGTCTCTATACTTCTCAATAACCTTCTGCAAAATAGTCTTTATAGTCTTATTAGCAACCTCAACTGTGCCACTGGTATGTGGTTGATAGGGAAAGGAATAGTGATGTTGAATTTTTTTGTCTGGAGTAGGCGGACTACCTCCTTTTGAAAGTGAGAGCCAATATCTGTGATTATTTTGAAGGAGGTTCCAAACTGATAATGGATATTAGTTTGGATGAAGTGTGCCACTTCTTTGCATTTAGGACTTGATATGGCGCTACTTGGATCCATTTTGTGAAGTAATCTACGGCCACCAGAAAATACTCATGTCCACTAGATGACTTTGGGGATATCCTCCCAATGACATCTATACCCCAGGTAGCAAAAGGCCATGGTGTTGCTATCGGATTCAGAGGAATAGGGGGGCCGATGCTAGAGCTTGGCAAAGATCTAACATTTGTGACATTTTTGCACATATTTTGCATAGTCCTCATTCATGGTTAGCCAAAAGTAGCCCAGATTCATTATTTTTCATGCTAAAGCCACACCATTCATGTGTGGGCCTTCCTCTCTGCCATGGACCCACTCAATAATTTATTGAGCTTCTTCTTTAGTCACACATCATAGGTGGATGTTATCCCAGGCTCTCTTATATAACACATCACCATTAGGTATAAAACCAGCAAACAGCTACCTTAGGGTTCTCCGGTCTGCTTTTGAGGCTCCTTCTAGATATTTATCATTTTGGATGTAATTGAGGATGTCCTAAAACTAGGGTTTAGCATAAGCTAATAGGAGATTCATGCATATGGTATAATATCCAGGTTGCCGTTTTACTTGAGTGACAACAGGCTTGTGTATCTCATTATTACTCATATCAATCATCAAGGCTAAGGTGGCTAGAGCATCTGCAAATTGATTCTTTGCCCTCAACAAGTAGTGAAAGGAGAGTTCATGAAAATTCTCTGCCAAGTCATTCAAGCGTTGATGGTAAGGAACCAAACGCTTTTCTCTAATTTTCCACTTACCATGGGCTTGGGAAATAATGAGGTTAGAATTTCTATAGACCTTCAAGTAGTCTATCCTCATATTAATGGCCGCCTCTAGACCAGCTATGCATACCTCATATTCTGCTTCATTGTTGGTTACCTCAAATGCTAGCTTAATCGTCATAGGCAAATGATCTCCTTTAGGGGTAACCAGAACTATGCCAACTCTGTAGCCTTTACAATTAGAGGCGCCATTGAAGAATAACTTCCATACTTTAGGATCTATGATCAAGATATCCTCATTTGGGAACTCAAGCTCAAATATTTCATCCCCCACAAGGGCAGCAGCCAACTAGTCCGCAATTATGCTTTCTTTAACCGCTTTTCTCGGGACATACTTTAGGTCAAATGCTGTAAGAACTGCCATCTATTGTGCCATCTTGCTGTCAAGAACTAGCCTCTCCATTAGAAATTTCAAGAGGCTCTTGTCAGCTAGCATATGGGTTGTGTATGAGCATAGGTAGTGCTATAGTTTATGACATACCTAGACTAAGGCTAAGCATAATTACTTAATCTAGTTATATTTAAGCTCATGAGCTAGCATACATTTACTCAAGTAGTAAATGACATTCTCTCTGTGTGAATTTGGAGCATTCTAAGCAAGCATTACACCTATAGCTTCTGAAGTTACTGATAAGTAGAGCAACAATGGCTTAACTGGCCTTGGAGGTTCCAATATTAGTGGGTTCAGGAGGTAGTCCTGGATTCTGTCAAAGGCTTTTTGGCATTCTCTGTTCCACTGCTCAGAGGCTCCTTTCCTTAATAGTTTGAAAATCAGCCCACAAGTATTAGCTAGTTGTGTAATGAAATGACTAATATACTGTAGGCGACCTAGGAAACCTCTAATCTCATTTTCAGTTTTAGGGGGAGGCATTTCTATAATTGCCTTTGACTTCACTGGATCTACCTCTATACCTCTTTGGCTGACTAAGTGTCCCATAAATACACCCGAAGAGGCATCGAAAAAGGCACTTAGCTGGGTTCAACTTGAGATTATACTGCCGGAGCCTAGTGAAGAATCAATCTATAGCATCAAAATGGCCTTCAGGAGTTTCAGACTTTATGACCATGTCATCCACATATACCTCGACATCCTTGTGCATCATGTCATGGAATATAGTAGTGGCCATTCTTTGATAAGTTGCCCCTTCATTCTTCAAACCAAAAGGCATTACTCAATAGCAATAGGTGCCCCATTCTGTCACAAAGGATGTCTTTTCCTTATTAGGAGCATAGACTTGGATATGGTTGTAGCTCGTATAGAGATCAGTTAAGAAGAACACTGATGCATCAGCCATGTGGTCCACAAGAAATCAATATGAGGCAAAAGAAAATCATCCTTTGGGCAGGCTTTGTTGAGATCCCTATAATCAACACACATCTGGACCTTTCCATCCTTTTTGGGAATAGGCACTATGTTGGCCAACCATGAGGGGTAAGTGATGGGTTCAATAAACCGATTATCTAGTCACTTTGTAACCTCCTGTTTGATCTTCAGAGACCATTCTGCATTTATTGTTCTCAACTTCTGCTTTACAGGCTTCATATGCTAGTAAGTCGGGATCTTGTGAACTGCTATGCTCAGATCTACCCCCTCTATGTCCTTGGGCTCCCATGTAAAATAGTTCATGAACTTATAAATTTTTTCATCTAATACCTGTGCGTCAGAATATGCAGATGCAATATATGTAATTTTAGGATTCTCCTCTGTGCCATAATTGATTGGTTCTTTGCCTTTTTCATTTTTCATTTCTTTTTTATTTTCTTTTTTAGATTTCTCATTTAATGATGAGTCAGATGAAGTAGAGTATAGATAGTCAGGAAAGTAAACAGAAAACTTATTCACTTTATTAAAAACAAAGGTCCCATCATTATGGGTTATATCATTTTGAAAGAACAATCTTAGGAGATGGGTTACAAAATCCGACAAAAAAGACTGAAAGGTCTTCACAGACTCACACTTAGACTCAAAGGACTCAGACTTAGAAGACTCAGATGAGGACATAACAAGACCGGTGCTCTTTTCGAAAGACTAGTTATTAAGCAGTGCTTGGGATGGCTGAATGAGCTTAGGGGGATCAAGTTCTTGGTGGTTAGTGATCATGTGGATGGTCTTGAAAAGACAGGGCTCCATGCTTGCTTCCCAATCCTCCTCCAATTGATAGATGGGCTCGCACTCCTCTAGGTTAAGCCTGATGTTAAAGAAAATTTCAAAACTAGGGATCAGTTTCTTAGAAATGGGACAGAACCATGGTTCAGGAAAGCCACAGTAAGAGAAATCTTCTCCCTCTTTCACAAAATACCCATTAAAAGTTTTGAAATAGGGGCGTATAGGCCAATCAAAAGTCTCACCTTGCCTTTTAAGCTTAGCTCTCAATTTGGCTTTTTCCTCCAATTCTACAATATCTTCAGGTTTGGGCCTATAGCCAAGACTGAATGGAGGAGTGGTAGTGGGATACTCAGGAAATTGGGTGATCCCTTGTTGGTTTCTACCAAGTCCCAAACCTAGAAAATAATCCATTTTCTTCATCATATTAGCTACTGCCACATTACTATATGGATCAAAGTCAAAAGAAACAAGCTCTTTATCTTCCCCTTGAATAAACTGGATGGTATCAAATGAGAAGCCAAACAGAGGAATGGCAGATGGTTTGGGCTTGATTTCCAAGATTGGCACAGATCTTGGAATGTCACTCTTCTTATGTACATCAGCTTGGACAATTATGATATTTATACCATAGGGAAATATTAACTTCTAGTGCAAGGAGGAAGGAACTGCCTTCACTTAGTGGATCCATGGTCTACAAAGTAGGAGATTGAAATAGGCTATGACATCAATCGCTTAAAATGGGATTGGCATTATCATTGGTCTAACTATGACATCAAGGTTTGCCACTCCCAAAACTTCCCTCTTAGTGTTGTCATATGCTCTTACCACTTGGTCCAATAGGATAAAATTTAAAGCCTCTAATCCAAGGCAGCTAGCCACCTTTAGTGGACATATGTTCAAAATGGACCCATTATCTACTAATACCATAGGCACAATTTTGCCTCAGGTCATCACTGTGATGTAGAGAGCATGGTTGTGGCTTTCTTCTCCATAAAGGATACCATGATCACCGAAAGAAATGGTCATGGATTTGGCAGTGTTGGTTAAAGATGCCATGAGGTCTTAGGATAGATGTTGATGGGAGCTTGACATTGATTCAAAGCCTTGCAAAAAACTTGGCGATAAGGGTAAGAGGATTGGATGAGGCTCCATATCGATATGTTTGCTTGGGTTTTCTTCAATTGCTTGTGAATGGGATCCTTCTCCGGTTTGTTATGGGGTTTTAATTTTTTGGCTGGAGGAAGGATGGCATAACTTACTGGATTTGAATCTGTGGGCTATGGAGGCGGTGGGAGGACACTTCCACTCTGAGTAGTTGCATCAACTTCAATGACAAAGTCATTTAGATCAAATACGCAACAATAACTTGAAGTTGGGTAGATGAGGGATAGAGGATCAAATCTCAGTTCATCAGAAGAAATAAGGTTGACATTTGCCTGGTTGTTAGGCAAAGGATTTGTGGTGATGTTAGTTTAGCTCTTGGAGCAATGATATCCGCACTATCTATTAGGTCCTGGATTTGATGCCTCAGAGCCTTACAAGTATCCATTTTATGCTCGAGCCCTTGGTGATAATCACATCGCTCATTGGCATTATAATTCTTGGGCAAAGGATTTGGGAGTGGTCTTGGCTCTAAGGGTTTGACGAGATGGGCCTCTAGGGCCTTTTTATAGACAGTGCTCAAAGGAATTCGCAATTCAGAAAAACTTCTTCTTTCCAATCTCATAGGTTGATGGTAAGAAACAACATTAATCTCTCCTCCTTTTAGAGGTGCAAAATGAGTGGTGTTGGAGGTGAAATTGGTGTTCTTGCAATATCTCAAACTCGAGCATTCATCCTTGATTTGACCAGTCTGAATCAAATCCTTGATTTTAGAGGCTATAGCAATGAGAGCCTTAAAGTCCGAGAGGAGATTCTTCATAATGATGTCAATTTGTTCTTCCTCAAATGGGCCGTTCACCATTTGTGCTGCTTTTGCCCTTCACCTTGTAAGGAACATAATGAAGGATTCTCTTTGGCTTTATTTAGTGGTTTCTAGCTCTCATCGAGTGACATCTACCTCAATATTATAATGGTATTGCTTGACAAATGCATTGCAGATGTCATCGTAAGTTTTCTTATGATTTTTGTCCAGATCTAATAACCACTTAATGGCAGCTCTAGTCAACGACTACTGGAATAATTGAGTAAGGAACTCATCATCCACACTAAAAGGTCTCATGGCACCTATGTACATCTTAAGGTTGATCTTAGGGCAAGTGGTGCCATTAAACTTGTCCATCACAGGCATTTTGAATTTGGGTAGAACCCTAGCATTTGGGAAGAGAGCAAGGGAGTCGGCATCTATCATGTCCTCATGCCTTTTGATATTATTGATTGATTGTTCTAGGGTTTCAAACTTCTCCATCAGTCTTTTGGCTTCGGGAAAGCTAGAGATATCCCCACTTTGAAAAGAATTCAGAGTAGGAGTAGGAGCAGTGGCATTCATATCCAAAGGAGGAGAGGTGGGCATTTCGGAGGGCTTTCCCCTTATCAATGAGATCAATAATAGGGGTAGTGAAAGTGGGGGCATGGCTAGTCCGAGCTTAGGTGGAAGTAGGTTGAGTAGGAGGAGGAGTGATAGGAGCATTGGTCATTTCTCTTACTTCATTAATGATTGATTAGCACTGGGAATTGAGAGTATTAGTGAAAGTGACAGACTAGGCATTGAGAGCATTAGTGAAGGTGTCAACTTGGGTTTTGACGGCGATGGTGAGTGCATTTTGAAAAGCTTCCTCTTATTTCTTAAGGAGATTGGTGAAAAAGGCACCCATCTCATCTTAGTCAAAATGGTTGGAGGTGTTGGCCATTGGTACCTTAAAAGAAAAAACAGACAAAAAATCAAGTAAGAAAATAGAATTATAAACAAAAAAAGGCATAAATGTAAAGATGTGTTGGGAAAAGGATTCCTCCATAGGGTTGGTCACTAAGTTTACATGTTGATAGGGTGAGTGTGTGAGGTGTTTTAGGGTAATAAACCACCAGTTTAGGTTTTTTTGAGGTGTTTGACCTTGTCGAGTTTCTCATATTATATATGCATGACGTGATGCATGCCGAAAAAGGTATCATGAACTTACAAGAGTATCTATTATTACAGTACATGAAATCTAAGGTCAAAGTCTAGGGCGACTATATGCATAAGGGTGAAGGGTGGTTTGATTTAAGGGTCCCTGTCCCACTAGAGTATCGATATACCTAACCACATGTGAGGCAAAAAGCCTCGCGTGGGTCCAATAGTATTGATTGCTTGTTACACCATTAAAATGATCGACGATTCGTCGCAGGGAGGAATGCTTTCGCTATCTCCCAACATACTCAAAGAGAGTTGTCAAGCCAATGTTACTCGCCATTCAAAAGTTTTCCTAAAACTAAGGTTTAGACAATGAGCTTTTAATATGCAAAGTGATGCATGAAAGTCAAATTATACTTAATGAGCCAAATAGAGATTATTTTGAAAAAAATTTTCCTTAACCAAATAGTAATCCTCTTATTTTCCTTTTTTTAAGAAAAAGTAGTAACCAGTCCTCAGCGGAGTCATCGGATGTGAGGCCTCATATGAGGGAACTATGATGCTTATTTGGGTTTAGATTAACGATAGAACTCTTGGGTTCGAATTTGGTTGATTTTGAAAATGATTTTTAGGAGTCGCCACCTTAATTTTATTTAATTGGGAAAATATTAAGGAAAAAACCCAAATTGAGTTCAATTCATTAATTTTTTTTTAATTAATTTGCCCAATGATAAAAATCACTAGCCTTCGAACTAGGTTGGGTTCGGGGACTAGGTTTTTGGTTTTAAATAATCTAAATTTGACTCTTAAGTTTAATTTGACTTGAAAATTAGATTTCATAAATGATATTTATAAGATAATAATTGCAAATAAAATGCATGAATATGGCATAACATGGATGCATGAAGATTAATGAAACAATAAACATTTACGAATAAAAGAAGAGTGTTCCCTCTAATCTTTAAATATTTAGGGGAATCACATGATCACTTCTTAATTAAGATAATTAAATTGATAAAAGATGGGATGCCTTCTCTAACCCTTATGGGATTCTAGGAAGACCACATATTCCCTTATAAATATCATAAAAAAGGTAATTAATTACATTTAAGAAAAAAATGGAAAATAAGTTTAATTTACAAAATTTGGATTTGAAGTTTGGATTTAAATTCCAAACATGCCTATGTACCCCGTTCGAATAGAGATCAAAACCCACATAGTTCGTTCCACGATTAAGTGGAGGGTTTACAGATTAATTAAAATGAGTTTTGATTTGGAGAATGAATTTGATGAAAATACCATGGATTTTGATAGATGTGATGGAAAAAGTGTTTTGCTGGATCGAAATTCCATTTTATTAGACCGAGCAAGTGGATTGATTAATGATTAGAGAAAATGATGGATGAGTGAATTAATTAATTAAAATGATTAATTAATTAATTAAAATAGTGGATGAGTTAAAAAGGGATTTTTGATTTAATTTTAAAAAAAGGTAATTAATTGATTAATTAATTAATTAAAATAGCGGATGAGTTAAAAAATTTTGATTTAATTAAAAAAAGGTAATTAATTAATTAAAAAGATTAATTAATTAATCCACTTGTAAGTGATTAAAAAAAAGATTTTTGGTTAATTAAAAAGATTAATTAACTTGGTTTGGGTGAGAAAATTAATTAATTAAAATGATTAATTAATTAATTAGAGAGTGGATAGAGGGAGAAGAAGAAGAAAGGTTGATAGATAGCTATCAATATCAACCTTGGTGTGTTTTGAAATGAAGGAAGGAAGGCCTATTTATAGGCAAATGGAGGTGAGGGTAGTTTAGATAATGAAAATGTGAAAAGACCATGAGGGATAGGGCTAGAAAGGGCTGGAAAAATAGGCTATAGGGTATTTTGAAAACTGCAGGCGGGGCTATAAGGCCCATGCCGCCGGAGCACTGGTGGCACTGCCGACGCTCTGGGTGGCGCGGCCGGCTAGTTGGGCAGCATGCCGCCTGGAGAGGCAACAGTGCCGCCTAGGCCAAAGCCGATGCTGCTGGTGACTCGGTAAGCATACTAGCCAGATTTTTACTTTTTTGCTCGGTCAGACTTTTGAACTTTTGGATCAGTTTTTGGGAGTTCCATAGCTCAGAAAATTAATCGGTCAGCGTCAATAGGTTCGCAATTAATTTTAAAATATTTGAGCAGTCAGTTTAGGAGAGAGTCTGATCAGTTTTGAGAAAATACTGTCTGGTACAAAAGGTCCAATCAGGATAGGAAAGGCACCTGATTACGTCAAAAGTATCTTGGTCAGTATCTGTGAGTTCAGAATTAATTTTAGAGGTGTTGAAATGAGAGTTCACACACAGTAGTATTGAAAACCCTTTCTTAAGTATCAATAGTCCTGAAACTACTTTAAAAAAAATCCTCCTTTGTGTGAGGCCTCGCCCGAGCACCGGTCCGATCCACCAAGGAATCAAAATGCTCTTCGGGAGAAACTCCACTATTGGAACTCGCTGTGAGTTCAAAAAATTGATTTTTGTGATTTTGAAGTTATGAAAGTGAGTCACCACTTTAATTTAATTGTTTTAATTGGGAAAATTAAAGAAAACCCAACATGATTGACTCCACAAATGATTTGATTTTGTCACAATGGAAAATGCACCAATCCGCAAGTGACCAAAGAGGGCTCGAAGATCAAGTTTTGGTAATTACACAATTTGAGAAAAAATGTATTCTTCTTTAGTTCGGCTAAAATTGCAAAATAACTATTAAAAAGGAATTTTTGTGTATGCATGAACAGGAATATAATGACGAATGAAATAGATATATATGATGAAATGGAATGACAATTGTAGACAAACAAGCAAAATAGATCTTACTTAATTATTACAAGATCAAAACAATTGAAATAAAGAGGATCTTTCCTCTAACCCTTATGAGTACTAGGAAAAGCACACATTCCCCAACTAAGCTAATATAAGATCATAAATAAAAGGTTAGTATAAATAAACCAAAAATAAAAAGGAAAAAAAACAATATTGATAAAAGGATTTTGGAGTTGATGCCCTTCAGAATGGCAGCCTGCGTATCCCATCGAATAGGAATCAAACCCTACGCAGTTCTTCCTTCTTGCGAAGGAGTGGTTCTGGAAAAAGTATTGGTTTGTTTATTAATTTAATTCTGATTTTTAAATTAATAGATTTTAGATCTTTTTTGTTTTAGACCTAAATATAATTCTAGATCTAAGTTTAGAATTTTGAGAATGGAAAAGGGATTATACCTTTGCTTTTCGGATCTCAACTCCACCTTGAATTCAAAAGACTTGGAATCTGAATCTAAAAGCAACAAGTATAATAATATCAAAGAGAATTTCTACCTTAGAATGTGTATGAAATGAACTTGAATGAGGCCCTATTTATAGAGCTGCTGAGGGGGGCACCAGTGGTATGGACGGCGACATCAGCATGTTGCCGACAACACCGGCAGCACCAGCGACATGCCGATGCATGCCTTATCGTCGGCACAAATTTCATGCTGCCAATGAGGCAACATGCCTCTTACGCACTAGCCAGCTGATTCGACCTATTTCCTGCTTTTTCGTTCGTTTCGGGTCCATTTCAGTTCTGATTCAAGCTCGATTTGATCCTGTGGGTTCATAACTGAAAGACGGTCGACTGGAGGTGTAATCTTGAGGGTTCACACTTTGCAATTCAGAAGTTATAGTACCCCTTTCTACCCTAACTGTAGTAGTTATTCTTTGAACCACCACTATAGGATCATCTTGTCTCACTACAATCCTAGTGTTCTTTATCACCGCCACCATAGTTTGAGTCACTACTACAACCTATGGTGTCACACTCCCAGTAGATCCTCAAGCCTCCTTCAAAGATCGAGTCACCCCTCTATTTGTGCTGCAGTCCTCTTGCTACTAAAGGCTCCTCATATAGTGTCTCCTTCCTCAGCTACGTCATCCTCTATTCCCCTCAGCAGGGCAGCCTGGTACTCTTTCTCAATTAGCCAAATCACCATTATCAACTACTTAGCATACCTCTCTGTGTTCCCGAGTGAAATCCTAAAATAAAGAGCATGATAACTCCTCAGTCAGCCATCACTTGATAGCTGTGGCAATGGGAGCTTTGATATGCACAGGCTCCAAAAAGAAAAAAATGGGGGCACATCCAGAGTCTACCTCATTTGCCTGAAGACCCTCATCCCCTATTGGAAAGTCATTTAAACCAAGCCCCACAGGCAAACCACTCGATACCCGTGGCCCCCAGTCTTGAGAGATCTAATCCTTTACCATTGGTAATGCTAAAAATGTGTCCTCTAAGGGCAAGCTGCAAAAAACCATCCTATATGATCTTTGATCGAGTGTCAATAAAGCATGTGCAGACTGAAAAGCAAGGGGCCATCACTCGAAAATGATCCATCAGCCACACTTCTAAGATAACCTAAAACAGACACCCATATAGCACCCCCAAGAGAAAGGGTAAGAATAGACAAATTTTTCTCACCTGGTGAATAATTAGCAAGACATTTCATCTCTCCAAATCTGTAATAAAGTAATCAAGACTCATCAGTGTCTCTGCTAGCATAGCTCTAACCACAAACCTCTGCTTCATCTACCACTCTGGCATTACCCCAATCAACCAACTCGTATCCGACTCTCAAACAAAAAACTAAAGCCTTCATCCTAAGCCTCTATCCCCTTATATCTCCCTGATCATCATGATCATAAAACTTCTTAATCATCAAATTCACCTGACCATCACTAACCACCATATGGCCTGCGCCATCCTAAGGCAAGTCCAAAAATCCTGGAAAATCTAAAAAATGCCAAACTCTGAACTCTGGCACGACCAGAGCTACCTCTATATTATAGTCAAGCCATAGCATTGAACTTCCCAAAGGTGGGACACAACTCCTCTTTAGCAGCACCAAAACAAAAAACACGGGCTACTAGATTTCAAAACCTGAAGCAAGCCATCAAAAAAATCTCAGTTTTCTCATAATGCCACCATGGCAACTATTCCATGCCAACCTAAGTTGAGTTCCTCAACCTTATTGAGTTTTTTCAATCCACAAATGATGGCTCTATAGACACAAAAGTCACATAAAAAATTGCATTCACAAAGTAAATGCATCAATCCACCCTTATGCATTCATACAATCATCCATTACAAACATCATCACAGATCATACATGGTATAAAAGTCATATATAAGGTCTATGAATTTTGAAACATATATGCATCATTTGTGCACTAGAATCTATGCAATCATCTGCAATCATGCACCATCATACATAAGCCGAGCCAATAGCCTCAAGCTAACCAGTACTTCCTCAAAGCTGAACGATACCTCTTAAAGCTGACCTATTTTTTTTGAAGCTAAATGAGGCATTTCCATATCTAATCAATGAAGTGTGACTTTCAAAGTTCCTTTACTTCTAACAAAGTTTCTTTGAGCCTTCCAAAAGGCCCAACCTCTTATATTCAAAAGCCCAAGTTTCTTTGGCGTAACCAAAATATTGTCAGAATCTCTTGAGCCTACTCGCTAGAAGTCAAGGCACTTCCTTTACTGAAATCTTTTTAGAATCTATTAAGCCGACTCGCCATAGGCCGAGGCTCTCCTCCTATCAAGATCTTTTTAGAATCTCTTAAGCCAACTCGCCATAGGCCGAGGCTTTTCCTTTTATCAAAACATTTTCAAAATCCATCCAACTGACTTACCATAGGCCAAAGCTCTCCCCTTACAAAATCTTATCAGAATCTTACGAGCCGACTCACCATAAGGCAAGGGTCTTCCTCTATCAAAATCTTGTCAGAATCTCACGAGCCAACTTGCCATAAGTTGAGGCTTTCTTTTCACTAAATTATCTTGTCCAAAATCATCTTTACCTCCAACATCAAGGCCGGACAGATAGCCTTAATTGAGATTTACCCAAATCATCTTTACCTCTAGCATTAAGGCCAAACAAATAGCCTTGATTGATATTGACCTAGATCATCTTTATCTCTAAAATTAAGGTCGGACAGATATCCTTGATTAAGATTTACCTCAAATCATCTTTATGTCCAACATTAAGGCGGAACAGATTATCTTGATTGAAATTCACCAAACCTTCTTTATCTCTAACATTAAGGCTGAACAGATAGCCTTGATTGAAATTCACTAAGCCTTCTTTATCTCTAACATTAAGGCTAAACAGATAGCCTTGATTGAAATTCACTAAACCTTCTTTATCTTCAATATTAAGGCTGAATAGATAGCCTTGATTGAAATTCACCAAACCTTCTTTATCTCCAACATTAAGGCTAGATAGATAGCCTTAATTAAAATTCACCAAACCTTCTTTATCTTCTAATATTAGGGCCAAACATATAGCCTTAATTGAAATTCACCAAGACCATTCTGGCATCCAACGTCAAGGCCAAATAGATAGCCATTGATAAAATCCTATTTATCCTAAAGGGCCTCCTCCTAAAGGACCTGACAAGGACACACAAGCCTAGAGTCTAACATGGCATCTCTTTCCAATATTCATTATCACTAGAATCATTTTTTGGTCAAAGCTAATTCTGATGAGGGGGCAACTACGAACCCTTAATTTTATACCTTATTATTCAGCCACAGCTTAATACCTAATAAGATTAGTGCACTACGCAGAGCTAGCAGGGCGATCCCGCTAGCCGTTAGGAGGTATGGGTCAAGGGGCCAGCGCCTCCGGAGCTAAAAATGGACTTGTAGTTATTTTAGTACGAGAATATTTAACTTTTCAGACATTAACACTTTTCCTACTCTAATCAGACCCTTTGTAATAGACAGTATTTTTCTAAAATAGATTGGATTTTCTCTCAAACTGACTGCCTAGTTGTTCTAAAATTAATTTGAGCCTATCGATACTGACCAATAATTTTTCTAAGCTTTGTAACTCCCAAAAATTGATCTAGAAGTCTCCAAATTTGACTAAAAAGAAAATAAATTTTTAGATGGCACACCTACCTAAGCACTAGGTGGCGCCTGCATGCCTCTAGATGGCACCGGCACCCCTCTAGATGGCTCCGGCACCCCTCTAGGTGGCACTACCAGCCCCTCCAATGGCGTAGGTCCCACTGTCCCTCCTACAGTCCCCAAAATACCACTCAACCTGATTTTTTTAACTCCTTTTCAACTCTATCCTTTTGGTATTTTCACTTTTTCAATTCCTAAACTACTCTTACCCATTTTTCCTATAAATTCCTCCCTCCATCCTTCATTCCAATACACCTCTTGAATTAGTATTGATGGTTATCTATTAATTCCTCTCTTCTTCTCCCTCCAACCACTCTCTAATTAATTAATTAATCTTTTTAATTAATTAATTATCTCACCCAAACTATGTTAATTAATCTTTTTAATTAACTAAAACTCTTTTTTTAAATTAAAATTAATCACTCAATTAATTTTAGTTAATCTTTTCAATTAATTAATTAATCACCTTTTTCCAAAATCAAATTAATCCTTTTTCTCAATCCACATTTCATCCAAATTAATTACTTAATCCTTTTAATTAATTAATCTATCTATCCTTTTAATCATATTAATTAGTTAATTAATCTTTTTAATTAATTAATTAATCTTTCAATTAGTCCAATCACCCAGTCCCGATAAAATGGAACTTCAGTCAAGTAAAACTCTCTGCCCACCAAAAGCAAAGATATCAGCCTTTTTCTTCATTCTCAACACATTTAAATCAAAATCAATCTGGTCAACTCCTAAGCCCCTCCACTTAATCGTGGAACGAACTACGTGGGTTTTGATCCCTATTCAATGGGGTACTTAGGCACGTTTAAAATCTAAATCCAAATCTCAATCAATCCCCTTTTCCCTTTTTAATTAATGTAATTTGTGGATATTTCATTTTAATTTTCTCATTGCATTCATGTCATGTTCATACGTTTAATTAATTGTCATATAATATTTGTTATTCAAGAAATCAATTTTTCTAAAGTCAAATTAAACTCAAGAGCCAAATTTAGATTATTTAAAATAAAAAACCTAGTCCCTAAACTCAACCTGGTTTGAGACCAATGATTTTATCCTTGGGTAATTAATTGAAATTAATGAATTGGGGTCACAATTGGGTTTTTCCTTAATTTTTCCATTTAAAAGTAAATTAGGGTGGCGACTCCCAAAATCATTTTCAAAATCAACCAAATCTGAACTCAAGGGTTCCATTATGAGTCTAAATCTGAATGAGCATCCCAGTTCCCTCTACTGAATCGGGCCGTTGCTCAAGCGAGGCATTACATCTGTCGGTATGGATTTAGTGCTTGTGTATCCACATCTGCAGATACAAAGTGTTTAGAATGCTCAAATTTCGCACTCTTATAGGGTTCTCCATGTCAATTCCATTTATAGTAATCTAGAATGAATCCCTTTCTAAAAAGGTGCAAGCTCACGTCTTCAAGCGTTTGGTACTTTTGATTGTGACACTTCTTACAAGGACACCTTATTCAGTCACACCTCGCATACTCAAATGATTATAAGCAAAAGTAACAAAGGTTTCAACACCATCAACAAACTCATTGTTAATGGTGCCATCAGCATTAAGCCTCTTGTACATCCATTGACAATTAACTCTCATGTTTTGTTCCTGTGTTAATCTAAGGATGGACCAAAGTTAAAAAATTAAAAAAAAAACTAAATATTTTATTTTTAACCCATATTAACTTCTTTAACATTTTAATTATTTCATATATTTTTATATTTTTGAATGTATATAACTAAACACCTAAATTCTCTAAATTTTTATTTGTTATCCCTGTATTATTATAATTTCTAATATAATCTACCATGTAATAATTATATTCCATTCCTTTCTTATCCATGTATTATTATAATTTGCTTAGTTAGGAAACAACAAAAATTAATGGATTTCACATATACATTCCAATGATTATATGATTAGTAAGTGATGCCTTAGTAAGATTGATTAAAGCTGATATTCTAGTTCAAATTCGATTTTCGTGAGTTTATTTGATAATTTGATATTAATATTTTAAATTTATTTTATGTTCATATTGAATTTATAATATTATTAGTTTGATATTTGTGTTATATATGATAACTCTTTAAAAAAAATAATTACAAAAATTCCATCAAATTTTCTTTCCAAATTTCGTAAGTTTTTAGTATTTATTGGGATGTTATCAATTCATGGACCTTCCATTAGGTAAAGTGTTGCCACATCTAATCTAATTAAAACTAGTTTATTATTATTATTATTATTATTATTATTATTATTATTATTATTATTACGGGGTTAATTTTGGATATGATAGGTACATTACCTTATTAGAATAAATGAAACATTTGATGCACAAAATTATCATCTAAATTACAATTGTTGTAGATTTCAATTACCTATTCGATGAATTTACAATGTCATGACAATTTTTACCATTTTTTTTTTCAGCTGTGACAGCCATAGACACAAGTGGGATTGAGTTGGTATGTGAACTAAGAAAGATGCTAGAGAAAAGAAGTCTTCAAGCAAAGACTAATAAATAAAATTTCCCTAGTTTACTTTTCTAGTCAATTTTAAGTAGACATTTTAGTAATGTTGGTGCTTCCTTTTCTAGTGCCACTTGTATTGGCAAATTCTATTAGCAGTGTAATAGAAAATATGCAACAGTCTAAAATACTGGATTCATTTCGATTCAATGGACTATATCTTACTGTTGGAGAAGCTGTAGCCAATCTTTCGACCCTATGGAAATCTCAGCCATGATTTTCTAAAGGACTTAAAATTAGGAAAATGGAAAAGAAATGAAAAAAACATGACTAACCTTTTAGACTATAGCAGGCTAGATAGCAAAGAGCTTTAGTAAAGAGAGAACTTTTATTTCTTTCTTTGTTTGCAAGGAAAGCAATGCAATGAAAAAAAATGTTTTTCTTCTTTTTTCATTTTTTAATTAGAATAGATAAAATGTATGCTCTTTTAGAGATTTTGAAGCTTTTAGCTCTTAATCGCTACTAAAAGTATGAAAATTCTAGATTTTTAGTTCATATACAGTCTCTCCAAGAGTCAAAAACCATATTTAAAGTCACCAATTTGCAAAGAATTATAAATTAGTAAGTATAATAGTCTTACCAATAGCATAAAGTTACAGTTTTGGATATTATATGGTTTCCACATAATACTCAGCTCCATGGCTAATGATAAGAGGGAAGCCCCAACACTTCACTAAGCCCTTCAATGTTTTAAATTTCAAGTAATAGGAAGAATCTCTCTTAAACAAAGAGCTCTTGCCTCCACTTGAAAATAATTGTCGGTAGACATTAGAGTTCAAATCCAAAGCATCATTATTGCAAGAGGAGATTGGTTGAAGTTTGCCTTTGGTCAAAGTTTTAATTCTTGATTCTATTTGAACAATAATTGACTTATAATTTCAAAGATTTTTGTAATATCATTAAAGTAATAATGCTCTTTATACCATTAATTGCAAAATTAGCATAGTGTGTTGATGACTAAAAGTTTGATTAAGGCATTTGTGCTTGATACGACTCTCAATCTTGCTTCAAAGTTGTCTATAATTTTTATTTGTTATCCTTGTATATTATAATTTCTAATCTAATCTACCATCTAGAATTAACCATCAAAATAGGTATGAAAATGTACATATATTCATCAAAACAGCAGGTCTATAATTTTAAAATGCAAACATCAAATTTCAATTTCAAATTAACATACCTCTATTTGCTTTGTCTCAAAATTGCTTGCAATAAATGATTTTTTGCAAAATAAAATTTAGCTATTAATAAATGAAAACATATTTGAAATTAACCCATCATTAACAAAAGCATTAATTTAATCTAGATGAATGTTATTGGCAACAAGAAATTGACTTCAATAAGTATATGTAACACATTTCAAACATTGTCATAGATTTCATGAATATTTCAAACAACCCCAAATTGCAAAGTTCATATCCTTAATCGTCTTTTAGGGAATGCTTGCCTTTACATAAACATACAGCAGTAACAAATTACCCTAGAAATAATGAAGTGCAATCAAATAGTGGTGAGAAATTGTTTGATGCATGATATTGTACAACGCTCAAGAGAAGTAATCCCTATAGCACCACCAATACACATATCTAATATATCACATATCTATAATCTAATCATTTAAACCTAGTGAAATGACTAGTTAACTCATTAATCAATTCATACCTACTTACATAAACCAATCTTGAACTTGAAAGCTATTCAAGGGGCACAACAACTGTGTACTAAAATGCAAAGTGAAAGAGATATGTGAACTAGGTGTCTTCCTTAAATTAGTCCTTATATGTATATAACTCTACATCAACCAATTAATTAATGTTGCAACCAATTAAATTATGATATGAAAAATCTAAAACATCAAAAAGGATGATATTACATTCAAGAAACTCAATTCACAATGGCAGAAAGTAAATCCACGAAGTCATCAACATCAAAATCATCTGACCAAAGCAATAAAAACTAGAAGCTAGAAGCCCCAGCAAAAGCCAGAAGCCAAAGCAATGAAATTTACCAAAAGATAAATCCAACAGACCAAAAAAAACAAAAAGCACACCAAAAACCACCCACACTAAAATGCAAGAGGATTTAACGCAAAATTATAAAAAAGCAGACTAAAAATCATTGCTCAGAATTAAGAAGAGAAAATGAAAAAAAAACATTGCTTGAAGCAAAGATGAACAAAATCGATAGTGTATCAAGTATCCAACACCCACAAAGAGGAGGCACCATTTTGCCTGTAGCAACAAAGCAAAAAAGCGTAAAAAAAAAAAAACCACAAACACAGGTCACCGGTGGTGGGACAAAATCTGGCAACAAAACCCAGATGTAGATAAGTGAAAAATAAAAAGGCAGATTTAAATAGGTGAAACAAGAATAGAATGAGATTTAAAAAAGGAAGCAGAAGAATGTTAGACTCTAAAGGGAGAAAAATGAAACAAGCAAGGTAGGGAGATGGGTCAAATTTAGAAGGCTTATATAGTATAATTTATCGACTATTTTAGTTGTCGCTAAAATGTCGGTATTTAAAAAATTTATCTTTTTTAATACAATTGTAAACTATTTATATTTTAAGAATTATATTTTAATTATTAAATATATTTTAATTATTTTTATACATTATTTTTAGTTATTTATTATATATCTATTAGATATTATGTTATTATTTAGTGTCTATAGTTATTATTTTATTAATTATTATATATCTATTAGTTATTATTTTATTAATTATTTAGTGTCTTTTCTAAATATTTAAATTTTTAATATAATAATTTATACCTTTTTTATGTCATTAAATTCATCCATCTATATTACATTTATATTGTAATTATATGTTTTATAATTAAAATAATTTTTAATTATTTTTATTTTAGAATTATTAATTAATACTATTTTCAAAATACTCTCTTTAAATGAGATCGGGGTATAGAAACGGTGAAAATGGTCATACCAAAGTTTTTTGAAAGAGAATAATACTCTCAGCTTCTTTGAACTTAAGAAAATCTTCACGAAATTGCATATAGAAAAAGAAATTTTTCCTTCTTGCGGATTGATGCATAGAAGAATTTCTCCTAGTCAATAACTAACTAGTTAGAACTTTCTATATTTCAACACTATATTAGAGTTCTTCTATCCTTTTCTAAAGAGGAAGAGGCCCACCTTCCCACTTAACTCTCTTATAAGGTCACTTGCGACATCCTATCTAATGCGGGCAAGAAATAGAAGAGCGGGTTTTATAATTTTGGGAGCAGAGAGATAGAGCTTTTTGCGCAATTGAACTTTAAAAGGCCACATCTTTCAATTACGGATGAGTTACAAGGTGCATAATATATCAAATCGAAACTCATTTAGAGACCTATATTTATGTTAGGGTTTACTCAACACCACCAACTTTTGGACCCAAATTCAACCGTTTGAAGATGCTTTGGAGGCTCTAAAATTTTTTATTCAATTCTTATGCACTTTTGGGCTATTTTGTTGGGTTTTTTTTTTTTTTGTCTTCATTTCAGCCTTTTTCTAAGTCTAGGGTTCTATCATAAGACAGATAAATATGTCTATTATTGCTGGAGAGGACATTTTTTGACAATTTGAATAAAGAAACCATTTTCTTTCTATTTCGGTATTTTTTTGAAATGAACAAATTAGATGCCTAATTTCTGAAATTCCTAGAATCAATAGGTTTTGATATATTACTTCTGGTATTTGTGTGTGAATCGATAAATTGTAATTAAGTTTTCTCTAGAATTAATAGCTCCGCTGCGTCACTATCTTATTATTTTTTGGATTTTTAATTTTCAATTATAAATTTTTAGAAAAATGGAATAATAAATTGCTATTTTAGTCATTTATGAATACGATACAATTAGCTATATCATAACATCTCTATAATATCTAGTTATTACTATTAACTTTCTAAAATATTATCTGTAATATACTGTAAATCAGTTAGTTGATTAGACTTTTTTTCCTACTTATCATACGTACCGGTATCTATAATAAAGTCTCCCAATATATTTTCAATAATATAAATTAAATATTTCTATGATATTTCCTTTTTAAAATCTATAATTGATTATGATAAAATAATTAATATTTTTATTTATGTATATTTTTAAATTAAAATATTTTTTCATAATATAAATTAAAATGATTATTAGTTACACTTTCATATATTTTAAAATTATTAATTTTATTTTAGTCACTATTTTAAATTATTATATTGAATTATTTTATAAATCATTTTAAATATTTCATCAATTTTTAATCATTAATTATTATAACTATCTTAAATATTTATTAATATATTTATTTATTTTTATATATTATATTAAATATTTCATTGAATATAATTATTTTAATATATTGTATATTATATATTAAATATTTGGTTATTATATTGTCATTTTCATAAAGAACATATATAAATATTTACTGTTAAAAATATGGAGGGAAAATTTCCCTCCACTTTGGAAGTCGGAGGCAACGTATTATTTAATTATCGACTGAATATTCTATCAGTATTTACCAACAAAATATTTAGTCGGTAAAATTAGGGTAGTGAAATTTATATGTTCTCATTACCGACTGATAAGTAGTCGGTATTTACAAACAAATATTTAGTCACTAAAGTTGATTAGCAAAATCAATCTTCTAAAAATAATTTACCGACGGAATATATAGTTGATAATTAATAACAATGTATTTAGTCAGTAAAATGGAAAACCCGAATTCATCTTCTTACATTAATTTATAGACTGATTTGGTAGTCGGTATTTACCGATACTGATTTTAGTTGGTAAAATGGAGTAGCAGAATCTATACATTCATTTTTATTTGTTTACCAAATGAAAATTATTAGTTGGTATTTACCAACAAATTATTTAGTCAGTAAAGTAGAGAATATAGTTTATTCCGTCGGTAAATATTTATTATTGACTAAATATTCAATCGGTAAGGCTTGAGCACAAAATTATTGTTGATAAAAATTATTTATTAAGTTAGTGATGGAAATAGTAGTCAATATATAGTCGGTAATATATGGTGCCACTTTTTGGGGCTTCATTTAGCGATTGAATTTTGCTGTCGGTAAATTATAGTTGGTAAGTAGTCTGTAATGAGTTGGTAATTGAAAAATTAAAGTGCTTTCTACATTTAGTCAGTATTCAGTCAATAAATATTGAAATTTACCAATTAATATTCTTTCATTGTTATTTTTGGTTAGTAATTCGCGTTTTTCTTGTAGTGTTGGTTGTGTTGTGCTTTAATAATAATTCTTTATAAGAATAGTCTTGTGGATATTATTGAGACGTGTAATATGTTTTTATTGATGTCTTTGTAAATTAGTTTTGTTCAAATAAATTTGATTAACATTAATTTGTTTCTATTTTCTAATTATTAAGGTTGCCAATGGATAAGAGTTGGATGCATGTCCGTGATAGACGATTACCTGAGTATGAAGAGGGTTTAGATAAATTTCTAGATTTTGCATTTGCAAACAATTGGGGATGAGAGTTTAAGTCCATGTTACAAGTGTAACAATGCAATGAGGAAGACCCGAGTCAATGTAGAGGGTGATTTATTGAGATGGGGAATTGTGGAAAGTTACAATAAATGGGTTTATCATGGGAAGCCATTGTTTGAATCTCCATTAAATGAGGAAGCTGATATGGAGGAAAAGGAAGAACTGAAAAAAGTTGTTAATGTTCAGTCATATGAAATGTTTCAAGATCGATGTGGATGAAGCTCAAATTTTCAGAAGCAAAACAAGTGAGACTAGTGATGATTTAAAAAGGCATGGTCATGAGGAATCAAACAAGGAAGCAAGCAAGTCTCAATTGATACAAGATGGATGCTGATATTAAATTGCACCCAACTGCAGCTCCTGATAATTTGACAAGGCTGCCATTCATTGAGAGGCTATCAGAGATTAAATGTAGTAATGGCTTGAGTGATAAAGCATTTGAAGCTGTGCTCAAGTTTGTAGGAGAGTCTTTCCTGATGGTCAAATTACAAAGTCATCTCAAGAAGTTCAAAGGATAGTTCGAGAGAGAAGTAAACATAAAGGCAAAGTTACAAGAGGAGCTCCTAGCCAAAGCCAAATGGCAAGGTGGGATAGGATAGTCAAGTTGATGGATCTTCATATGTGAAGTGAAATGAGGGTGAGTATCTTCTTTGCTATACGAGAGTGGTCTCGTTCTTTTTCCTTGTCTTCTGGTTGTTACTTTAGATATATTAGATTATGGATATTTTGCTATGCTATATAGACCTATTAGTTGCAGATATTATGCTATCCGATATTATGCCGTGTAACGTTAGATTGCGGATAACTTAAAGGAGTCATAAATTTATAAATCAATTACGATTTCTTAAAATATTTTTATTGTTGTTGAATTATATTGGCTCTAAGATGCATGAATCTTCTAAATTGGGTACAACAAAATGTGCAATACATTTTTGGCAATATAAATACTTGCCTTGTTAGATTACTTTGTACAGCAATAAATCTTGCAATGCTAGATCATCTTTTGGTAGCAAAAACTAATTGCCACCAATGATTCTTTTTTAGAAGCAATAAATGTTGTATATATCATATTTAGGAATCAAAATGTGTTATCAACAACAACAAGATGTTGCAACTCTTTTTTTTTATTATTATTATTATTATTTTTCTTGTCCTTTTTCGCTGCAAAAATTTAAAAAAGAAAATAAAAAAATAAAATGAGATTGTTAAGCAAATGGGGACATAGGCAAAGTTTCAAAGCTTAACTACATCCATAAAAATATGTTGATTGTTAAGCAATAAATCATTTGGGGTCATGGTTAATTGAGCAATTTCAGCCGTGAGTCCAATATTTCTTCTAGATTTATAAAATAAATCTCGGTAGAAATCTGGTATAACTGTAAAATCATTATATTAGATATTACAAGGAGCACACAACTGGCGAAGTAAGACTCAAAAGAAATACACTACCATTAGGTTAACAATACACTACCTTTAGGTTAAGCTTGTGATTGCTTACCTCTTGATATTTAACAAGCTAGCGAGGGTGTAACTCAGTAATAGAGATATCATTTATAGATTGTTGCGACGACCCTAATTTAAATATATGCAATTCATGAGCTACACCAGTATCTTCCATAATGGAATTTGATCCATGGTTTCCGCTTGAGACAAAAAATGCTGGCTGCAATGGTGATGGGAGGTGAAAGTATAGTTTGAATTAGTTGTGATAGCAAGTGCTGTCATTTTGTATTTTGTTAATTTAGATATTTTTGGGTTAGTGTCTCTAAAAATTTAGCTCTTGTGGTTGCGCTTAAGTTAAGCCAAAAGTTAAGGAGATAAATTTCCTTATTTTTGGGGGAGTTGGTGTTGACTGATTTTGAAAATTTTTTGTAAATTTCTATATATGCTTGATGAATGAAAAATAAAAAAAAGGATTGCCCTTCAACACGTTTTTCTTTTGCCTTCATTTGCTCCATTTTTAAGCTATCTTTAATCAACAAGTGGTATCAGAGCTCAATGATATTTGAAAGGGGTTGTGAGTTGTGAATTGAGAGAAAACAAGTAAGGTAACCTCACTAAAAGACCAACAAACACTTGAGAGTCTTCAAGATGTCAACTTCCAGCAATATTTCAGCAACCTCTCCTCCAATGTTCACTGGAGAGAACTATCATATTTGGGCTATGAAAATGAAAGTCTATTTTAAAGGTTTGCTACTTTGGAATGCTATTGAAGTTGATAGAGAAATTGCTCCTCTATCTGCAAATCCAACTTTAAACCAAATCAAACAGCATGAAGAGCAAACTTCTCAAAGGTTTAGAACTATTAGCTGTTTACACTCACCTGTTAGTGAGGCCATTTTCACAAGGATAATGGCTTGTGAGACAGCAAAAGAAATCTGGGAAAAGTTGAGAGATGAATTTCAGTGAAATGCAAAAACCAAGCAAATGCAACTCTTTAATTTAAGAAGAGAGTTTGAGAACCTAAAGATGAAAGAAACTGATTTTGTCAAAGAGTATATTGACAGAACCATGAAGGTGGTTAATCAAATGAGATTGCTTGGTGAGGAGTTTCCTGAGAAGAGGGTTGTTGTTGCGCGATTTCTGCAGGTGTACAGATCGTGCTAAGTAATAGTGTGTGAATAGAGTGTCGAATCCACAGGGAAGGGTTGACAAGTACTAATTTTATGATTACTCTATTATTTAGAAAATCAATTATGAGAATTCGTATATTAAACTAAAGTAAAATTCAAGTAAATAAATGATGAAAATATGAAATAAGATTAAAGGCCTAGGATTTAGAATTCATCAATTGATTACTTATGATTATTTTATATTTTTTAGATTGTATTATTTTTGCTGGAATTAATTATTAGATTTCCCTAAATTATATGATGTTCTCTCTCAATATACAATATGTGTGCTCATATTAACCTTATATCTACTCTTGTGATCATAAGCAATTAACACAAACCCATTAAGTTTTATGGAAATCCTTTAACAATCACAAAGGAGTATTCTTATCTCTAAGCAATATATTTCCTAGGTCAATTATCCTAATGAAATAATAATGTGTTTCCACTCTTGCTACTTCACACAATATCTTAAATTATGCAATTAATGGCCAGTTAATTACAAGCATTAAGTTCTAAAATAAAAGATTAATTCCAACAATCAACCCAATCAATTAAATATAAATAATTGTATGCAAATCAAAAGATTACATCTAAATCCTAGAAAAATAAATTTAGCTATTCATAATTGAAAAGGAAGAAATAATTAAATTAACAATCAAAATAACAAACATAATAACAATAAAAAATAATTAAATTAACAATCAAAATAATAAACATAATAACAACAAGAAATAATTAAATTAACAATTAAAATAACAAACATAATAACAATTTATAATTAAATTCAAGAATAAAATTTAGGAAGAACTTGTTTTGAGATACAATTTTTGATGAACTCGAGCTCCAAAAACTCCTCTTTTTGATCAAAATAACAATAAAAGAAATCTACTCTAAGAAAATATTTGTAACTCTCTTTACATCTATTTTTTGCTATTTTGAGTTGTGTTTTTGGAGAAAGGAGGTAATGCCTATTTATAGGCAAATTCCATCTTTATTTTCAACATTGTTGCATCATTGATTACATCATTATTTTCATGACATCATCTCTTACATCATTAATTTCATGACATCATTGCTTACATCATTTATAAAATGACATCATTGTCTGCATCATTTATAAAATGACATCATCAACTGAGTCATGATATTACTGCATCATTATGACATCATTTTGATCTGCAAAAATAAAATATTAAAAATATATTATAATTTATTTATAAATTATATAACTATTTATTTCTAAAAATAAGTAACAATATTATTGTATTTTCGAGAACTGAGCTAAAATTTAAGCTTAAACAAATAAAATAACTCTAAAAATATAGAGTTATCAGTTGTGGAAAAGGTGATGGGTACTTTACCTAAGAAATTTAAAGCTAAAATTTCATCCCTTGAAGAGTCATGGGATCCCTCTCAACTAAATCTGATAGAGCTTGCAAATTCCTTGCAAGCAGTAGAGCAAAGAAAGGCTCAAAGGCAAGAAGAAAACACTGAATCTGCTCTTTATGCAAGTCAAAAGAGTAAAACTCCATTTGAGGGAGCTGAGAAAAAAGGTTCAAATTCAAAGAAGAACTAAAATAAAAAAAGACCCGCAGGAAAACAAAGGAAGGAGAAGAAGCAAGTTCCCACTTGGTCCTCACTGCAACAAGAATACACACTCTGAAAACTACTGCTGGTTCATGCCTGGAGTTCAATGTAGGGCCTGCAAATAGTTTGGATATATTGAGAGGATTTGTAGCAGCAATAAAACACATCAGAATGAAGCCCAGCAAGCTCAAATAGTTCAGAATGTTGAGTCTTAAGAGGAGAAGCTATTTATGGCAACAACAGTGGAAGAAAGTTCTGTTGCTTGTTAAGAAACTGATGTGTGGCTCTTGGATAGTGGTTGTACCAATCAAATGACCTCAAATGTGAAGTTTTTTAGAGTTTTGGATAAAAGCTTCAGCACTCAAGTTAGAATTGGAGATGGAACCTTGCTAAAAGCAAAGGGAAAAGGAATTGTTGCTGTGGACGCACTTTCAGGTACAAAGTTCATTAATGATGTGTTATTTATGCCTGAGATTTCTCAAAATTTATTAAGTGTGGGTCAATTGCTGGAAAATTAATATTCTCTACATTTTCTTAACAGAAAGTGTGAAATTTATGATCCTGCTAGTGCTCAGTTATTTTCTATAAAATGACTAAAAGAAGCTTTCTTATTGAATGGAAAATTACTAAATTTGAAGCTTTTACTAGTGTGGTTGATGAATCAAATCTTTGGCATAAGAGGTTTGGGCATTTTAATTATGGTTCATTGAAATTATTGCATGACTGTTAAACAGATTACCAACTAAGGCAATTGATGGTAGAACACCATATGAAGCTTGGTATGGTGTCAAAAACATCAGTTGGCCATCTGAAAATCTTTGGGGGTGTGTGTTATGTCCATGTACCTGATGTGAAGAGGGACAAGCTGGATCAAAGGTTAGAGGTTGGCATCTTTATGGGTTACAGCTCAAGCTCAAAAGGATATAGAGTTCTGAATTTGAAGACACCAAAGATTCGAGTAAGCAAAAATGTGAATTTTGATGAGGAAGCTACTTGGAATTGGGAGAAGTTAGTTGTTGATTCCCCAAAGCAAATTCAAATTGAAGAGGTCATAACCCAAGAACAAGTTGCTGATGACTCAGACAAAAATTTTGCTATTAAAGGCACAAGACCACTTGAAGACATCTATGTAAGATGCAACCTTGCTGTGACGGAACTAATGAATCTTTAAGAAGCAATTACAATTCCAGAATGGAAGTCTATAGTGGAGGAAGAATTAATGATGATCAATAAGTCCAGAACCTGGAAATTGGTTGACAGATCACCAAACTGCAAAGTTATTAGTGTCAAATGGGTTTTTAGATTAAAGCTCAATTATGATGGATCAATTAACAAGTATAAGGCCAGGCTAGTTGTGAAAGGCTACTCACAACAATATGATGTTGATTTTACTAACACTTTTGCCCCAGTAGCTAGGTTTGATGCCATCATATTTTTATTGTCTCTAGCAGCTTATAAAGGGTGGATTGTGTACCAGCTAGATATGAAGTCAGCATATCTAAATGGGGATTTGCAAGAGCAAATTTATGTTAAGCAACTAGATGATTTTATTGCAGCTGGTAGTGAAAATAAAGTGTATTTGCTGAAGAAAGCTCTTTATGGGTTGAAGCAGGCTCCTAGGACCTAGTTTAACAAGATAGATGCATTTCTTATGAAGATAGGATTCACAAAGAGTTGCAATGAAGCAACTCTATATATTAAGCAAGACAAGCAGAATTTGCTTGTGGTTTCTTTGTGTGTGGATGATTTATTGGTGACTGGTAGCTATGTTAAAATGGTGAATAAGTTTAACATGCAGAAGAGAAGGCTATTTGAGATGAATAAGCTAGGAATTATGTCCTATTTTCTTAGAATGGAAATAATCCAATCCTGCCATGGGATCTTTATAACTCAGAAGAAGTATGCCTATGAGATATTGAAGAAGTTTGAAATGTCAAATTGTAAATCTGTTTCAACTCCATCAGTTCAAGGAGAGAAGCTGAGCAAGGAAGATGATTCTAAGTTTGTGGATGCTACAGTGTATAAGAGTTTGATTGGTTGTCTTCTTTATTTGTCAGCTACTAGGCCTGATATAATGCATGCCACTAGTGTTCTTTCAAGATTTATGCAAGTTCAAAAAGAAACACACCTTAGAGCTATAAAAAGAATACTAAGATATGTGAAAGGAACAATAGACTTTGGTGTGTGGTATAAAAAGTTTACAGAGGTGAAATTGCTTGGGTTTACAAACAATGACAGAGCTAGCTCCAAGGATGATATAAAGTGCACCTCTGGTTATTATTTTTCTATTGGTTCAAGTATGATTTGCTGGAGTTTAAAGAACCAAGAAACTATTGCTCAATCCACAGCTGAAGCAGAATATATAGCTGCTGCAGGTGCTGTGAATCAAGCAATTTGGCTAAGAAGATTGTCAGATGATTTGAAGCAAATCTAAGACAAACCAACTAAGGTGTTGTGTGATAATAAATCTGCTGTTGCCATGGCCAAAAATCTAGTCTTTTATGGAAAGACTAAACACATTAAGATCAAGTATCATTTTTTGAGAGAAGCTGAAAAAGAAGGAGTTGTTTAGCTTGTTCATTATTGCTCAGAAGACCAAGTTGCTTATATTCTAACCAAAGGTTTGCAAAAAAGAAGATTTGAATTGCTGAGAAGCAAATTGGGGGTATGTTCTAACACTTGTGCTAAGGAGGAGTGGAAGTATAGTTTGAATTAATTGTGACAGCAACTGCTATCATCTTTTTGTCATGTTTTGTATTTTGTTAATTCAGATATTTTTGGGTTAGTATCCTAGAAATTTAGCTCTTGTGGTTGAGCTTAAGCTTAAGCTTAAGCCAAAAGTTAAGGAGACAAATTCCTTATTTTTACGGGAGTTGGTGTTGACTGATTATGGAAATTTTTTGTAAATCTCTATATATACTGGATGAAGGAAAAAAAAAAAAAAAAGAGTGCCCTTCAACACGTTTTTCTTTTGCTTTCATTTACTCTATTTTTAAGCTATCTTCAACCAACAAGAGGTTGTAATGTAACTGCTAAGCATCATAATAATATATGACATTGAAGGTCTATCAACAACAGCTTCTTGAACACATAATAGTCCAATATTGATGCACTTCAAAACTTCATGTTTAGACCATTGATCACCCATGGTTTGATTTAGCAAGTCTAGGGCTGTTCCATTGGTCTAATGATCCCATGCCTATGAAAAGATGAAGAATCCAAATTTGTTAGAGATGAAGAGGAGATTAGAAAACAAAGAACACGACATAATAGCTTTAAAGCATAAAAGAAAAACACAAACAAAACTCAACAAACAAAACAAAGACTGTAATTTTTTTTCTTTTCTTTTTCTTCATTTTGAACACATATTAGATAGAAACTCCTCTTCAACTCTCTCTCCCTCTAAATAACAGCAGCTCCTTTTTGTAGGGGAGAGAGTAACTTTGCTATTCAACCACTACAATCATGTTTGTCTCCCTAAATTTCTGCTTAAACTAAGTTTTACCATATATTTGGCCTAACTTCTAGATTCATCTACAAAATATCTTCATTTAAATTTTATGAAAACAAGACATAGTGATAGCCTAAGTGTAACAGCTCTTAACACTCTTCCTTGACACTTGGCCTAAAAATCTTCTTTTAGACGGCTTCAAATCATTTATATTCTCTTTGCTGAGATTTTGCTAGACATCAATATTCAGTATCTTGATTTCTTCAACATATTCACTTCATTTTTTTTTTCCGGCGGCCTCTCACCAACAAAGCTCCTCCTGAACAATGATGCTAATCCATGAGAATAACCAAATCCTTCTTCAAACAATTCTCTTCATTCATTCTTGTTCCTATCAATGAACAACCACACAGCAACTAGCCTTGTCCTTGAAACAACAAATTTCAGTAGTTTAAGGACATGCTCTAGGTCCCTCCTATTTTTTAGTTTATGGACTTGCAGGTCCCTTCAAGAATTTTCAATTTATGGATATGATGGTCCCTTCAAAAATGACAATTTTGCAGTTTTAGGACTTGCAGGTCCTCTTCCAAAGATCATAACTCTACAGTTTTTGGACATGTCGATTCTCTCACCAAAGTTTTGCACTTTATGGACTTGCTTAGGTCCCTTCCACAAGTATTTAACTTGTAGGACAACTAAAAAAAACATCATTTTCTTCTTTTTTCTTGAAAAAACAGAGCATCACCAAACGAGACAGCAAAGAAACAACATTTTTAACTTACAAACTCAACAAGACAACATCAACCTAAATCTTACATCTCTTAGAAATAATAGGACTGAAATTTTGACATTAAACTTACTTGGAAATTTCAAGAAAACTCACAACATTGATGAAATGATTATGCTTGTTTTTCAACCAAAAACTTGAAATTTTTAATACTATATTTTCAAATAAATTTCTCAACATCATTTTACCAAATCAAACAACAATTTTTTTGACAAAAAACAGGCCCTCTAAGATCATTAAAGCTCTAATACCACTTTACGGAGATGAAGAGGAGATTAGAAAACAAAGAACAAAAGACATAATAGCTTTAAAGCATAAAAGAAAAACACAGAGAAAACTCAAACAAACAAAACAGAGACTGCAATTTTTTCTTTTATTTTTCTTCATTTTGAACACATATCAAATAGGAACTCCTCTCCAACTCTCTCTCTCTAAATATCACGTTACAGCAGTGGCTCCCTTTTATAGGGGAGAGAGTAACTTTTCTATTCAATCACTTTCAACAACTACAATCATGTTTGTCTCCCTAAATTTCTGCTTGAACTAAGTTTTACCATGCATTTGGCTTAACTTCTAGATTCATTTACAAAATATCTTCATTTAAATTTTATGAAAACAAGACATTATGCCAGCCTAAGTGTCACAGCTCTTAACAAAATCAAACTGAGATTCTTTTTGGTACATCAGAAGTTCTTATAGGGGAGTGGTGATCTCCTGTGCTTTGGGGCAGGTACTCGATTATTAGGTGCAACTCGAATCAAGTTTCTTTTGAAATGTTACACTGTATGCAGGAGAACAATTGAAAACATACTTACGTGACTTTGAAGGTTTGTGAAATTGTGAAAACTAGAGTTCTTTTGCCCTGTTACAATCTCCAAAAGCAGAATACCAAAGCTATAGACATCATATTTCGTCGAAAACTGCCCCCTTTTAGCATACTCTGGTGCCATATGGCCACTGCATTTCATCATTAACAAGACTTGAAGTACCCATTTGATAAAGTATTTACTAGTTACTGCAAGTTTCTGATCACTTTTGAAGTGCTTAAAAGTGAATACTTACTAAGTCCAAGCAATTCGATTTGTATTAGCTTGAGTTTGACTTACAGAAAATAGTCTAGCTAACCCAAAATCAGAAATTTTAGGATTCATATGCTCATCCAACAAAATATCGCTAGATTTCAAGTCGCGATGAACAATCCTAAGCTGAGAATCTTCATGGAGGTAAAGTAGTCCTCGAGCGATTCCAACGATGATTTTGTGTCGCCTTTCTCATTCCAGACTAAACTGTCTATTCTGATCTGTGTGATTTTAAATCATCATTAGTATTCGAGCATTACCATTTTACAATTTTTGAAGTTTAATGTAGTTGGTTAAACATGGACGCATGCAGTACCAAATAAAATCTTTTCCAAGCTTCCATTTGGTAGGTACTCATAAACAAGTAGCTTCTCTTCTTCTTCCAAGCAGAAGCCAAACAGCCTTACCAGGTTTGGATGTAACAGTTTAGCAACTAACATTACTTCTGTTTTAAGCTCTTCCAAGCCTTTTCCTGAGCTTCTTGATGGCCTTTTTACAGCTATTTCTCGTCCATCCTTCAGTTTCCTCTGAAAATGTTTTTTCACTCAGCATAATATAAGGAAATATTTAGCATGCTATATATATATATATATATATATATATACATATATATATATAAGAGTACCTTGTAAACTGGACCGAAACCCCTTGTCCTAGTTTATATGATTCAGAAAAATTTCTTGTTGCTACTCTTAAGTGTGTTAAGACTAATTGAAAGCAATTCCATGCTGGTATTATCATCTTCGTTAACAACCAAATGTCCTGCATAAGGAAGCAGATTTGAGAACTAACGTTAATTGATTGATTGATTGTCAATAGACTCAATACAATGATAGGAAATCAATAGAATTATATTTTTACTCTCATATTTCTATACTTACCAGAACTTCCTTTTTTCCTGGCCTTAGTCCAAAACAAGCAAGAACTAAGAATGAGAATTACTGCCAAAATAACAGCTGCAGCTGTCAGCCCAATAACTATGGTTTTGGAACTCTTCCCTGCATAAACAGGACATATTTATAACATAGTAAAATGTTTTTAACCTTAGTGATTATAAAAGAAAATAAAAAAACAATACCAGAGTAGAATGATAAATAGTGATTGATGTAGCAGAACTTAAGAGAAACAAGAACTTACCATCATGACTAGATGAATCTTTCGTTGTATTAATAAAAGTCGGTCGGAGCAATGAAGGAGATGGAGCAGGAGGAGATGCAGTTGGTGGCGATGACAAAACAAAAAGGGAATAAATTTCATAACGAAAATTGCAACTTAGCGAAAATATCTGACCCCATATTTAATATCAATTTGTAAAATATAGCTGATAATATTTTGAAGACATCCCAAACACTCATTTCCTGCAATATCTCTTGTGCACTGCACCATTGCAGATATATTAGGAAAATCGGTATAGGGGCTGCTCCAAAAAGCTAATCTGGAAGTATCACTTGCAGCATTAAATGAAAAATCTCGAAGCAAATTTCCCAACTGAGTACTAAAAAAACTGGCTCAGTTGCATTCTGGAAATTCCAAAGGAAAAGTTTTGGCATGTTATCAGCAGATGAGAAAAAGCGTGAATTTAAGTACTGTAACAAACAAATGTCATTAAGTATAAAAGCCGCCTTCTGAATAGGACACCGCTGCCTGATTTCTGTTACCGCAGTACTTATACAAGTTTGGCAATCTGCCTTAGAGGCATAACCTCTATATTGTACTAGCCCAAAGACAACATTAGGCACCTCGCCGATTGTAGTAGTATAGTAGCCTATTAGAGAAGCATTGGCAGCTAATGAAGTAAGAATAAGGTTTAGGTTTTGCTGATAGGCGCTCCCAGAAGTGTAATCCATAGCAGCACAGTGGGAAAGCATGCCATTTTGCCCTTTAGTGTTGGATTCTTAGAAAGAAAACAATAACATTGTTTAAAAAATTGATAGAGAAAACAATAATTCTTATTGAACACACACTATTTCAGAAATGGAAGTGCCTTCATATAGGCTTACAAAGTAACAAAAAACTAAAAAATCTGAACTGATATAAGATATTATAGCCACTGCTCCACCACATATTTTGCTAACTAAAAACAGAAAATTAAGGATAAAATATCTGCAACAATCAAAGACCAAGTCTAGATGGACCAATTTTTTGAATCATTCTTCAACACTCTCCCTTGATTCAAAAATTGTTCAATTTTGTATTGTTGGAGCACTTCTCTCCAAAATATCATGGTGCACTTCTCACCATTATTGATGCACTTCTCATCACTTTCAAAATGTTGATTATATTGGAGCACTTCTCTCCAATTTTCGTGCACTTCTTACCAACAACTAATTTTTTAGAAAAGTGATTTGACGTGGGGGGTTCTCATCTATTTTTATAATTATTTTAATAATTGTAATTTCCTAGTTAGTGTAGATTTGTTTTCCTATTTTTCAAGTAATTCTAAAATATTTAGGTGTCTTATTTAGTAATTTCTTTATTGGTTTTTATTTAGAGTTTCATTCCTTATAAATAGGCCTATTATATAATAGTTTGGGATCTCTCATTTTTTGAATAAAAATTTCAGCATCTTTTATTTTGGTGAACTCCAAAATTTACCTTTTCTTGTAAATTTAAGGATGTTGAAGGAATAAACGTGTTCTAGTCTTATTTCTATTACTTCCTCACTGCGTCAAGTGGTATCAGAGCCTAGTTAAGGCTTGTCTACTTGATGACAATCTACAGAGTACAAAGCAATCTTTTCGTTGAAAGGGATTGTGAAAGGCGGACTCTTTCAAGAATAAATTTTCAAGATCTGGGATATGGAAGAAATAACATTCAAGATGATGTATCTCACAACCATTATATTCCTGATTTAGAAAATAATTTTTATTTTTGGGATCATAGATATGGAAGATTATGCATTTGAGAAGATATAGCTCACAGTCAATCAATTCATACTAGCGTCCCTAATTTTAGAGGTATTTCTTATTTTGATGGTGATTTTTATGAGAAAGATTTTGTCAAGTGGTTATTTGATTTGAAGATATATTTTGATTATCATGATATTCATAGGAAGGAAAAAATTAAGCTTGCTTCTTGGAAGTTAATTAATGACACACTTGATTGGTGGGTTGATTATCAAAAGATTTATGGTACAATTCGTTCATGATCAATGATGAAAGAATTATTAGTTGACGAATTTTACTATGATTGTTATGTGCTTCATGATTCATATAAAAAATTAAATAGGTATTATGAAAGATTAGAGGATTTTTGTGACCAAACTTTAATAGACAAATTTAGTTCAAATTCTTTGAGTGGAAGATCTATTCATATTCAATTGGATGTTAAGAAAATAACAAAGACTACTCAACTTGAATCAATTCAAGATTCAAAGAGATTGGAATTTGTGGAAGTTGAATCCAAATATAATAAATCCAATTTTGAATGTGACAATAGCTTTCCATGTATTGATTTTAATTTCAAATTTGAAGACAAAGAAGGAAAAATGCAAGCTTTACATGGTGAGACAGTTAAGGAAGCAGAAAAAGAAATTGATATTCTTAAGATACATACAATTGAAGAGAATATGGAAAGAAACAAGTGTGAAGATTGTGGTAATCAAGTCATTAAATTTTCAAGTGAGCCTATTATGCACAAGTCCCAAGATACTATTGAATTTCAAAGCATTGATTTTATTGGGATTAATTATTTCAATAATACTTCCTCTTTGACCAGTAATTTTGGTCAGTTAATTATTCCAGAAAAGATGTTTGTGACAAATTACTCTATGAAAATGTGTTACTCAAAAAATTTATTTATTTGGCATGGAAGATTTCAAGTTCAAGTTATAAACTCGAGGTTGAGTTTTTTTGAAGTAGAGGAGTATGACGCGAGGGTTCACATCTATTTTTATAATTATTTTAATAATTATAATTTTCTAATTAGTGTATATTTGTTTTCCTATTTTTCAAGTAATTCTAGAATATTTAGGTGTCTTATTTAGTAATTTCTTTATTGGTTTTTATTTAGGGTTTCATGCCTTATATATAAGCCTATTATGTAATAGTTTGCGATATCTCACTTTTTGAATAAAAATTTCAGTATCTTTTATTTTGGTGGACTCCAAAATTTACCTTTTCTTGTGGATTCAAGCATGTTCAAAGACTAGATGTGTTCTAGTCTTATTCCTATTGCTTCCTCGCTGCGTCAAGATTCCACCTCTTCTTTTGCCATATTCACTTGAACTTCATTTTTTGACTTGCAATCTTTTTGCATGTCCAAATTTCTTGCAATTGAAACATTGGGGTTTACCTTTATGCCAACACTTACTTTCTTCATGATTTGTCTTCTTGCAAATTCCACATGGAGGAAATTTTCCTTTCCTCATTGTTGATGTCTTGGCTAAAAAGGCATTCTCTGTTGTTCCTTCTTCTCTAATTGTTCTTCTAATTTCTTAAGCTTGCGGCGCATTCAATAATTTTGCCAAAGTAATACTCAACAGATCTCTTGCATTTTCCAGTGAAATAATCGTAGCTTTAAATTTTTCATGAACTGTTACAAGAATTTTTTTGAATAATTCTAGAATTAGAAAAAATAGTACCAAGAAGTTTTACTTTATTAGCACTACTAAGTAGTTTATCTGTGTAGTCCTTTATTGTTTATGATCCCTTCATTCTTTGCATCTCAAATTCCAGAATTAAATTCAGCACTTGCATCCCTTTAACCCTTTCATTTGCTTCATATTCTTACTTTAAGAAATTCCAGATTTCATAAGCTGTTTTCTTTGTCATGATCTTGTTGAAGATAGTGGGTGAGACACCTGCAAACAAAGTTGATCTTGCTTTCGACTTTCTTAACCTTCTTTCCTTATGATTTTTGATCTGTGCAACTGTTGGATTGTTGGGCAAATGAGAAACTTCATATTCTTCCTCAATAGCTTCCAACAAATCATTGGCATCAAGATAGGCTTCCATTTGAACAGCCCATACATGATAATTTGTTCCATCAAAAACTGGTGGTGCCATTGCAATAAAAGAATTTGCAGATGTCATTTTATGTATTTACACTCTCAATTTCACAGGTCCCTTAAGAATAAAGAGAGCTCTGATACCACATGTTGGATTCTTAGAGAGAGAACAATATCATTGTTTAAATAATTGATAGAGAAAATAATAATTCTTATTGAATACACACTATTTCATAATTAGAAGTGCCTTTACATAGGCTTACAGAGTAACAAAAAACTAAAAAATCTGAACTGATATCAAATATTATAGCCACTACTCCACCACTTATTTTGCTAACTAAAAACAGAAAAATTAAGGATAAAATATCTGCAACAATCAAAGACCAAGTCTAGATGGACCAATTTTTTGAATCATTCTTCAACATTTAGTAAGGAAATAAAAATGAAGAAAACACAATACAAAGAGTACTAAACTAAAATAATGTAATGCAAGAGACTCCATAATATCAGTTTTGATAGAGAAGTTCTGCAAATTTTTAAGGTGAAAAGTTTGTTGGCCATTTCTATATTTGAAAATAGAACAAATTATGTATTTTAGGGAGTCAGAACAGGTTTTCTAACATTCTGTGAAAAGAGATGTTTGATAAAGAAGAAATTTTTCACCAGTCTTTGTCACAGAAGTTCTAATTTAATTTCCATATTTTTGTTTCTTTAAAAATGAATATAAATCCAAAAATAAGAATCCAATGTACTTGAACAAATTTTGAATCCAAAATCAACTCTCTAGATAACTTGCTCATATTATAAAGAAATATTAGCATACCTCTCTCTATCAGATTATTAATTTATTAGCTAATTTCTACTATACTAACATTAGAATAAGATACTTTCAAGCAAATAATAACTAAGCAAACCATATTATTGTCAAATAATTGACTTGGCTTTCTTACTAAGTTATAAATCCTTGACTTTAAAACACAAACATGCCAGCCAAATTAATTAAAAGGCAATTACATAAAATTTGCTTAATTATTGTTAATATTTGTATTAGATCATGGAGGTTGAGATATACTTTGATATAGTCACCAAATAGAACATGCGTTTCATTGTTATGATAAGCCTATAGCTCAATTAGCATGACCATGTTTCTATAAGTGATCAATGCTTTTCAAGCTGGATCAAGTGTATTGGGTGCCAATCTAGTTTGTGAATTTTTAAGATTTCTATTTTATTGGTTTCTAGTTGTCTTGTACTTTATATCAACTTCATGAACCATAATAGTGTTCTTTCATCTGAAAAAAGGAGCTTCATTCGAGCAAATTGTTAATTAGTCATGGAATCGAGTCATAATTAATTTAATTTAATATTCATTTTTATAATTGAGCTTATAATAAGTTGAGTTTACCTTTGATACAAAATACTGTAAGTTAGAAGTGGTAAATAGATGGAGTTAGGTAGGTTCGAGTTGGGTTACTGAAAGTATAGTTTAAATTAGTTATGACAGCAAGTGTTATCATCTTAAGCTTTTGTTGATATTGATACTTTTGCTATCAATATTAGAAAACTCATTTCGTTATTTTTGAAATGTAATGATGTAATCTCAATGTAGCATATTGACTAGTCATAGTTGCTTGAAGTTTCAATTAGCTAAGTGCACCATACTTGTTAGGTAAAAGTTAGTAAGTAAGGGAGTTCAAGGTATGGTACTATGTACTTATTTTGCTATTCTTAAGTATTATAAATAGGCTTGTAAAACTTTGTTTTAATGAATGAAATCAACTCCAACAAAGACCACTTGTTTTTGCTCACTTTGTCCCTTTTCTTTGCTCCTAATCCAATAGTGGTATCAAAGCTTTTTTTATCTTAAGGGGCTGTGGGTGTTTGAGAGAAAACAAGTAAGGTTTCATCCACTATAAAACATAAAATTTGAAAAGTTGTCATGGCTTCAAGTGGCTTTGGAGCTAGCTCACCTCCAATCTTTGATGGCAAAAATTATCAGCTTTGAGCTATCATAATGAAGACTTATATTAGAGGTTTAGAACTTTGGAATGTTGTGGAGATAGGAAGAGATCCTCCTCCACTAAGAGCTAATCCAATAACAGCTCAGATGAAGGATCATTCAGAGGAATGTGCAAAGAAGTACAAGGTGTTATCTTACATACAATCAACTATTCTGAGGTTGTTTGTATGACAATTTTGGCTTGTGAATAGCCAAAGAAGCTTGGGATAAGCTTTAGGAAGAGTATTTGGAAAGTGACATAATAAACAAAATGCAATTTCTAAATTTAAGAAGAGAGTTCGAAGTTTTAAAGATGCAAGAATCAAAAACTATCAAGGATTATGCTGCTAAAATTATGAAGATTGTCAATAAAATAAGACTTTTGGGAGATGAGTTGTCATACCAAAGAATTATGGAGAATGTGCTGGTTACTCTACCTAAAAGATTTGATGCAAAAATCTCATCTCTTGAAGACTCAAAAGACTTTACTCAACTATCTTTAACAGAGCTCATCAATGCTCTGCAAGCTATTGAGAAAAGGCGAGAAAATAGAGGAATGCACTATAGAGGGAGCATTTCTTGCAACTCAAAAAGGAAGAGCTTCTTCAAGTGGTGGAGTAAGAAAGCAAAATGCTGAAAACAACAAATGTGGAAGGAAAGGCACATACCCTCCTTGTGGTATTTGTAAGAAAACAAATCACTTGGAAGAAGATTGTTGGGCAAATACTCAATGTAATTTTTGTCAAAAATATGGTCATATTATCAAAGTTTGTAAACTAAAGAAAAATCAAGTGTAGCAACCTCCTCCTTAGCAAGTAGCAGAAAATAAAATTCAGCTTGATGATCATCTGTTTATGGTGTCTCAGGTTTCTTGTCAAAAGAAAAGTCAAGTTTGGTTTATGGATATTGGTTGTACAAGTCATATGGCTAAGGATGTGACTCTTTTCACTTCTTTGGATAAAAATTTCAGAACTGAAGGTAAAGGTTCAATTGCTATTCAAACAAAACAAGGTATGAAATTGATTTTTGATGTCTTATTTATTCCTTGTTTGGCTCAAAATTTGCTAAGTGTGGCACAAATGCTAGAAAAAGGTTATTCCTTATTGTTTCAAAATAGTTATTGTACTATTTTTTTATCAAATGACTATGAAATAGCTTGTGTCAAGATGATAGATAAGAGTTTTTTATTAATCTTGGATTTTGGAAATCAAAGTGCTACTAGTATTAAACTTGACAATGGGAAAAGAAATCAAGAGAATGGAAAATCAAGAGTTGATTCAAAGAATCAAGTCTTAGGAGTTATTCTAATTCAAAATTTGAATTTTATGCTAATTCATATGTTCTTAGATCTGAAAGCTTGCGAGTAAAATGCGACTTTGTGATCTATGTGTATAAGAGTTGTGACAAGGTTTCAAAAACTAGAGTTTGGTAGCAACTTCTAAAAGAAATGTTCTCAAACACAAACAAAACAAAAAGAAGATGAGCCTTTGGAAGTCTAAAGATTATAATTGCTAGTATACAAGTCAAGGCTTTGCTCAAGATGTTGACTAAAACATTGAAGAAAAATCTTGGTGTTTCCAGCAAAAGTATCAAGGAAGAGTGTTAAGATTGATACTTTTGCTGTCAATATTAGAAAATTCATTTTGTTATTTTTGAAATGTAATGATGTAATCTCAATGTAGCATATTGAGTAGTCATAGTTGCTTGAAGTTTCAATTAGCTAAGTGCACCACACTTATTAGGTAAAAGTTAGTAAGTTAAGTAAGGGAATTCAAGGTATGGTGCTGTGTACTTATTTTGCGATTCTTAAGTATTATAAATAGGCTTGCAAAACTTTGTTTTAATGAATGAAATCAACTCCAACAAAGAGCACTTGTTTCTACTCACTTTTTTCCTTGTCTTTGCTCCTAAATCCAACAACTTTCTATGTTATGTTTTGTATTTTGTTAATTTAGATATTTTTGGTTTAGTGTCTCTAGAAATTTAGCTCTTATGGTTGAGTTTAAATTTAGCCAAAAGTTAAGGAGACAGATTTCCTTATTTTTGGGGGAGTTGTTGTTGACGAATTTTGTAAATTTTTTGTTACTATATATACTTGATACTTATCTGTTAGTGAGGCCACTTTCATAGGGATAATGACTTGAGAGACAGTAAAAGAAATTTGCAAAAAGTTGAGAGATGAATTTCAGGGAAATGCAAAAACCAAGCAAATGCAGCTCTTCAATTTGAGAAGAGAGTTTAAGAACCTAAAGATGAAAGAAACTATTTCTATCAAAGAGTATATTGACAGAACCATGAAGGTTGTTAATCAAATGAGATTTCTTGATGAGGAGTTTCTTGAGAAGAGAGTTATGGAAAAGGTGATGGCTACTTTACCTGAGAAATTTAAAGCTAAAATTTCATCCCTTGAAGAGTCATGGGATCTCTCTTAAAAGCGGATAGAGCTTGCAAATTCCTTGCAAGCAGTGGAGCAAAAAAAGGCTCAAAGACAAGAAGAAAACACTAAATATGCTCTTTATGCAAGTCAAAAGAATAAAACTCCATTTGAGGGAGCTAAAAAAAAAGGTTCAAATTCAAAGAAGAACAAAAATAAAAAAGACCAGCAGGGAAACAAAGGAAGGAGAAGAAACAAGTTTCCACCTTATCCTTACTGCAACAAGAATACACACTCTGAAAACTACTGCTGGTTTAAGCTTAGAGTTCAATGTGGGGCCTGCAAGCAGTTTCATATTGAGAAGGTTTGTAATAGCACCAAATCACATTAGAATGAAGCCCAACAAGGTCAAATAGTTTAGAATGTTGAGTATCAAGGGGAGAAGCTATTTATGGCAGCAATAGTTGAAGAAAGTTTTGCTGCTTGTCAAGATACTGATGTGTGGCTCTTAGATAGTGGTTGTACCAATCACATGACCCCAAATGTGAAGTTTTTTATAGGTTTGGATAAAAGCTTTAGCACTCAAGTTAGAATTGGAGATGGAACCTTGCTGAAAGCAAAAGGAAAAGGAGCTGTTGCTATGGACTCACTTTTAGGTACAAAGTTCATTAATGATGTGTTATTTGTGCCTAAGATTTCTCAAAATTTATTGAGTGTGGGTCAATTGCTAGAAAAGCAATATTCTCTACTTTTTCTTGACAAAAAATGTGAAATTTATGATCCTGCTAGTGCTAAATTATTTTCTGTAAAAATGACTAAAAGAAGCTTTCCTGTTGAATGGAAAGTTACTGAATTTGAAGTTTTTACTAGTGTGGTTAATGAATCAAATCTTTGGCCCAAGAGGTTTGGGCATTTTAATTATGGTTCATTGAAGTTGTTGCATGATAAAGGCATGGTGAGTGGGATGCCTATTATCCGTGAACACTAAGGTGTATGTGGAGTTTGTGAGATGGGCAAATAAACCATGTTGCCATTTCCTACAAATCAAGTGTGGAGAGCAACTAATAAACTCCAGCTTATGCACACTAATGTGTGTGGCCCTATGAATACACCCTCACTCAATGGCAGTAAGTATTTCCTCATCTTTATTAATGATTTAACAGTTTTTGCTCGGTTTACTTCTTAAAACAAAAGTCATAAGTGTTTAGGTTCTTCTTGAAGTTCAAAGCTACTATTGAAAATCAATGTGGCAACTCAATTAAAGTGTTTAGATCTAATAATGGATCAGAATACACTTCACAATCATTTGAAAGGAATTTGTAGCAAGCTGGTATTCTTCACCAATTGACTATCACTTACACACCTCAACAAAATGGTGTGAATGACCAAAAGAATAGATCAATTATAAATATGGCAAGGTGTTTGATATTTGAAAAGGGTTTGTCAAAGCATTTTTGGGCTAAAGCTATGAACAGTTCAGTGTATTTGTTAAACAGATTGCCAATTAAAGCAATTTATGGTAAAACACCATATGAAGCTTGGTATGGTGTCAAACCATTAGTTGGCCATCTGAGAGTCTTTAGGTATGTGTGTTATATCCATGTACTTGATGTGAAGAGGGACAAGTTGGATCAAAGGTCAAAGGTTGGCATCTTTATGGGTTACAACTCAGGCTCAAAAGGATATAGAGTTCAAAATTTGAAGACACACAAGATTCAAGTAAGTAAAAATGTGAAGTTTAATGAAGAAGCTATTTGGAATTGGGAGAAGTCAATTGTTGATTCCCCAAAGCATATTCAAATTGAAGAGGATATACCCCACGAATAAGATGCTGATTACTCAGATGAAGATTTTGTTGTCAGAGGCACAAGAACACTTGAAGACATTTATGCAAGATGCAACCTTGTTGTGATGGAACCAATGAATCTTCAAGAAGCAATTACAATTCTAGAATGGAAGTCTGCAATGGAGGAAGAATTGATGACGATCAATAAGTTTGAAACCTGAAAATTGGTTGACAGACCACCAAGCTGCAAAGTTATTGGTGTAAAATGGGTTTTTAGATTGAAGCTCAACTCTGATGGATCAATTAACAAGTATAAGGCTAGGTTGGTTGTGAAAGGCTATTCACAACAATATGGTGTTGATTTTACTATCACTTTTTCCCCAATAGCCAAGTTTGATACCATCAAATTATTATTGTCTCTAGTAGCTCATAAAGGGTGGATTGTGTACCAGTTGGATGTGAAGTCAGCATTTATAAATAGAGATTTGCAAGAGCAAATTTATGTTGAGCAACCATATGGTTTTATTGCAGCTAGTAGTGAAAATAAAGTGTATTTGTTGAAGAAAGCTCTTTATGGGTTGAAGTAGGCTCCCAAGGCCTGGTTTAGCAAGACAGATGAGTTTCTTATGAAGATGGGATTCACAAAGAGTTACAATGAAGCAACTCTATATATTAAGCAAGACAAATAGACTTTACTTGTGATTTCTTTGTATGTGGATGATTTATTGGTGACTAGCAACTGTGTTAAAATGGTGAATGAGTTTAAAATACAGATGAGAAGGGTATTTGAAATTAATGAGCTGGGAATTATGTCCTATTTTCTTTGAATGGAAATAATCCAATCTTGTCATGGAATCTTTGTAACTCAAAAGAAGTATGCCTATGAGATAATAAAGAAGTTTGCAATGTTAAATTGTAAATCAGTTTCAACTCCATCAGTTCAAAGAGAGAAGCTGAGCAAGGAAGATGGTTTTGAGTTTGTGGATGCTACTGTGTATAGGAGTTTGATTGGTTGTCTTCTTTATTTGTCAGTTACCAAGCCTGATATAATGCATGCCACTAGTGTTCTTTCAAGATTTATGAAAGCTCCAAAGGAAACACAGCTTAGAGCTACAAAAAGAATACTGATATATGTGAAAGGAACACCAGACTTTGGTGTGTGGTACAAGAAGTCTATAGAGGTGAAATTATTTAGGTTTATAGACAGTGATTGCGTTGGCTTCAAAGATGATATGAAGAGCATCTCTAGTTATTGTTTTTCTATTGGTTCATGGATGATTTGCTGGAGTTCAAAGAAGCAAGAAACTGTTGCTCAATCAATAGCTAAAGCAGAATATATAGCTGCTGCAGGTGCTATGAATCAAGCAATTTGGCTAGAAGATTGCTAGATGATTTGAAACAAATCCAAGACAAACCAACTAAGATGTTGTGTGACAATAAATCTGCTATTGCCATTGCCCAAAATCCAGTCTTTCATGGAAAGACCAAACATATTAAGATTAAGGATTATTTTTTGAGAGAACATGAAAAAGAAGGACAAGTTCAGCTTGTTCATTATTGCTCAAAAGACTAAGTTATTGATATTTTAACTAAAGGATTGCAGAAAGGAAGATTTGAATTGCTAAGAAGCAAATTAGGGGTATGTTCTAGCACTTGTGTCAAGGAGGACTGAAAGTATAGTTTAAATTAATTGTGACAGCAAGTGTTGTCATCTTAAGCTTTCTTTGTTATGTTTTGTATTTTGTTAATTTAGATTTTTGGGTTAGTGTCTCTAGAAATTTAGTTTTTTGGTTGAGCTTAAGTTAAGCCAAAAGTTAAGGAGATAGATTTCCTTATTTTTTGAGGAGTTGATGTTGACTGATTTTGTAAATTTTTTGTAAATCTCTATGTATACTTGATAAATTAAAAATCAAAATTTAAGAACCCTTCAATACGTTTTTCTTTTGCGTTCATTTGCTATGCTTTTAAGCTATCTTCAGCCAACAATTACTTCACATTGAAGCCATTTATAGTTACGAGCGGGTCAAATTATTTGTCAACTTAAAAGGAAAATTTCAAATTGATGCGAGTTTCTAGTCATATCAAGTTGCCAATTATATATATATATATATATACATATATATATATATATATATATATATATATATATATATATATATACTTCACATTGAAGCCATTTGCAGTTACAAGTGGGTCAGATTATCTGTCAACTTAAAAGGAAATTTCAAATTGATGTGAGTTTCAAGTCATATCGAGTTGCCAACTTTTTAATAACATATATATATATATATATATATATATATATATATATATATATTGGAAATTAAAATTTCTAATGTGATTTTAAAATATTTAAAGCAGGGTAAGACTAACATGTATATGCTATTAAAAATTTATAATTTTTCTAAACATGTTTGTTCTACTCAAAATCGGACTGAATTAAATTTGAAGCAACTATTCCCTACTACTCAAAAGGCTACTGCAGCACCAATAAAAAGACAGTTCTCACAACTAAATGACAAAATGGATTTTGAAATTTATTAACATTCTCCAAAAAAGGCATTGTTAATAATTCTGCAAGTACTAAAACCATTAAAAGAATTCCTAAGAACTTATTGGGTACTGTTGGAAGTATTTAAAATACAGGAAAGAAATACCACTTAGATAATATTATCGAAGGAGTTGCAAATAAATCAGCGGGTTCACCAATTATTGATGGTTCTAGAACTAATAATCCTACATTACATGCAACAAAACCTAGAATTACAATTTTTTTTTTTTTTTTTTTTTTTTTTTTTTTGCTGGGATTAGATATGACTCAATTTTAAATATGAAAATCTAAGTCGGACGCAATCTGACCCAGTATAATTTTTTGCTGTTAACTTATATAAATGCTTGATAAGTAATTTAAAAAAAAATAAAACAAGAAGTGAATTAAAGTAAGTATAGTGGTTATAAATTAATAAAAGGTCATATACTTGTTAATAAGTATTTAATGGCACAAAACTACCAATATTTAAGATGATAATTTATTTAACAAATCAATCCATTAATTATTATAGTAGGTTTTATATTTAATAGAAAAACTTAGAAATTTCTATAGAATTACCTAAAAAAGAGAACCAACTTATTTTCAAATTATTTCAAAAATATTACAACGCTTTTTTTATTTTTACTTTTATAAACTTTTCATATTTTTAGCAAATAAATCGTTGGTTAACACAATATTCAAAACTAAAAGTCATGGAAGGAAAACACATAATAAATTCTTATTATTATTATTTAATTATTTTTATATGCGACCCACATTGAATTTGTCTTCTTATGCCTTAGGTCAACAACTAGAAATAGTATTTGTCTTTTTTGCCATCCCTCTATATCAATTCCACCAATTTTTAAAACAATAAAAATAAAATCATATCAATTTTACTTTAAAAAAACAATGGATAAAAAAATACCTTTTTAAAAAAAAAAAAAATCTCTACATTTTGGCTTTGATCTACCTTATAGACATCTTTTTTTTTTTTTTTTTGGTTGCTATTTAAGTTGTTATTATATATATATATATATATATATATATATATATATATATATATATATATATATATATATATATATATATATATATATATATATATATGTATATATATTTGTGTTTTCTTATAGAAACAAAATGGAAAGAGAAAGGAAACAATTTTGGGAGGTTTTAATCTCATCAACAAATCACAAATGCAGAAAAGTAAGCATAAAATCTAAAAATCCTACAACTTCTAGAAGATATATTCATCAATTCTTCAAATTTTTGAAAATAAATCAAAATTGTATACATATATTTAGTTAATTTTGTGTTGTTTTAACTGTCATTGCATTGAAAATCTTCAAAACAAGTAAATCATATGATATTTTTTACGAACTTAAAAGTTTTAGAAAATAAAAATTTGATTTCATATCTTAAATCTGCAAAAAATTAAAAAAAGACCAATATTTCAGCAATATCAAAAATAAAATATGTAAAAACTAACAATCGATCTGCAATTAATCTGTTATCAACCAACAATTAACCTGTAATTAATGACAAATCAACCTCTAATTAATCAAAACATAACCTAATAAATATAAAATGCTGGTGCTGTCAAAACCATATCAATTGAGTAATACAAATAATATGTAAAATGTGTAATTATGGTTATATCTAATAAACACGTCCAAATGGGTATTTTTCTAAGTTTAAATTTTTGACATGTGGTGATTAATTAGATAATTAGTAACATGTGTAATTAGAGTTATGCCACCAATTGATACATGTTCAAATAGGTATTTTTCAAAACTTGAATATTTGACATGTGGTTATTAATTATATAATTTTTAATTAATATAATTTTTAATTATTCTAATGTGCAAATCAATATGTGTAACTAGAGTTATGTCCAATTGACACATGTTCAAATAGATTTTATTCAAAACTTGAATCTTTGACAAGTGGTGATTAATTAGATAATTTTCAATTAATATAATTTCTAATTATTCTAATATGCAAATAAAAAAAACAAAAATCAAACCAAAATAAAAACAAAATAGACCAAACATATACTCAAAATAAAAAATAAATATTCACTCTTATCGTGTGGACTTAAAAATTATGATATAAAAAGAATAATAAACGGAATTGAATTCACAGTAAACAGTATATAATGAGTATATTTTAGATATATTGTAAGTATATAATGAATATATTTTAGGTATATCTTAAATATATGCTATAATTATATGCTTTAATCTTCCTTGAAAGATTTAGCAACTTCAACTTTAGCTTTTTCTTATTTGAAGAAGCGTAATCAACATTCTTTTTTTTTCTTTTTTTTTTTTTATAGTCAGAATCATCATCAAAATTAAGATTAAAATATAAACAATTCAGTAAAACAATGTTTAAATTATAAAAGTTTATTTCTATAATTTATTGGCTCTTTTGATTTGATATATATTTTTCAAAAAATTTTGGATATTCAATATTACATGAATATATGTATATAAAAGGAATACATCAAATGTATATTAGATAAAAAAAAATTATACTAAAAAAATAATAAATAATTTTTAGTATTCACAGTAAATAGTATATAATGAGTATATTTTAGGTATATTTCTAGTTTATTTCAAGTATATAATGAGCATATTTTAGGTATATCTTAAATATATACGAGAAATAGATGTTTTTCTCTTCTTTGGATATTTAACACCCTCAATCTTTTTCTTTAATAATGTTATTGTTACTTAAATTTACCTGTCTAGATTTAAAATCTTTTTCTTTTTTTAAATTCAAACACCAACCAAATATATATTATTTTATAGTATTTTAACCTACTCTCCCTAGCAAATTAATAAAGAAGCATGATCTTTGTTAAACAAGTTTGGATTAGTAAAAGAAGAATGACTTGAGATCATTTAATTTTGTATTTTAGTTAAATAATTGAGTTCAGATGTAATTAGTTGTTAATATGAATTGTAATTATGGTTAAATATAATTAGTATTTTAGTACGTTACCTTATCTTCCATTATATATGTCACTGCACCTATACGTGTCGCCATTAAGCAAAACTCCATTTACTAAACCAAGACTTCATTTTCAGTATTTGAAAAAAAGGGAAAGATAAGTGGAAAGGAGTAAACACACCACACCATTAGAATCATCATTATGCTCCTTTGTATATTTATAAATACACATACTTCTTATTTTCTTTATAACTCTTATTAATAAGATCTTGAATTTAGCTCTAAATTAATATATTATTTTCTTAAACTATTAGAAGCAAAAGCAAGCCTTAGCAGTGCAACTCAATCCCAAGCCATGTCAAGTAAAAATTTGGTTCCAAAATAGAAAAGTCAGGTAAATCACCCACAATTTTTACATTATTAGATATGTTATTTTAATTAGAGAAATCCCCACCATTATAAGTATCAAATTGGGTCAATGTCTTTGTAAAACAATCAGATTTCTCTATGCTATTGCTATTACTATTACTATTATCACAAATACCATTTCGTCTTTGAAATCAAGCTCATTTTTTGGTAATGGGATGATGCTAATCTTGGAGTAAACCTCATCAGTAATGGAATGGCAAATGATTAGGCATATTTGAAGCCTGTTGTGTTAGTTTGACGTATTGTGTTATTTTCATAAATGAGGGTTGATAAAAAGCGTATAAAAGAAAAAATGAATTATCAGAAAAGTAAAATTTCAAAAGTGGGTGCATAAAAGTAAACAAAAAAAAAGGTAAATAGTGTAATTTCCTTAAAAACTTACAAAAATTGGAAAATTGAAGCCTCATAAAGAGGAAATTACACTATTTACTCAATTTTTCTTCTTTTTTACATTCATACGCCTCATATAGAAAGTTTACAAATTTGGTTTTTCTTTTTTACTTTTACACATTTTTTGTCTTATTATATTTATTTCTTTATCTATTTTATTAAAGGGTTTGACTTAACTTTTCTTTACTCTCTATTTTCTCTTTCCTTTTTTTTTTTTTCCTTTGTTTTGAAATTTTAGAGTCCAAGATTTAGGTTCTCTTTTACTCTTTTTTTTTTCTCACATCAGTTATTGCTTGAATTTTAATATATTGCGGGTCCATTTTTGTTGCTTCAGTTTTTTTTTTTAATTTTTGCAATTCTAATTTTCACTATTTCTCTTTCTTTTTTTTTATTTGATTTTCCTTTAATTTAGCTTCGATTTTGTTTGAACTTTGAATGGATTGCCTTACCTTCCACTTTTTCTTTAATTTTGTTTTTTATCTCTTACATGCAGTTAGATTTTTTTTGGCTCTTCGGTTCTTTTTTTTTTTTTACTTCTTACTCACTCATTTCATTTCTCTATCTTTCTCTATTTTTTATTTTTTATTTTTTGCCTTCCATAGAACAAATTGAATTCAGATTTGTTAGCCAGGTGTTGCAATTTTTTTCCTTTTTTTATTTTTATTTTTTCTTTCCTGATTTTCAATTCGTTTCATGTTTCTAAGTTTAGTATATGTGTGAATATTTATTTAATTTTTAATTTTAATACTGTAAAATTGTGTCATTGTGTTTCAATCTCTTTTTATTTTCTTTTACTGTTATAGATTTTTCTTCTTCATCGTCTTGTAATCATGGTGGTAAATTTCACAGGCAGACATTTAAGTATTTTTACTCACTGTAATGTGGTTAGATTTTTATTACCTGTATTAGTATATTTGTTAGAGGATCAGAATTATATATAAGGATTATTTCTTTCTCAATATTAATTTCTAATAATATTGATCAAATTCTAATACAAGGGCATTTATTTTTTGAATTTGATCAACAATAAGTATTTTACCATTTTTTTTGTCATAATACCAAAAAATAATTATTAAACATTAAAGACAAACTTCAATAATATCTAAAAAAGTAATCTTACTAAAGAGTTCTAATTTAGAATATAGTAGTATATATTGAAATCTATTTTAAATTTATCACATCTTAAGTTAATTTGAGCTTTAATTCAAGTCAGACAAAAAAAATAAAAAAAAAGGAGTAATAGTGGGTGGAGGTGTGTTAATATTATACTAATTAACTTTTTCTAGTCTTTTGTTATTTTTTTTGCCAATACTAGTCTTTTGTTATTACTAATAATAATTTATTAAATTTAAATATAACACATTTGAATTTAAATAAAATTAAAATAAATATTGGATACAAATGAATATTTGGGTATATATTTGGTTTATTTTATTTATATATTCGGTTGATTTTATACATATGTTTAGTTGATTTTACATCATTTTATTGTTGTATAATGTTTTCTCAAAATTTTTTTATGTAATTATTTTTCTTTTTATATTTTTTTTAGTATTAAGTTAGTCACATTTATGAAATAAATTGTAGGTATTTGAGTTAGTCACTTACACATGTCACATTTTCACTTTTTTTTCTTTCACTTACACATGTCACATTTCATATACACCTATCACTTTTTTTTTTTTTTATTTCACTTATGCATGTCACATTTTCTTTTTTCTTTATAAAAATAGAAAATAAAAAATAGGATAAACATTTAGTTTAACTTTCAAATACTTTTAAAATATTCATATATTCAAATTAATATTGTGTCTATGTTTGATGATGATTCACATTAAAATAATAATAAAAAAAAAGAAAGTTAATAATGCTTCTTTAAAGAAAAGGTTGAAAGTGTTAAATCTCCCAAGAAGATGAAAAAATTTATTTTTGGTAAATACTTATGATATACCAAATATATATTCGTTATAAACTTAAAATATATCTAAAATATACTGTTTACTGTGAATACTGAAAATTATTTATTGATTTTTTTTAGTCACTTACACATATCACATTTTTATATTTTTTTTGACTTATACGTCATATTTTCTTTTTTCTTTTACTTACACATGTCACATTGGCCTTTTTCTTTCACTTATACATGTCAAATTTTTTTTTTCACCTACACTTGTTACATTTTTTTCTTTCACCTACACATACCACTTTTTTTTCTTTCACCTACACACGTCATTGTGAACCCTTAATTTTACACCCTCATCATTCAACCGCAGCTTTAGCAGTTGCTGAGTTTAATGCGTTACGTGAAGCCATTACGGTGGTCCCACTAACCGGTTAGCGAGTGGAGGTTCGGTGGCACTAAAAAAAATTTTTTAGCCTTCAATTATATTGCCACCAGACATCCAAAATTTTGAAACTCCATACCAACCAATCTCTTAAAAAAAAAAAAAAAAAAAAAAAAGAGGTGCCATGTCAGCTGCCTGCGGCGCCGCTACACACAGCCTAGAGGCCCAGTGGCGCCATCCAAACTGTCCGCCTGTAGTCCCCAAAATACTCCCCAATTTGATTTTCAGCTTTTTTTTTTGCTCTGCCCTTTTCGTCTTTCACTTTTCTACTTCCTAAATTACCCTCACCCACTTTTCCTATAAATACCCCCCTCCACTTCTCATTTATCTTCATCTCTTGAATTAGTATTGATGGTTATCAACTAATTCCTCTCTTCTTCTTCCTCCAACCACTTTTTAATTAATTAATTAATATGTTTAATTAATTAATTTTCTCACCCTAACCAAGTTAATTAATCTTTTTAATTAACTAAAAATCATTTTTTTGAAAATCAAAATTAATTACTCAATTAATTAATTAATTAATCTTTTTAGTTAATTAATTAATCATTTTTTCTCTAAAATCAAATTAATCCTTTTTCAATCCACCTCTCATCCAAATTAATTAATTAATCTTTTTAATTAATTAATCCATCTATCCATCCATCTATTTCATCACATTAATTAGTTAATTAATTATTTTAATTAATTAATTAATCTTCTAATTCATCCAATCACTCTGTTCCGATAAAATGGAATTTCGGTCCGGTAAAACCCTTCGCCTACCAAAAGTCAAGGTATCAGTCTTTTTCCCTCACTCTCAAAACAACCAAACTAAAATCAATTTGATCAACTCTAAACCCCTCCATTTAATTGTGGAACGAATTACGTAGTTTTTATCCCTATTCAATGAGGTATGTAGGCACGTTTGGAATTTAAATCGAAACCTCAAATCCAAATCTCTATCAATCTCTTTCCTTTTTTTTTTTAAAATCAATTTGTGAATGTTTTTATTTTCACCATGCATTCATTTATGCATTTTCTTTAATATCATCTAATAAATGTCATTCATGAAATCCAATTTTCAAGTCAAATTAAACTTAAGAGCCAAATTTTGATTATTTAAAACCAAAAACCTAGTCCCCGAGCTCAACTTGGTTTGAAGGCTAGTGACTTTTATCCTTGGGCAAATTAATTAAAAAATTAATGAATTGGAGTCAATTTGGATTTTTTTCTTAATATTTTCCCAACCAAATAAAATTAAAGTGTCGACTCCTAAAAAACCATTTTCAAAATCAACCAAATCCGAACTCGAGGGTTCCATCGTAAGTCTAAACCCGAGTGAGCATCCTGGTTCCCTCTAGTAGACCAGGCTGGCGCTCGGGCGAGGCCTCACAGTCACATTTTCTTTTTTTTTTTTTTTATAAAAATAGAAAAATAAAAAATATGATAAACATTTAATTTAACTCTCACATACTTTTAAATTATTCATATATTGAAATTAATATTGTGTCTATTCTTGATGATGATTCACAATAAATAAAAAAGAAAGAATATTAATGGTGTTTTTTTTTTTTTAAAGAAGTAGGTTGAGGGTGTTAACTCCAAGGAAGACAAAAGCATTTATTTCTGGTGTGTGTGTGTGTGTGTGTGTATGTGGTAATTTGAGAGAGATGATGTAATAGATTAAGAATTAGGTTGTCTTTTGGTAGATTTATAGTTAATTACAGGTTGATTTTTTGTTGATAATAAGCTAATTGTAGATTGATTACATGCTGATTGTTAGTTTTTGCATATTTTAACATTAGAATTGCTAAAATGCTAATCATTTTTTGTTGACCAAAGGTTGATTATTGGTTTTTGTGTAATTTAGGAATAGTACTACTAAAATACTATAATTTTAGAGAGATGATGAAATAACTTAAGAATTAGGTTTTGTTTTTTGGTTGATTAGAGGTTGATTTGTGGTTGATTATTGGTTTTTTATAAGTTAATTTTTGGTATTTTGTGGTTGATTATCAATTGATTGTTAGTTTTTGCATATTTTAGCATTAGCACTACAACTCAATATAGTTTATATTTTCTTGCTTATGTCCATTGTTATGTACAAATACTTGTTTTATATCTATATCTTTATAGAAGAAGGAAAAAAATAGGATTTCAAATCATATACTCATAATATATCTATCATATACTCTTTATTGCTCATTATTAAAAACATTTGTTATAAATTAAAATATTAATATTAATATTTTTTTGAAACTAATTTTCAACTTATAAATTTTTTGTTTTGTCAAGAATAAAACTAATTTTCTTTTTCACATTTCAATTTTAAATTTTATTTTTCCCTTTTTTTAATTTTCTTCTTCAATTTATAAAAACAATCTCTTACATAATTTAAATCATATAAAAGATAAAAAAATATTCAAATCAAAAAATAAAATTTAAAAGAAAAATCTTATAAAATTTTATTTCTTTGAACAATAAATAAGATATTTCAATAAAAATATTCATTCGATTATTTTGAATACCGATTTTTTTTACTTATATTTTAAGTTGAAAATTTTTGAATTATTTAAGATTCTTCAATTTTCAATCCCAAAATTAAATCTTAATTTAGTATGAAATAATAAAAAAGCTTAAAAAGAGTTGTGGCCAAAACGTGTGTAGACCTAGAAAAGAAAGGAAAAAGGGCTTGGTCAACACATGTAAAAAAAGAAAAAAAGAAAAAAGAGCTTAGTCAACACATGTAGAAAAAAGATATGTGAGTAATGAAATAAAATACGTATAGAAAGTATTAGAGAAAGGAAGGTTGCTCTCATTTTTTTCTTCAAGTGTAACGAGGAGAGTTTAAAAGTAATTAAAATAGTAAGGAGTGTATAAATGTAAGTAGGGATGGCAATGGCGCGGCGAGGGTGAGGGTGACGGAACCATCCCCCATCCTCATCCCCACCTTAGCGGGGAATCTCTGTCCCCATCCCCACCTCATATATGGGGACAATTTAATCCCCATCCCCATCCCTATGGGGATCCCTGTTTCTATTTGAATTTTGTCTTACTAAATTTATATATATTTATCTAATTCATAAATAATAACAAAAAAAAATAAAAATAAATATATTTAAAAAATATTAATATATTCAAACCCACAAAACATCAATCAAACAAAATTAAAATGTAAATATTTTTAATATATTAAAAATGTTCTGAAATTTTTTTAGTAAAATATTAAAAATTCAGCGTATATAAATATAAGAATACTTAAATAAATTCTTCTAATAATTATTAATTATATTATAGGATAATTATATAAGTTATTACTAATTATATTGGGTAATTATGTAATTATATTATTAGGTTCCCATGGGGACGGGGATGGGGATCCCCACAAGGTGGGAAATACACTCCCTATCCCTGCCCCATCCCCACTAATGGGGAAAGAATTTCTCCCACCCCCGTCCTCATGGGGAGAGAAATCAGGAAATTCCTGCCCCATATAGGACAAATCCCTGCGAGGAACGGGGATTCCTCACCCCATTGCCATCTCTAAATATAAGATTTTTTAAGTAAGGGTACAGAAGTAAATGGATTTCCCTTTTTAGGTATTTTTGTGAAAATCTCTTTAATAAAACAAAAAAAAAAGTCTAATAATGAGACATTAGCTCTTTAATGTACCATACACAAGGCCCAATAAAATAAGTGATGTCGTTTCACATAAAATCTTTGAAAGCTCTTAACTTAAAAAAAATGCATCAACAATCTAAATGAAGGATCGAAAGGCCAAAAAAACACTGCCACCTTTATTCAAAACAAAATTGTGAGATCCCTATTCTAAAAAAAAAGAAATGTATGATTTATGAGAATCTTGTAAGCAAACAAAAGGACCATATAAGAAATTTCTTTTCAAAATAATACAAAATTACCAACAAATGACACACAAAAAGATGAAAAGGGCAATAAAATCAACAGTTTTGAAAAACC
>CANTUT010000534.1:2500-120000 GCA_947687605.1 Reutealis trisperma | reverse complement strand
GTATATTACAATAATAATATTAACAGAAAGATCAGTTTAATAATAATAATAATAATAATAATAATAATAATAATAATAATAATAATAATATTTATATAAGTTATATAATAATTTATATTTATATATCTTTTTATCTATAATAACATTTATATATTTTTATCTTTTTATGACACGTAATAAAATTAATTAAAAATATATTTTTCATTATATATATTTTAATAATACATTATTACGGATTGAGATAACTAATTTGGATTTCACAAATAATTATATAGCGACTTTCTAAGAATTTTATTTTTTTTTTAAAAGAAAAGGGAAATTTTATAAAAAAAATAATGAAGATAATAACCAAAAAAACATACACAATTAAAAAGAAAATGCTAATACCAATCTATTAATATTTTTTTTCTACATGTAAAAAATTATCAACTCACAAAGTTAATTTTGGTATTCACACAAAACGTAGATAAATTTAGGTGATATTTAATAAAATTGAAAATTAAATTTTGAAAATTTAAGTATTAATTAAAATAAGTTATATAATTTTTAAATGATAAAAATATTTAAAAATTTAATTACTTATTATATTTTATATAAATTTTAAATTAAAATTTTAATTTAAGTAATTTTTTACTTAATTTAAATTTATAAAATATGTATTATATAAGTACTAAATAGTATTATCAAACACTATTTTAAAATTTATTTAATTAAAAATTTTAATTTTTGACTTTACCAACTGGATTTTAAAATGTTGAATTTTCCTTCAATTTATCAAACAAGCCCAAACGTGAAACACTAATTTCCAGTTAATCTTCTTTTAGCTCGACCGCAGAAGTCAATTATGAATTGAGTTTGGTCTTTGGCTAATAAAGGCAAACCTATGATTAGCGCCTATGGATCAGACATGACAGTATTAAAATAACTAGTTTAATATTTGATAAATTGTTAATATCACAAGAATTAAATAAAAATTAAATTTTATTTAGTTTTATCACTTAATTTAAGTTATTTATATATAAAGAGGATAAATTTATCCTTCATTAAAAATTAAAATTTAGCACTTTATTTTCAAAATTATCCTCACATAAATACAAATTTATTTTTTTAGTTTTATTTTCAACTTATTTTTTTAGTTTTATTTCCTTTTTAATATTTTTTATGAATTTTCTTTTATTATAGTTATGCAGAATGAATAATTTTTTTCTTCTAAATATCTTTTTGTAATACTTAGCTACTAAATATAAAACAAAAATATTTTTTTAATAGGCTTCAAAATTTATTTTTCTAGAATATCTTAAATCAAATAATAGAATAAATATTTATATTTCATTTTTAATTTTTTATTTAATGAGTATTAATCAATTTTTTATTTTTATATTTTATTTCTAATTTCTTATAATTATTTATATTTTATTTAAAAATATTATGTTTGATAATAAATATTTGATATTTTTATAATTTAATGTGTTTATTCATTAAAGAGTATATATAAATATTTAATACATTAAAATATATTATTTTTAGCCTTTTTAAATATTTATTAGATTATTTTTTATTAAAAATTTAAATATTTTATTCATAGAAACATTATTATCATTTTATAACATGTTCAATCCTAATTTCAGTTATTTCAAACACCAAATAGGATAAAATTTTGTTTTGTCTTGTCTTGTCTTGTGATGTTTTATCTTATTCAGTCATTGGTTATCCTGTCCTGTCAATCAAATATAACCTTAGAGAACTAAATATTACTATATATTTAAATTTTAATTAATGCAGTATAAATTTTTATACACTTTATTTAAGATAATTTTAATTTTTTTTTATTGAATAAAATTAAAGAATGAAAAATTGAAATAATTAATACTTATGAGATAAAATAAAATAAAAAAAATTTATTAAATTTAAATAAAAGTTTTTAATTTTTATTATTTAAATATTTTTTATTAAATAAAATATATTTTTAAAATAAAAAGTATTATTACAGATATAGTAACAGTGTAACAAGCGGCGCTAATTACTAGCTGCAAATTGGCTTTCCCACATTCAATAATCACAACACAGTTGCCACGCCACGGACGTCTTCTCCTTGATTAGCGCGTGATAATCAGAAATTTGTTAGATTAGATTTTACAATTTAGAAACCCTTCAACGGCACATGGCCTCCTCTCTTTTATCTTAACTTAACTCGGGTATGGGCTGATGTTGCCGTAAATTTACTTATACAGAAAAAATATAACAAATTATATTAAAATATTACTCCATCTGTTAAAAAAAAAAATTCAATTTACATATGGATTAAAAAATTTTTTTTTTGCATTAAATTTTAATATTCTTTTCTAATAAATCCTTATTGAATTTTTAATAATGCATAATAATTGAAATTAGTGGAATAATAATAATAATAGAATATAAATGGTATTCAAAAAATAATACATTAAAATTCAAAATAATTATTATATAGCAATTTAAAATCTCAAATAAAGAATAAAATTCTTATTATAAATTATGATATTTATGTTAATAAATGAAAGATATTTTTGATCATTATTTTTTAACTAATAATAAAAAAAGAAATTAGATTATAATTTTGAATGAACTAAAAAAAATATTATATATCTTTTATAGACATAAAATTTTTTTTAATAAATTGAATTTATCACGTCATTTATATATTAAATTAATAAAAATATGATATATTAATTAATGATATCAAATTATATATTAATTAATTTAATAAAAATAAATTGCATCAATTAATAATATTATAATTTATCAATTATTTAACATTATTAATTAATATATCACATCAATATTACTATAAATTCAGCTTATTTAAAAATCTCTCGCAACAAAAACAGCATATAATTACTGCATAATTGCATCACTTAGCATTACCCAATAAACATTACAACTCTTACAATCATATAATTTCATCATATGATAACAATAACGAAGAGCTTACAGTAATAGGATGAATAAACATGTTGACTAATACAAAACAAAAAAATTGGTTAACGTACTTACTAAATTTAGCTTCAACCTCTCATCTTCCCCTCTCTCTCTCTCTCTCTCTCTCTCAGAGACTCACAAAACATACGCAGAGAGATCTGGGAAACACAGTTTTTTTTTTTTTTTTTTTTCAAATCATTATCTTCTAATCTTTACATTTCTATGAGTCCATCCCAAAATCACGAATTTCAGGAATGGTGGAACAAGCAACGCCAGTTTCTAGGCCAAAACGACAACGCATTGCTTACCGTCGAGATCCGTAGCCCTACAACTCCTCCTCCTGATACCACCGTCGACAAAGGCCATACACGTAGTGCTCGCCAGCTTTCTTGGCTTTGGATTCTTAAATTCCAACAACTCGCTGCCTCCCTCGCGTGGTTCACAAACGCTTTCTTTTATCTTCTCCGTACTGCCAATCGCAGGATCGCTAGCCATGATTCTCCTTCTGATTCTTCTTCTTCCCGATTGTATAGAATCATTAGAGTGTTTTTGATTCTTGTTATTTTGTTACTTTGTTTTGAGTTAGTTGCGTATTTTAAAGGATGGCATTTCAGTCCGCCCTCTGTCGAGTCGGCCGAGGTTATGGTGGAGAAAGTGTATGCTACATGGTTGGAAATCAGAGCGAATTATTTGGCGCCGCCATTGCAGAGCTTGGCCAATTTGTGTATCGTTTTGTTCTTGATACAGTCGGTGGATCGTGTGGTATTGGTGTTTGGTTGTTTTTGGATCAAGGTTAGGAAATTGAAACCGGTAGCGGCGGTGGAGTATGGAGAGAATGTGGAGGATTATCCAATGGTTTTAGTGCAGATCCCTATGTGCAATGAGAGGGAGGTAAGCAGATGTAGGTTTCTAATCCCTTTGTTTTTCCTTTTAGCTTAATTAATTTTTAGATTAGTGGACTTTGTTTTTTTTAGTGCATTAAGGAGATGATTAAGTAGGGCTTTAATTGGAAATTTGTTTTGTGCTAGTAGTGCTAAGCTTATCGTAACACGTTGTTTGTTGAAAATCTTAGTTTACAGTAATAGTTAGGAATCTGAGGCGGCTTAGCTATTTGATTAGCAAATATCTATAGTACCATTATTATTGGCTAGTGGTTAGCATTTAATTTAAATTAACGGGTGGCATTGTCTTTATACATTCCTGCTGTTGATCTAAATCCATTTTATCTCAGCATTTCTTGATCCTTTTTCTGGGGACTAGTAATTATTTAATTATTATTTATTTGAGATGGAAAATTGGTAATTTGTGATGTTACTTAAAATGGTTGGATTTAGTAAGACATGAAACAGGTAATGTAATATGATTAGCTGCAGAAGTTTGTAAATGCAGGAAGTAGCTAGGATTTTGTAATGAACTTCTGGTGATTTTATTTTTAGTTGAAGGCCGTTTCTTTGCTGTTCTTGCTTTTGTTTCTCATTTTACCTCTGAATTATACTTAATATGTTTTTCAAGATAAACTTAATATGTTTTTCAAGATAAATTCAACTCATCCATATATATATATATATATATATATATATATATATATATATATATATATATATATATATATATATATATATATATATATATGATCATTGTGAAAAAAAAAAAAAAAAAAAGAAATCTTTTCCAATAATTGCATTCCATTTCCAATTCCAGAGCAAACCAAATGTCACCTTTGTTATGTAATATTGATCTTTCTTCTCAGCAATGCCTTCAAATATCCTAATTATAAACATTGTAATTGTAATAATACCATTATAAAGGTCCTGGTATTACGATACTGTTTTTGATAGTTTTCATTTATATGTTAGACTATGAGTGCATTTCAGGACTCTTCTGCATATTTTGATTTGTGAAAATATTTCTACATAAAGGAGGGAGTGATGATTGAATTAGCTTTACTTCCATGGATGATTTGATTATTAACTTTCATTAGCACATTCACAAGCTGGCGAAACAAGATAGAATCTGTAAAATAATTAAATAGGAAGAAGACAGTATAATTTAAAATTTTAGTTGAAAATATGTTCTTAATTTTTCTGAATTTTATTTTCATTCCTTTGCTGTGGTAATTCTTTTTTAGCTTAACTGCAGAAGTGTTGTTTTTGTCTTTATTTTACGTTATTACATTTCTCCTTCAATTATTAATAATCATTGGGTGCCATACAGGTTTACCAACAATCTATCGCGGCGCTTTGTATCCAGGATTGGCCAAAGGAGAGAATGCTGGTACAGGTTTTAGATGATTCTGATGAATTAGACGTTCAAATGCTTATCAAAGCAGAAGTTCAGAAATGGCAACAAAGGGGTGTGCACATATTGTATAGACATCGTCTTATACGCACAGGCTACAAGGCAGGCAACCTGAAATCTGCAATGAGCTGTGATTATGTTAAAGATTATGAATTTGTGGCAATCTTTGATGCAGATTTTCAGCCAGGACCTGATTTCTTGAAGAAAACTGTTCCTTACTTCAAGGTAACTTTCATATTCTAAAGCCATTGAGGGTTTTGTTGAGCCCTTCTAGAAATTGAAATTTGTGTGCATATATAGACTTGATGAAGTTATTTTGTGTGTCTGCATATATTTTGCTGCAAACAAAGTCAAGCAATCAGTTTTTATGAGGTCAAGCTGGAGCTTCCAAATAGACGATTGTGCCCATTTGATGTTGGTGCATTTACCACTGGACATTTCCCTAGACAATGATCTGCTTTGATTGCAGCCATGAATGTGTAAATGGTTAAAAAGAGGGCATGCACTAATCATTCCCACTCAAATTACAGAAGATAGTACTTAGGTGGTTTATAATCTTCTCATACAATCTATATCCAATCTGACCACTTTGCAATTTAGTGTGAACAGTGATTTACAATCACATCTACCTGTGTTGCAAATGCATTCAACTATGATATCTCTTTCTCACAGGAAACCCCCTTACTTGCACTTTCATTTTCATACTCTTTTTATCCCTTTTGCAACAAATTTATCAGGTGAAGGAAATATTTCATTGAAAATATGGAGCGTGAAATATTATTAGCTGTATTGCAGACAGTGATAGGTAAATTACACACGTTACTGCTTTTCTTCATGATTATAGGTCTCTCAACTTCACTTTAAATTTGATCAGCTGACATAGATATCAATTTGCAAGAGAATTTATGATCAGCTTGCTGGTGCTTTGTTTCTTTTTCCTTAAAGAAGCGTACCCAAGTGAATTACATGTAGAATGTCTCTCTGTAACCGTTGTCGTTTCTGATAAGAAATTGTTTTCCTTCTCTCTTTTTTTTTTTCCTTTTCTTTTTTGAAGGGGAATGATGATCTGGCATTGGTTCAAACAAGGTGGGCCTTTGTGAACAAGGATGAGAACTTGCTTACCAGACTGCAGAATATAAACTTATCATTCCACTTTGAGGTTGAGCAACAGGTCAATGGTGTTTTTATAAACTTTTTTGGTTTCAATGGAACTGCTGGTGTATGGCGGACTAAAGCCCTTGAGCAATGTGGTGGGTGGATGGAGCGGACAACTGTTGAAGACATGGATATTGCTGTTCGTGCTCATCTATGTGGATGGAAGTTTGTATATCTGAATGATGTTAAGGTATGTCTCGGTGTTCCGCGTTCCTAATCTCAATACATTTTACAGGAACAGTGATTACACTAATTCAGTCCTATTTTTTCAGTGCCTTTGTGAACTTCCAGAGTCCTATGAGGCATACAAGAAACAGCAGCATCGCTGGCATTCAGGTCCAATGCAGTTGTTTCGCTTGTGTTTCATTGACATACTTCGCTCAAAGGTAATGAATCATGTTTTAAGAAATTGCTTTATTGTTTTATGAAACTGAGATTGTAGTTATAGAATGTTACCTTGAGGTACTAAAGAAAGATATCATAACTCTCTCCATGAAGATAATTAGGTTAATGGCTAATTCTTTTTGACGAACATAAAACATGATAAGGAATTTATCTAAATGTTCAAAAGTTAGAAGAAAAAGTTTGTATATTTGTAGTTACAGTTATTTATTGTATCATTATTTCCATTGTATGGATTACAAGGAATTCAAGCCCTCAATTTGTTCAGCCATGAGAAAATAGACCTTCAGACATGGCTGCATAATGTTAAAATTTGTCCTTAAGCAGTGAATCAAAACTATATTATAGTGCATGCCTGGTCAGTGAGACTATGGTTCATGGCTAGATATCATGGTGGATCTCAGAAATTTCTTGTTCAAATGGCCTGCTATGATCTTAATGTCTCCTTGTGGGGGGATATCTATGGCCCAACACTCTTGTTATTAATTTTTTGGCCACTATGCATCTGCACCTAAACTATCTTACCCTCTTGATGGATTGTTAGGACTTAGGACATGGCTGAAATAAATGAGATTTTAATGTAATGTGCTCAGGTTATCACACCTGTTTTCTGTGATAAGGTGGGCTATCTTTTCGTGTTTTGAATTTCCTAAGATACCTATATTGAGAAAGGAAGGATAACTAAATAAAACTGCCTGTGACGTAAACAAAATTTAGAAGTTTAGTTTCAGTATTTTAATTATTGCTAATTATCCTTGAATTAGAGTTCATTTATCAGCATCAATTGCTCTGCATTTCTAGTGAGCATGGCATTTGTTTCTAATATTCTTTTTTTTTCTTCCAAAATTCCAGGTGAGTTTGGGCAAGAAAGCAAATTTGATATTTCTTTTCTTCCTATTACGGAAGCTTATCCTACCTTTTTATTCCTTCACTCTCTTCTGCATTATACTACCACTTACCATGTTCTTGCCAGAAGCTCAGTTACCAGCCTGGGTTGTTTGTTATGTCCCAGGTGTCATGTCTATCTTGAATATCCTTCCGGCACCACGGTCATTCCCATTTATAGTCCCCTACCTTTTATTTGAAAACACCATGTCAGTGACCAAATTCAATGCAATGATATCAGGATTGTTTCGATTTGGAAGTTCTTATGAATGGATAGTTACAAAGAAGTTGGGGAGATCATCAGAGACAGACTTAGTTGCCTTTGTTGAAAAGGAATCAGATCCTCTAGCTGAAACTAGTGGTCTCCACAGGTCTTCCTCAGATTCTGGCTTGAATGAGCTGAACAGGCTAGAGTCCACCAAGAAAACAGGGAAAAGGAGAAGGAATCGTTTGTACAGAAAGGAACTTGGTCTGGCATTGATACTATTAACTGCCTCTGTGAGAAGCTTGTTATCTGCTCAAGGAATTCATTTTTACTTCCTACTATTTCAAGGTATCAGTTTCCTGGTTGTCGGTCTTGATTTGATTGGAGAACAGGTTAGTTAACTGTGAGATTAATGTTCTCTAGTATTCTTGAAAGCTTTCTCGAGGATTTGGCCTGTATGCAGTAATGCAGTCGCCTTAGCGAGGACTCGTATTCATCCCAAAATTTGTAAATTAGAGACTGCACCTTTAGCAACATTCTCATTGGTTCTCAGATCTGGATTGAAGCCAAATTTAATATGTTTTTATGCCGGGCGGCAAATTGGTAGTTTACTTATTCACTTATTGGGTGAAGGACCATTGTATCATTATTGTGGTTGGTAGTACACATATATTCTTGGCTCTTGTTTAGTGCGAGTTGTTTAGGAATGTTGGAGTTGAGAGACATTCAAACTGGTGCGTTTCCATTTTATAACTCCTTATAGCCTAGTGAATTTGTACACACAAAAACATTAAAAAAGCCTTTGTCAGATGAGGCATGAACAATTACATCATTACATGTCATTCTTATTCTTTGAAGCCTGTTGTTCGCATATTGTTTACAAGCAATGTAAACCCTAATTATTTCAATGTTGAAATTAGAATTTGTTTCAATATTTGTGAATTTCCTGTATGGGCATTGCTTCTTTTCCCACTTCCATCTCCGCTTCATTAAAAATCAAGGCGGTGGTGTGCCCATATTCTTAGAAAGAAAATGCATGAGGTGATCAGTCAGCAAAGAATTTGGAATAAAATTAAAATGCGGTCGGCCCTCGCTTGTTCAAATGAAATAAAACATATGCCCTTCCCTAATTTAAAGAGTTACAGGACTAGTCAATTAAAATAAAATTTAAAGACAATCTAACAAAAAAATTTAAAAATCAAGATACAATGATAGGCCCTTGACAATTCATACCCTGAGGGGTCTTTTGCATAAAAACAGACCATCAATAGTTTTTCTTTGTGAGACAAAACAGTGTAGTAGTTTTCTGGAAAAATTTAGAAATAAATGGGGTTTTGATCAATCTATTTATGTGAATCCTAGAGGGACATCTGGCGGACTAGTTTTGTGGCTATTAATGTGTTGAATTTGTCTAAACACTTGATTGATGTGGAATTTGATAATGGGCAAAAGTGGCACTTCACTGGGTTTTTGGAGAATATGGGGAGGGGAAAAAGGAGGAAGGCCTGATTATATTGTCAGAGTTAAATAGGGAAGCAGAGGAGCCTTGGCTATTGATGGATGATTTCAATTGCTATGCCAATAGAGATGAAAGGCAAGGTGGTAATGATGTTTCTTGGCGGCATATTGTGATGTTTCAGTATTTTTTGCAAGAAAACAGGGTTTCAAAAGTTGTCAATTTACATGGTGTAATAGGCAAGCTGGAGATAAATGTATTCAAGGCAGGTTGGATAGAGGGGTAGCAACTGTGGAATGGTGCGAGCATTTTCCTCATTCAAGCATTATGCATGAAGAATTGATAGGTTCTGATCATCGGCCTATAATTCTCATGGATAATAGGCATAATAAGAACCGAAGGAAGTAATTCATCTTTCAAGCTCGCTAGGCGGATTGGCATGAATGTAGGTCATTAGTGCATCAAATGTGGGACAATACAGGTGGTGGGCATCAAAGAAAAACCATTGCTAGAAAACTTCATGATTGCAGGCGGCCAATCTCTGTATGCCAGCGGAAAGTGGTGGGCAGGTCGGCTTCAAAAATTAATGAAAGATAAAATTAGCTCCATACAGCAAGGTGCCTGGACAGGGGATAGTATTGTAAAAGAGAAAGAGTTAGTGAAGCTGATGGAGGATGTACAGAAGCAAGAGGAAATGTTTTGGGGAATGAAGTCAAGGATCAATTGGTTAAATTATGGAGATAAAAATACTCGTTTAAATGTACTCCTTTTTTTTCATCTCTCAACTCCTCAAAGAAGGCAGAGAAATACTATTCAGCGAATTAAAAACAGTGATGGGCAATGGCTTTCTGGTGACAATCATATTATTAAAGAAGCTATGAAGTTTTTCAAGGGACAGGAAAAAAGGGAGAGGTATTTCTTCTTCAATTGTTGATGTAATCCCTCAAGTTGTGACTTCTGAAATTAATGAAATCCTCTGTTCTATGCCAACTGAGTCTGAAGTGAAGGAAGCTGTTTTTGCTATGGGAGCTTACAAAGTACCTGGACCTGATGTTTTTTTCAGGTATTTTTTTCCATAAATATTGGGATATTGTGAAAAGTGATGTGAATTTGGTTTGTCAATTCTTTGCTAATGGATTCCTCCTAGGAACATCAACAAAACTAGAATTGTCTTGGTGTCGAAAATCAAAGATCCAGTATCCATGTCTGACTTTAGACCAATTGCTTGCACCAATTTCTTGTATGAGGTAATTTCTAAATTACTCACTTCTGGATTGAGTCCATTGATGCATAATTTCATTTCTTCTGTTCAAGGCACCTTTGTGGGAGATAGAGTCATTCAAGAAAATGTAGTAATAGCTCATGAAATTATACATGCAATGAAGAAGAAGAAAAATGGTAGGAAGGGTTGTATGCTACATATGTATGACAGACTTGATTGAGAATTTATTGAAATTGTTTTGAAAAGAATGGGTTTTGCTGAAAAGTGGGTGCATTGTGTTATGACTTGTATCACTTCTGTCCAGTATTCTGTAGTAATTAATGGTATTTTTTCTCCTTATTTTAAACCTTGTGGTGGCTTACGCCAAGGGGACACCCTCTCCCCTTTTTTCTTTATTTTGGCTTCAGAAGTGTTGTCTTGATTACTTGACAGAGGAGTGCAAAATGGAGATTCATGGCATACAAATCAATCCTCACTGTCCTAGAATGTCTGATATTTTGTTTGCTGATGATACAATGGTGTTTAGCGAAGCTTCAAGGAGGGAAGCTAACAATTTAAAACAGATTTTGGGTGTCTATGCAAGCGCTTCTGGTTAGCATATTAATTCTACTAAATCTGATTTTTTTCTCTCTCCCAATACTGATTTTTAAATAAGGCAAAACATCTCTAGGGTGTTGAATATGAAAAATATCCCTGCTCTTCACAAGTATCTTGGGGTTCCGTTGGAATGGAGATACTCTAAAAAACATTTATTTAATATTTTGATTGATAAAATTGCCCATCAATTGCAGTCTTGGAAGGGGAAATTACTCTCACAAGTGGGGAAGGAGGTATTTCTTAAAGCTATTGTGCAAGTTGCCCATGCTTACTTAGGTATCGTTGGATAAACCGTAATGACATGTAATATAATGTAATCAAAAGTATATTTAGTATAAATTTATATTAAAAATACATTTTATTTATATTACATTTCATTCCATTATAGTTTACCAAATACATTCTTAATGTCTATTTTTAAGCTTCCAGCTTCTGTATTGCAACATTTTGAAGGATTGATGGCAAGGTTACGGTGGAACACGGATATCAATCATAGAGGAATTCATTGGATGAAATGCAAAGATGTGTCTCTTTCAAAATATATGGGGAGACGAATGGATTCCTACTTCCAACAATTACAGAATTTCTACCCTTCCTCTGTATAATCCACCTGATCAGGTTAATTGGCATTTGGGGAGATGAACCAACAATTACAGAATTTCTATCCTTCCTCCGTATAATCCACCGGATCAAGTGGCGGCTTCTCTTATTGATGTTGAAAAACGGTGTTGGCAACAAGATAAACTTAAATTATATTTTAACGAGGCAGGTAAGAGGGCTATATGTGCTACTCGAGTTGGCTCCAATGATCAACAAGATTATTTGGTTTGGCACCATAGTTCTAATGGACAATATACGATTAAAAAGGGCTATAATATACTGCTTAGCAGTTCTCAAATAGCCCTTCAAGCTCCAATCCGAATGGTGACTGTGGAAGGTTTTGGATAAATATTTGGAATTTATATGTGCCACCAAAGATTATGTTTTTTCTTTGGAAATGCTGTAAAGGGGCACTACCGGCATTGAAAAATTTATTTAGAAGGAATTGTAGCCCAAGTAATAATTGTGGAAGCTGTAGAAAAGAAGAATCCATTATGCATTTGTCGTTCTCGTCAAATAGCCAGGGCAACCTGGTTTTTTTCACCTTTTGGTTTGCGCTTTAATCCCAATGTTTCTTCTTTCAGCGACTGGTGGCAACAAACTACACAGGATTTGAAGAACAATGGCGAGGAAGGGAAGATTTCTTTTGATGGCACACATTTGCTGGGCATTGTGGAAGGCAAGGAATGAAAGAATACTCTCAACCTCAATTGCAGCCACATCAAATTATGCAGCACGCACGTTTTTTTTTTTGGCCAAATTATGCAGCACGCATGTCATTGGCAGATACATGTTGAGGCAATCAAGATGGAGAATAAAGCTAATCAAGCCACAATTGTTGCTGATGCATCATGGAACCAAGCTTGTAGACGGCTCAGTCTTCCACCTAACACTTATAAATTTAACTCGATCATTTAGTTCACAATCTGGTTTAGCTCAAATAGCTTTTGCTCAACACAGTAAGGCGTGCAAACAATTTGAGATTTCACCCTAGTCACTATTTCCAGTATTAATGCTTAGCTAGCAGATTTGCTTCTTGCAATTTTTCTTTTACTACTAGAAATTATAACAAAATGGCAGATTGAATGTTTAATAATTCTAGTCTACAACCCTAGTTGAACTTGTAACTTGCCTAGCGATCTACAAACTCCTGAAAACTTTGATACGATTTATCCTCATCAATGATATTCAATCATTTCTGATAAAACAATATATATATATATATATATATATATATATATATATATATATATAATCTTTTGCCTCTTGCAATGTCAAAATTTCTGTTAGATTTTTCATTTTAAATTTAATGGAACCAAATATATCAATGACAGTGCAATGTAAGTAAAAGAAAATAATAGCCACCGTCCCACATCATATAAGAAAACACAGTGAAATGAAAAGCCTTGCAATGTCATAAAAATATTAAAAACTGCAAAACAAAAAGATCAAGGAGAAAAAATAAAAAGAAAGAAAAAGAAAGATTGCAGTTGAAACTAAGGGCTCTCAAACAGAATAAGCATCACTTTAGTAGCTACCAGTAATGTATCACATCATATTCTAAAACTCGATGAACCAAAAAGTAGATGGCAAAAATTTAACAAAGTTAATATTTATGCAGCACCCTTGCCTTTCTTCCTCTGGATCTTCTTCATATAGAACTCGAGTTCCTTACCCTCCAGTATGTACCTGACAACCGGAACCATAATAAACAAAGTAAGAGAGATGCTTTCGAAACAAAATACCAATTTCTCTATCTATTTAAACTCACCCATCAGCTCTGCCACATTGACCAGGTCGGGATGATATGCAGGCCAACAATCTGCCAGCTCCAAACTGCTCTTCAATGTGAGAATCAAGCTTACGATCCTTCTGGTGTTTCTCAAGCTTCCTGACAACATGGTTACTCTTCTTAGTTTCCTCAGCACCAGCAGCAGCAGTGTCCCCTTCCTGTCATCAGCAGTAAACAAAAATGACTTTTTCAGAGCCGAAAAATTAATGAATTGCTATACAATTTTCCTAAATTGCAATACAACTATAAAGCATATATGTTTCTCCATGAGGTACCGCAGATGCAACACATGGAATTCATAAAATGATAGCATCTTTTACATTAAAGCAAGACATCCATTTCAAACAAACAAGTACAAAAAAAATCTCAAAATGAATTGCATCATAAAAAGACAAACAGAATTATAAGGAGAAAATATAGCCCTTCACACTAAATTGCAACTTGTTCCTATCAGATTGAATGCAAACAACACAAAAAAATAGCAGAACACCAGACTGCATTATAAACTAACAATAACAAAAATGTGTTTCATAATTGGTATCATGATCAAGAATATTGGGACACTAAAACCCAAAAGAACTCAAAAGCAAATATTGAAGTTTTTGTCAAACTAAAATCACCTCAGTAGTTTCCTTCTTTGCCACAGTTTTCTTTTTCCTGCCAATGTCAACACCGTAGTGTTGAAGATACCATTGCTTGAAAGGAGCTGCATCAACCTGAACAATTGCACTCTTCACAAGAGTTTGTGTCCTAACAAGCTCATTGTTAGAAGCATTATAAACCACATCAAGTATACGAGCCCTGCGAGTGACAGCCTCACTACCCCAGGAGTAATTTCCCGTATCCAATCTAAGGGCTCTCCACTTAACATTGCCTCCTCTAACACGAATCCTCCTCACTGTCTTGTTACTTGAAAGCTTGGTATTTGCAGGCTGACGACCAAGCTCATACCTTAATAATCAGCCACAAACAATAAAAAATTTCAGTCACTTCACTTCTAACTAATTTCAAGAACCCACAAAATCTGGCTATCAACATAACAAAAGCATCTGATACTATCTTTCATTAAAAAACTTACTTTTAATTAATTGAAAGCAACACAAATTTATACTACAAATCCAGGAAATGGCAAATCAAATCCATAGAACGAGACAGTTTCAAATGCTAATTACTTGGCGAAAAACATCAAACACCACTCATCAACGTGAAATCAGAGCAAGGTTTTAAATTTTCTTTTTTATAAAAAAATAATTTCATCTCCTTTTGAAGCAATTTTCTCATTTACCAACATCTAAATACATATAAAAAAAAATAAAAATAAAACAGATGCTAATCACGGAATGTCAATAAACAACCTATAACCTAATTTCTATATAAATATAAAAAATTTCTAAGACATACTTTCTCTTCTTCCTCCAAGCCTTCTTCTTGCCACCAGTGGCACGCCTCTTGTGCATGGAGTCTCTGGAGATACCTGAAGAAACCACAGCAAAAAGCCATGTCAATCATCAAAATTTACAGAAATCGAAATCAAGGCATGTAAAAATGAAGATCGGCGACAGTGGTTACCCATTTTGGCTGAGCGGCGATGTTCTACAACCCTCTCTCTCTCACAAACCTCGCCTCCTCGGATAAACCCTAGGTGATTTCGTTTATTAATAACCCTAAGTCGCACCTCAAGTTACACTTTTGCCCTTCTTTTAATATAGAATTATACTTATGTCCCTGTCTTTTATCATCAATTAATGCATGTAATCCAATAATTTTTTTTTAAATGGATAAAATATTTTTTTAATAAATAAAAAAAGATAGTTAATTAATTTCTTACTTTTAATGGACTATCTATACTATTAATGCCGTCAAAATATATTTCTTTATAAGAAATATAGTGGTTGGTACACATGAATTGATAAAAACAAAATTGATTTATTTTGAAAAATAAAAAAAACATATCTTATTAAAAAATAATTACTATAGCTTGATTTTTGTATGTCGTTAGCCATGGAAAATCTGAAATTTGTAAGCAAATTTGAAATAATTATTTAGTTATTGGAGTTAGAGGAGAAAATGTATATCAACTTTTGAAGAAAATAAATATTTGCTCTATTGAATAGAGGTGAAGAAAGAAAAAGAGGATATATAGTTGGAATAATAATTTAGTTAATTGATATAAAATTAGAAAATATCTTGCAAACTTATAAATCTATATTTTTAATATGAATTTGTTTATTTCAACTCAACATTTCACAATAGCAATTTTTTTTATAATAATATTTAAAATTCAAAAAGATGCAATACATTACACTATTTTTTTTTTTTTTTGAATAAAGGGCTAACCACCATAGCAAAAAATAAGATCATGAATTACACAAATGGATGTAACTAACATCACACACATAAGCTTAGAACCAAACTATAAACACTTACAATGGGTGAAACTAGGGATATGCACGGTTCAAGTAAAGTCAAGATTTGAAAATTCTCGAACTGAATTGAAAAATTGGAGATTCAAAAATTGACAGAACCCATCTTTACTTGTAAATATAAAGTACCAGTCCCGACTTGTATTGATAATTAGTATAAATTGGTTTGGATATTCGGGAATAATGAGTTAGAACAATACAATTTGGGATTTAGAGATTTCAAGTATTCTACTTTATTAAAATTGAATTCAATCTTATTAAAATTAAATTCAATTTTATTAATTTTATTAAGATCGAACTCAATCTTACTAACGTTGAACTCAATCTTATTTGGAATTTTGAGTCCCAAATAAAATTTTAAACTAAAACAAGTCCAAATAAAGCTTAAAAAAAAAAAAAAAAAAAAACTAAGATATAAACTCAAAATACATAAGCCTATATTTTGATAATAGTCAAAGCCATTTCAATTTATCTAAAGAGCATGTGTTTCTCGTTTTATAAGAAAAAAAGCACATGCTCATTTAGTGTCCAAACGATGTGGGATTTTATCCCACATAACTCTTTGTTTTTTTATTCAATATTATATTATTATATTTAATGGCTAATATCTTTTGGTAAACAAGTTCATTTTATCCATATGACCTATTACTATAAAGTTCTCATAGAATATTATAAATTAAATTTACCATTGATTAATATATTTAAACTAAACAAGTCCATTATTTATATACAACCTAATAATCAAATTGAGTTCTCTCTTAATAATTTTGAGTTCAACCTTAATAAAATAATAATAATATATAATTTAAAAGCCAAATTATTAATTCATTTTAGAATAATATAAATTATTATTTTGTTATTACGCTACATGATATATATATTGATATATAATTATAAGTTTAAATATCTACTTTTCAATAAATTAATTATTTTGGATATTGAATTTTATGTTATTTAATTTATTTTTTAAAATAATTAATAATTTTTTGAATAATGAGCTATACAACATATATTTAAAAATTTAAACAAATTATATATCATAAATTGAAGTAATAATTTATATTATTTTAAAATTAATTAATAATTTGATTTTTTAATTATATATTTGAAACAACCGGAATTTTCAATTATTTTATAAAATTCTATTTTCGTACGGAAACATATTATTTTATCATTTTCCTTATTAAAATAAGAATTGGAATTGTATTTTATTAAATTATAAATATTCATATTATTTGAATATGTATTATTTATGGCAATTTTGATACAATATTACAATATTATATTATTATGATTATGTTAATGTAGATTTTTGGAGAATTGTATTTCGGATTATATTTTGATATTTGAGTATTAATAAGGGTATTAATTATATTATAAGTTGATTATAGTATTTTATCGGATATTTGGATTTTCGTATAATTACTATAATTATCTTAAATAATGTCATTGATATATATATATATATCCATGAGTATATGTTGTAAATTATTATTAATATGTAAGTTATGAATTATTGTTAATTATTATTATTATTATTACTATCATTTTCATTATTATGATTATTGGTGGTATTATTATTATTATTATTATTATTATTATTATTATTATTATTATTATTATTATTATTTTGTATATATAAATATGTAGCATTATGTTTATATAAATATATGTATATAGTATTATATGTATATATTATACGGTTTGGAGTATATATATATATATAAGCATAATCTGTTTTAAGTAAAAGAAAGAAGAAGAAATGGAAGGCTGGGATTGGTTGGGAAGAAGCCCAAAACAGGGCGTTTTGGAGTGGTGCAAAACGGGCAGAACAGAAGCAGGAGAGAGGAGAGAGAAAGGGAGAGGCCGAGAGAGAGAGAGAGGGTCGAGGCTAGTGGCTTTCCGGCGGGCGGTGATGAGCACCGCCACCACCGCTGGGTAGAAGAAGGACCGGCGACCTCGAGGGAGGTGGCAGCTCGGTGATCGGCGGTGGCACGGCGGCGTACGCGAGGAGAGAAGGACCGCCGGCCACCGTAACTTCAACTCCATTTTTCGGCCAATTCCGGCAGCGGAATCCGGCGATCTTGGTGTCGTTTTACTCCTGGAGATGAGAGCTTCATTTTGGTACCTGCCTTGCCCTCTGAAGACCACCGGAGGAGGAGATCGGAAAATACCAAACTGTGACTTTGGAGGTGTTTTTCGGTGGCTGGAGGGCGAGTGCCGGCGAGTGGTGACTGTTTTTGGGCTCCTGGGGTTGAGGTGAATCTGCTGGTGTGGAGTTTCCCTAGATCCGCCACCACTGGCGGTGGCGCGTGGCCGGCCGGCGGCGGCGTGTGATACCGGCGCAGTAATTCTGTTTCGACGTTCTGGCACGATCCTCGACGTTCGTATGTTCAAAATTTGTGAAGGTGAACCCGAAACCCTTGTATTTCTGTTGGTATATGAGTTAATCTATGTTTAGTTGTTTTTAGAGTATTTGTTAGGTTATCGAGTTTGTTCTGGGGTTGAGTGTAAATCCTTATCATGTTCATGTTCTCTGTTGCGAAGTGTCGGTGTTTGGCGTCTTCCTGGTTCCAAGGCTACTCTTCTGAGGGAAGCCGGTCGGAAGCGTCGACAGTTAGGTAAGTGATACTCACTGATATATTATCCTATTTCCATTTCATATGCATTGCTGTGTGTATATATACACGTATATTATGCATTACTATCGCATCTATAAGCATGTGACATTTGATTGTGAGTGATTAATTGATATTTTGTATTCTGTGCTATGTGATGGTTGTGATTGATGGATGGAGGTCGAGAGGATACAGTACCACTTAGGATTATGGATTTATTATGGTTATGATTTGGATTATGATGAGATTCAGAAGATGAGCTATGACTGATGGATGTCGGCCGGGCCTGCTCATCGCCAGGGCTGCTGTCAGTCGGGTCAGGGCTGCATGGTATAGACCAGTGACGGCCGGGCCCATTGGATATAAGAGACAGATTATTTGGATTCAGAGAGCCAGAATAGGAGAATCGGCTCCCCATATTGAGTACTGAGTATCAGTGTGGTACTGTGGACCATACCTCATCCTTGCTTGATTTGATGATTTGTCTGTCTCTATGACACGGTGCATATCATGTGCATTAGACTCTATTGTTGGATACCAGTTTAATATATTAGCTGGTATCATTCACTTAGTCGAACGCTCATTCCTGTTCATCTCGTTGCTTTCAGGTCAGGGAATGAGTTAGTGAAGGGATTCTAATTGAGTAGACTGCCAACTTCTCTTCAGCAGTGATTTGTATTATTGGGATATTAAGAATACATGTAATAGATGTACATTTGTAATTGTAACTCTAGAACTCCGCAATGTTACACTTTGTAATTGAGCTCTTTGTATTATTTTCAGCTATGTAATCTTTGGAGTTAAGCAGAACCTTCCTATAATTTATGATTTTCTGGCAATTATGGAATAAATGATGTTGGGTCAATTTGATATTGTGTTATGTTATGATTTCATTTGGTTCTACTTACCTTATTTGGGCCCATAGCTCTTCCCAGTTGGGCTTTTCAGTTGTGTGATGTGGGCTTATTGTCTTGTGGTTTGGGTTAGGCTTACTACGGGCATTGGTAGCCACGTGCATGTCCCGTGTCCTAGTGCCGGTCACGTGCCTTCGGGTTTGGGGCGTGACAATATTATTATTATTATTTAATGTTATTAAGGTTAAACTCAACTATTTTGAATATCCTATTTGACATAATAAGGTTGAATTCAATCTTGCTAAATTTAAATTCGACCATAATAATGCTAAGTTCAACTTTATTAAGATCGGATTCTAACTTATTAATATCGAATTCAATCATAGTAAGGTCAAATTTAATCTTAATAAGGTTGAATTCCATTGAAGTACAGTTGAATTCAATATTATTTATATTTACTATTCTTATTAATTTTTATAATGTAAATAAAAATAAGAAGAAAATAAATAAAAAATAAAAAATTAAATATTATATATATGAACCAAATTTTACATTGGTCTTAAATTTTTTTGCAAATTTTTTCTTTGATTTTCTTACAATAATATATATATAATTACAAACTTAATATAATTATAAATACAATATAAATATAAAATTAAAAATTCAGTTCAACGTTAATAACGTTGAATAATAATAACATATAATTTAAAAAATAAATTATTAATTTATTTTAAAATAATATAAATTACTACTTTATTATTATATTATATGATATATTTTATATTATATTATATGGTATATATTAATTTATATTGATTTTTATAATGCAAAAAAATATAAGAAAAATGAAATAAAAAATATAAAAAACTAAATATTAATATGTACATTTATATATCAAATTTTACATTTGTATTAATTTTTTTTTGCCAAATATTTTCATTGATTTCTATTTTAATAAATTTGAGTTTGACTTTAATGAAGTTGAATTCAATCTTAATAACATCGAATAATAATATATAATTTAGAAATCAATTTTGGATTAATATAAATTACTATTTTATTGTTATGCTATATGGTATATATTGATATATAATTATAAGTTTGAACATCTACTTTTACAATAAATTAATTAATTTTAATATTAAATTTTATTTTATTTATTTATTTTTTAAAATAATTAATAATTTATTTAATAATGGGCTATATGATATATATTTAACGTTTAAATAAGTTATATATCATATAATAAAGTAATTTATATTATTTTAAAATGGATTAATAATTTGATTTTTAAATTATATATTATTATTATTCAATGTTATTAAAGTTCAACTTAATTTTATTAAAATTGAACTCAACTTTTTTAGATATTTTACCTTACATGTGTTGAATTCAACTTTATCAAAATCGAATTTTACTTTATTAAGATCGAATTTAACTATAATAAGGTCAAATTATACTCTATTAATCATTTGTTTAATAATAGGTTATATATATATATATATATATATATATATATATATATATATATATATATATATATATATATATATATATATATAATCTTTTTAGTTTTGGTTTTTCTATTCGGGACGGTTGAATACGATTATTAGTATAAATAAGTATTAATTTTCAGAACTGTATAAAAAACAAATTTTCAGGATGATTTCATTTGAAAAAAGTTAAATGGTCAATAAATATTTTTTGTTTTGAAAATTTTGGATTTGGTTATTCAAATAAGTTTGGGCTCCCTGTGTCCTGGTGCATACCCCTGAGGGAAACATAAAACTTATTCTCTTTTTTATGTCAAAAGCCTTATCAGCTAACCAATTCGCATAACCGTTAGCCTTCTTAAAAACATGACAAAGCTCTACTAGCCATTCCAGTTCTAACAAACATTGAATTTGAATAAGGATAATAGATGAATAATAGCCATCAACCTCTACTAGACTTAGGGGTGAACAAATGATTTGTTCGGTTTAAAATCAAACTGAAATAAAAAAAATTAAAATAATTGAAATCTTTTTTTATTTAAATCAAACTGAACCAATTTAAGTATAAAAACTGAACTGAATCAAACTGAAAAATTTTGGTTCAATTAATTTGTTTAGATTATTTGGCTATTTTTTGTATTGTAGTAAACTCTCTGTATGTATGTATATTAATATAAAAAGTTCCCTTTTTTATTGTAATAAACAATATATATATATATATATATATATATATATATATAACGAACTCTTAAAATAAAAATTCAAGTTAAAAAATAATTAATACTAATACATTTTATTAAAAAAAACTCAATTTCCTATAATAATGATAATGGAGAATAATAATACAAGTGAAAAAAATAATTAATATTAATTCATTTTATTCAAGAAAAAACTCAATTTCCTATAATGATAATAGAGCATTTAAGTTTATTTAGTTTCCACTGTCTATATATATATATATATATATATATATATATATATATATATATATATATATATATATATTAAAATTTTGGCCAGTTAAAATTAAAATATTTTTAATAAAAATCAAACTGAACTGAAATTTAATTCAATTTTTCATTTTAAAAAATTGAACCAAACCGATATACTAAATAAACTGAACCGAATCAATTCAGTTTTTTATTTTCGGTTTGGTTTTGCTCGCTTTAACTAGAAACCTCCGTGACTTGCTTAGCATTAACCTTAACTTGAACTTTTTAAGCATCCAAATCCTTGGCCATACATAAACCTTAATAAACACCCCATAATTGAGCAGTAAAAGTTGAACCGTATCCACCTTAGGTAAAAAACCTTGAATCCAATGACCACCATCATCCCAAAGCACATCTCCTGCAACAGCCAAATTCACATGAGCTAGATATGCCCCATCTGTATTCAACTTCCACCAGCTAATAGGAGGCATCACCTAGCCAACCTACTTAGAAATCATAGATGACTCCTTGCACAATTACCAGTCAACCACCTGTCAATACTTTCCATATAATGAGCTGCATTTCTAATAAAAATTACAAGATCAGAAGAAGCACTAACTTAATGTCAAAGTTCCTACTTTTTTGCCATTTCCACAGCCAACAAACAACCATCTCAAAAATCAAATTCCAAGATTGATTAGCAAATACACTCACCTCTAAAGAAGTCAAATTAAAAAGAATCTAATCATTTAATTTTAATTGAAAAAATTGAAACCAAAGATTAAGTTTGACAAAAGAACATAGAATAGATCTCCTTAACTCATAATCTTTAAGCACATGTAACGTTATATCTTCAGCATCATCACAAAAAGAATACAAATTCGAGGGAATTAAATGCCTTTGGAATAAAAAACTGCTTGTAGGCAATCTATCATGAACTGTAGTATACAGAAAAGCCCAAATCCAATGCGGACCTACCCATTTCTATATCTTATCCCAAATAATATCAGTATTAGTGAAAGAGGCTTGATTGATAAACTCATAAGATAATCGAGTGGTAAAATTACTAGACTTCAAAAAATTCTATGCAATTTCTATCTGATCCACTAACCAAATTAGGAGGAAAAATGGATGCAATTCTGTTACAGGCATCCACAAGAAGTAAATGTTGAAATTGAATCCAATCCTAATCCTCATTCCCGTTAACATAAGAAAAAAAAAAAAGATCGAGACAAGGTCTCATCAGAGAAAGGAACTAAAGCCATCTGATTCAAAAGAGGAATTCTACTAACCCATTGTGGTTAAATTGAAAACTATAACCATCAGCTTTAATCCATGTAGTACCTTGCCACACAAAATGCCATGCAGAACAGATGCCCCCAAAGTATAAGAACAACTTGAGGGAACAAGTAAGTCTACCAAAATTTCCCTACCATTAACATTCTTACCCTTCAAAACTTTAACCCATAGAGCATTAGACTGAATCAGAAGATCCCAACCCAACTTTATCAACAAAGCTACATTATTATGATGAGCTTGACAAAAATCTAAACCTTTCATTTTCTTTGTACAACAAATATTTTCCCATTAAATGAAGTGTATATGCTAATGATTTAGATTAGAAACTCAAATAAAAGATTGTACATGCCTTTCAATATCATCATAGAGAGAAAATAGGAAACTTTGCAATCTACATCAAATAGAGGGGAATAGCCTAAAGAATGTATTGAACTAGCTTCATACAAACAACAATCGATTCGCATTCCATCCATTGAAACTATTCTTAATCCTTTTTACCACCTCCTTGAAAGTGATTTGAGAAATCTGATTATAAAAGAGAGGACCGTTTTCAAATTTATTAGCATTAAATTAATAAAATTTAATACCCACAAACAAGTAAACTAAAAGCTCACATTTTACGTATTTTAACATTAATTAATAAGTAACAGAAACTCTTAAGCCACATTTTCATTACTTTAATGTTAGCTTTTGATAATTGTGATAATTTTGAATATTAATATAAATAAAATAGGAAAAAGTATAAAAAAATATTATGTGATTTACCTTTTTAACACTTTCGGGTTTGTAATTTTTTTATAAAAACAGGTCTAATGTTTGCTTCGTTAGCATGTTGGAGTCCACAATCATGATGCTGTTAGAGTTATACTTGCCCTAATAGTTAGGGTTTGTTGTGTCGGTATATGGTGTTAAAATAGGCAAAGTATGTTGCTATTGACTAGTTTTTAAACTTAATATTTTGTGATATTGATCTAAAATAATGTATTAATTTGGTGATTAATGTTAATTAATTTATTGGAAGCAATTATTGACAATGGATTACTATTTGCCTGTGCATATACTTAAGTCAAATGTTTATTAGCATACTAAAACACAGTTGTGAGCTCAAAAACAAAATTACAACTTCTGTTGATAGGAACATGTTTATGTTTATGGATGATTTTTGATCAACTCTATCCATTTGTTGTCTTAGTATTTATATCATTATTTATGTCGAAATGGTTAGTCATCAAAAAAATTTACAATCATAAAAAAAAAAAAATCATTTGACAAAGCACAGATGCAACTTGGCAAACATTTTTTCATTCAAGCATTTTTACAAATAGTTTGCCTATAATGATTCTCCACCAGCTACCACAACTCATCAAACGCAAGCAGAGCATCTCCAAGGAAAAAGTTTGGAAATGAAGATAGGATTTAATACTTTTTGTGTAAAGCAGTCTGATAGGATTTAATACTTTTAAATTACTTGTTTTGTCATTAGCTATCTAGATCAGAATTCATATTTTTGTAGATAGCTGACAGTTAACTATCTAGATAGGAAATGACAATATTTCCAGGAATAAATGATGCAAGTTAGGAAGATCTTTAAGAATTATTGTAGCTTGATGGAGACACCCTTGTGATGATCCTTGAACCTATGGAGTTGAATAGTTGATGTGCACTTGATTTTGGAGTTGTATTAGTATTGGCACTTATTGAAAATTTTCCTTTAGATATGCTTTCATTAAAAAAAACACACCATTTATCATTTGTTCTCAACATTTGTCTCCAAATATTTGTCAATAAAGATATAAAGGGCCACTAAACTTTCATAATCTTTCCAATATGATCATTAATTTTTTTTTTTTATTCAAAAAATATATGAACTTTCAAATTTCTTTATACTTTGCGGTCACTAGCTAGAATTTTAGTTTGAAAAGTTGACATGGGCTACTATGTAAACATGTCCAGCTAACTCAGCCAGACAGATAGGATTCATATTATCTAAAGTTGCCACATTAGTATGCCACGTCGGATTACTACTCTGACTTATAATGGACACTATTTTTTTTTTAATTATGTTAAAAAAAAAAAGAAATTTTGTTAATACTCGGCTAGCTCTCTCAATTGTAGGTTAACAACGACCAACCAATAAAAGTTCAGACCGTCCATTAATAAACCACCAAACTTAAAAACCTTTATTGTACTTTCATAGAGAGCCTCTTAGCTAACTAATATTCTATAGTCTCAAACTCACTCCAATTCTCACAATTCCTTCTTCTTCTCCAATCTTTTCCCACTAATTTCTAAACATCAAAACAACCCATTCGCATAATAAGCCAAACTTCACACTTTTTCCTCTCTATGTCCAAGAAACATAACACCACTTCAAGAAAACTCCCCAAAGCCTGCTCCTAATGATGAAGAATTGCATGGTGAAATAGACGAAATAATTAATAGCAGAGCTTTCCAAGGTAGGATTAGCATGGACTACTTGATTGAGTGGAAAGAGGGTCATGCCAAAGATGTGGTGGTCAAATTGGACCAGCATGGCAATAGTGGAGGCAAGGTGCATGAGGTCAACTAACAAGTAGAACTATTCATAGGCTTGGGTACTCGCCCAGGCCGCCCAAGCCAGCTTGAAAATATTCAGCTTTAACATATATATTTTTTTTAGACTCGTCCGAGACTTAACCTGAAAAATCTGACTATTTTTTGGGTAGGTTTAAAAATATCATTTTTTTAAAATCTACCTAAAAAATTTGCATGTAAAAATTACATTTTTTTGGACATGATTGGGCTTGATCAAATAATGGACTCATATGGCCTAGTTTAGCTCAGGTTTAAACTTAGTAAAATCAAACCCAATTAAAACCGTGATTTGAACATGTCTAATAATAAGTGACGACAACAAAAGGTGAATCGATGCTTGGAGTTGTTGAACTAGAGCGTCACTCCTTGCAATCGCTGTTGCAGCTTTATATTAACCTTGGTGATCAAGCTTTTGCTGGAACAATCATCCATAGATGCTGGTAATGGTGACCCTATGACGAGCTTACAAGAAATGATTGACAGCTAAGTTCTGATTGGGGTTTGCTTTACCAGTGGCAGCGCTCAGTAAAGTTGGATCAACTTTAATAGTGAACACTAATCGGATTTGTTGTGGGAAATGAATTTGGGATTTACAAAATTTTGTTGCCATCAGAATTTATTACAAGATTTGAATTTGAGATTTGAGAAAGAGACTTAAAATAATATCAAGATAATATATTAACAAAATAATGTTTTTAATTTTTTAATAGAACTTAAAAAAATAAAGTTAATTTTGAGTCAAAGTACCAATTAAACATGACAATTTTGAGTGACGTGAATTCTATTTGTCTAATTAAATTCACTAAAAGCTGTTCTGCTAATTACACCATCTACGATGAATTGAATTAAAATAAACCCTAAAAACCTATTAAAAAATCTATCACCCTCATCAAGTAAATCTCACATTCACAGAATTAAAAAGACCAAATATTCATGAAAAACCTTCACAGAATAATGACCAAGAAAAAGAAAACTCGCATCATAAAAATGTCTAACATATCAACCCTTCATGGAAAAATAGTGTGGGAGCAAATTTTTTATGCTGCTACAATTCATCCATTTTTTGTTAGAAGAATCCATTACAATTTTCTACCTCAGGACCAAATAAAGAAGTCCTCCACAATATAAAGCAACACCACAAATCGCAGAACAGAGAGAAAAAAAAAAATACTGGATTTTGCTCCATATTTCTAGTAATCATTCAATTTGATCTGTCTACCCACTCATTGGCTCTGCCTCTTTAGATTCAGATTTCTGCACATGCAAAACAAGTGAGAATATCAATGTTTGAAAATATGGAAAAATAATAGCACCAGTCAAATATCCATATAAAAATTCCTAAAGGATCTATTGGATAACTATACATTTAGAATTGAATTGTAATGTAATAGGATTTGCCATATGCTCATTGTTTATGAATTTGTACTTAAATCCACCATCATTTCAAATGCACATCTATCCATCCACACATGATCAATGGGTATTACTTCAATCACATTATGGCCCAAACTGAGGACCGAGTTCAAGGGAAGTCTTCCAACAAAAGAACGGAGGCTAGAGTTGCATACTAACAGCCAGCATTGGCTGGCCAATAGATCACACACCACTAAAAAAAATTTCCAAGTTCTTGGTAAGGTAAACATGATACTTACATGAGAGTCGAGCGGCCCCAACTTATTCATCTTGGCAAACATGTTTCCATAAAACTTGGCTTCTTTCTTATTGAACTCCCTCATCTTTTCCTTCAAAGTTTTATATTCAAGCTTGACATCCCTGGTTTTACCAAAATATTAGTACGCCTTCATATACATCTAGTACTGCATCTTTCAGATCAACAAATTAACTGTGTATGTAACAACTGCGATACCTATTGTCAGGGTCAATCTCTAGGGCCTTTTTAATATCAAACTCAGCCAGATCCATATCTGCCAACTGAATGTATGCCTGTGCCCTCCTGTAGAGAGCCTTGACATTTCTACCTTCCATCTCCAACACCTGCACATTACCAAGTACCAACACTGCAGTTTTACCAACCCATATCCACAGCCAGTTAATATAAAAAATAGAGACAATAAATAATTCCAGTTTGTTACCTTACTGCACAATTTCTCTGCCTCTTTGTAATCTTTCAATTTTAGCTTGCAAGCAGCATTATTTAGGTTACAGGCAACCTTTAATGCCTTAGCCTGCTTTTTTTCCTCCTCACTAAAAGAAGAATCATATTCTATGTATTTAACAGCCTGTTAAAAATCCAAAGGGGCATTTAACAAACTATGACAGCCTGGAGCAATGAGTCCATCAAAATGCAAGGTATAAGCAAAAACTACCTTCTCATATCTCTTGGAAGCCCTTGCATATTCTCCAGCCTTGAACAAAACATTGCCCTCTTCCTTTTTCTTACCTGCAGCTTCAATTTTTTCCTGGGTGTTCATGTCCCAGGATTCCTTCTCTTTGACAAAGGACACCAACTCAACCTTGTAGTATACTGTTGAGTTAGGAGGAACAACAGCCAACTCCTGTTGTGATTCGGATGAACCAAATGCATACTCTGGTGCAATTGTTAGCAGTGCCACCTCACCCTTGTTCATGGACATCACAGCTCTATCAATCCCATCAATCACTTGCTCTAACCAAAAAAAAAAAAAAGGCCGATCAAGACAAAAAAAGCAGTCACGTAACAGGGAAATAGGAGGAAAATCAACTGTTTCTTACTCTCATCTGTCTTGAACTCAAATAGCTCTTCCTCATTATCATGGCCTTTCTTCAGAAATATTGTACCATCCTGCAACTTTCCAATCAACTTTACTGCATGAAGCAAATAGAAGAAACCATTATACACATTCCAACTCTGTCATTAAAGGAAATTTAGATGATTCAACACTGACATTTGACCATAGCCCCATCATTTGGACGCTCATATCCCTCGCCCTCCTTCAAGATTTTCTTTATAACCTTCTTGTCATCTGTCACCTCTGACACGGTCTTCCATGAAACCAACTCCAAGGTTATTTGAAGTGTGGCATTGGGTGGGACAGCACCTTCACCAGTAGATGCTGGCTTACCCTTCTCCCCAAACCCATCTAAACAGAACAAACATCAAATAAGATGAGAAGATTGCAATGTATAATGTTGCTTTAAGTACGACCAGCTGCAAGTAAGACAAGTTACATTGCGGCTTCACTGTTAGAAGAACCTTCTCTCCCTTCTTCATCGTCTTGACAGCTTTGGATAGTGCAAGACAGAAATGACCTGCATATAGAGGAACTAAATATTAGAAACCTCAAAGGAGTTAAGTCCATATACCATCATCAGATAAGAACTTATAACACTAACCCTCTTTGACAGTAAACTCTACTCCATCAGACTTGGCAACGACTGTACCATCCTCAAGCTGAGCCTCATATTTGACTGCAATAATAATAGGTATGAAATGTAGTTAACAAAAGTGTATTTCCAAGTTGTGACCATTGCTGCCAAAGAAACTGTAAACCTAGAGAAACGATATACCTAACACTTCATCAAGGTCCTTGGGATTCTCCCATTTCTCTCCTTCAACAAGAATCTTTTTAAATACCCCACCATCCTTGCAGATGTCCTTGACACTAGACCAAGACAGCAATTCAACATCAAACTGAAGTGTAGCATTTGCAGGAATAGTTGGCGGAGAACCAGAAGGACCATAAGCCAGCTCAGGAGGAATGGTGAAAATAGCATTTTCACCCTTCTTCATTGTCTTGATACCTTGGTCCCATCCTTTAATCACTTGGCCTACAGGGGAAAGATTGAGTACACAACAAAAAATCATTCTCCCACTTTGAAGAAATAATATTCTTGTCATTCTTCTTAATAACACACACACACACACACACACACACACACACACACACACACAGAGCTAACAGCACATGTTTATCGTTGAGTAAATTGAAAAGCGAGAATAACCAATAAAGGAAATAAGAAATGATAAATAATTTGCTATAAACATTATTAATAATTTAAAATCGAAGCATATCTTTATCTCCTTCAAAGAAGTTTTTAAATAAAAACTAAATAAATATATCCTCCACCAAACAAAAGACATCGAAGTCCCAAATTGCACACACATTAATCAGCTAACTTCCAATAGAACACAATCCATAAAAAACCGATAATAAACCACAAAAGAATCAATCGATACATTTAAAAAGCTTAATAATAATATCACTGGCTCAATAAACAAATACCAAATGAAAATGAAATACCATTCAAAAAATAGAGGCCAACCCCAATTTTCCATTACATAAAATTTAAAACCATTATGACTACAATTATCAACTTGATTGATTTTCAATACAATGCACCTTTTACAGTTAAATGCTAATAACAAATAGTAAAATTTCCTCACCTTGACCAAGAGTGAATTTGAAGGGAGTCCCTCTATCCCTACTAGAATCGAACTGAGTCCCATCCAGTAAAGTCCCCGTGTAATGAACTGAAACAAACACACACAAAAAAATAAACAACAATTAATCAAAGAATAAAAATAGTGAACAAGCAAGCAAGCATGTCAAGAGTTCACCTTCAACTTCATCGCCATTTTCAGGAGTATCCCATCCTTCACCTTCCTTAACAAGCTTCTTCTTCAATCCTTGCTTCCCGATCTCCTTCTCTTCTCCCACCTTCAAAACAGGGGCCTCATCTGGAAGATCGAGGTCCTCATTCATCATCATATCATCTCCAGCGGGAAGATCAAAATCTTCTTCCATATCGAATGAATGATCTAATCAGAAAGAGTATTGGACGATTGTAGAGAGAGAGCTAGAGAGAAGCTTCTGGTATTTTTGAGATTGAGACTGAAAAATAGAGGTCTTTATATTGTGTGATTAATTTTGGTTTCTAGAGACTTCTTCTGTGAGCGAGAGGGTTAAGGGTTTAGCCTTTAGAGATTTGATTTTATCAAACGGCCAGGATTGTTCCAAAATTACTTCTATCGACGTTTGCGTAAAGGTGGTACGTGATTGGGTGTTTCTCGTTTCAGATTGTTAAAATGAGTAATATGGCAATCGGACGGCTGAGTTTGTTAAAAAAAAAATTATTCGGTAAATTCGAGAGGCACGTTTGATGAAATTCTCAATGCTTGATTTAATTTAAATAAATAAACCCTGAAAAAGAGACGTTATTAATGGAATTTGCAATTTTGCTTTTGCTTTTGCTTTTTTTTTTTTTTTTTCCTTCTCGAACTTTTCAAGACTTCTCAAAAAAAAAAAAAAAAAAAATCAAGATTTCCAAAATCTCATTAAACTGAAGAAGGCATTTCTTCAAAATAAAAATCATTTAAAAAATTTATTAATAATAATTTAAAAATTACAGTATTTTTTCATTATAAACATTTGTTAGGTATAATAAAAAAATGCCAAACTCAATTTTATGTTTCTATTTTTTTTTTAAAAATAATATTTTAAATAATATAAATTTTAATCATTTTAAATTGTTATTGGCAAATTTTTCATAAATTTTTATTATTGCTGTCTTCCAGACATACAAGTTAAGAAAGTTTATAAGTTCCAGTGATTATATAAGAATGCCATGAATAATCCTGCTATAGAATTAGACTTAACCTTGTTACATTTAATCCCAATTGAGTTCGATAGAGATGGCAATTTAATCCACCTTGTTAGAGATATGCTTCACTTTAATAGAGAAGACATTATTTATGCTATTTATTAAATGGAAGTGAACAGATTTAAAATTTAAAATTTGAATTAAGTTTGAGATGGAAGATAATTGTATAATTCACATCTAACCCCACTATATATATATATATATATATATATATATATATATATATATATATTACTGTTAATTTATAGCTTATTTTTATAAAAAAATAAATTACATTGTATAAATATTATATAAAATATTAATATTAAATAATTCTTTTAAAAATAAATAAAATAAAAACAAATATATCCAAAAATACCTATTATGTTTCATTATCCATTCCATCACACGTCGCTTCGATGCAGGGCAAGTATAAAAATAATATTAGCAGGACAATACATATAACAGAAAACCTGCCCTATATCCACCTCATTGCAATCCCTATGTTCGACCAAATTTTAAATTTGAATTATTTTAAGTTTGAATTGGTATTATACTTTTAGTTGACGAATTAAATTTCCTAGCAAAGTGAACTAAAAGAAAAATAATTCTGAGTTTTTCTCCATAAAAGTTGATTTATTTATTTATTTTAATTTAAATTGAGTCAAATTCATATCTAAAGCCAAACATCCCACTTGTCAACACCAACGAAACGAGGGAGAGTCGACTAGCAGACTTTCGTTTTTGTGCGAACAAACTCTGCTTTTTTTCTTTTTTTTGTCTCCCTATGCTAAGGTTGACATTGGCAAGAAGCGCTCATTAGTGTGGCAAGTGGCAACACGTCGCTTTAACAACAAAGAGTAACTTTTCCACCACCAATGTTATTCCTGAAAAACTCACTTCACGATTTTAGCTAAAAAGCAAGGAAATAGTTGCATTAATTTAACGACCTTAAACGCTATAACAGTTTAAATTTCTTTTATTTATTCAAGGTCAGGCAGCTGTTCCAGCATTTTAATCTTCAGGGGAATAAACAGGTACAAAAAGCTAAACCCACCGCTTCAGTTCTGAACTGCGTAAATAGTCTGATTAACAAACAAAAACCTAGTTAATGCTGACAGAAGAAGCATCCGATATCTCAAACTGAAACATTGAAACATCGTCTGGCTTTTTTTTTTTTTTTATCATCCAAAACAATCTGTTTGACCAGTGACTATAGCTCACTATTATTTGATTCCCCTCCACTTGATGGTTTCCCATTTACTGCAACCAGCTCTGTGTCAAATATCAGTGTTGCTCCGCCTGAAATGGTCAAGGAACCCAATATTAGTTTCTATTGCAAATATGTTTCTGATGTATCAGACAGGATTTGCATGTTTAAAAGACAGACAAGGTCAGCAACCAAACTGAGCTTGATATATTATCCAATCCAGCTTATGTGATATGACTGATAGCAAATAGCATACAAGTAACAAAATATTCAAAGTCTGCAAGTAACAATGGTTTTACAACTAAGCAACTTTCATCCACCTACATCTAGAAATATAGGTGATAATCTAAGATACAAAAGATGTCATGAGGAGCCACCAACCCAAGATCTGCAACTCAACACTACAAGTTCAATGATTGCTTTATATATGATATGAAGTTACATAAGTAGGACCAACTACATATAATCTTCAAAGTGAAAGATTATACTGGTTCACCTATCATTAAGATTAAGCTAATTACTACTGACCACATTTAATGAAGCTACCTCAATAATATACTGATTTGATTGCCTAAGGCCCCATTTGGGATTGTGTTTAAAAAAAGCACTTTCCAACAAAATTTTTTATATATTTTTTTAAAAATGTTTTTAAGTAGAAGCAAGTGAATTGATTTTTTTTTACTAGAAACAAGTTTGAAAAAATAGTTTATAAAACATAATAAAAATCAATTAATAAAATCAAAAAAATTCTAAAAGTGTTTTTTTAACCACTAACGACAACCCCAAACACACCCTAAGAAGTTTAGACATTACCTGGGATCTTAGGTGGGGACCCCTGCTCTCCATAACCAAGTTTTGCAGGTATTTTCAACTTCCGTTTCTCACCTACACACATTCCTAATAGTCCTTGGTCCCATCCTGCAACAAAGAATTATTCCAAGTGTCAATAGTCTATGAAGACAATAATTTGATAGTCCATTCCTAATAGTACACCCCTTCAAATTGGGCACTGGACTTACCTGTAATCCCATAAGATTATTTTTGTACATGTATAAAGAGATCATGACTTTGGGAAAGACATAAATAGTAATTAGTGCATCACATACCTTTGATGACTTGTCCACTACCAAGCTCAAATTCAATTGGATCACCCCTTTCAAAGCTAGAATCGAAAACAGTTCCATCTGTGAGTTTTCCCTGTAAATATATAACAATTTATGATGTAAGTAAAGATATGGACATCTGGAACATGTCTAAACCAAGAAAACTAATCATTCATAGGGTTGTAAGACATGAAAATGAATTTAAAAAAAAGGCACACAAATAAGAAATTTCAATCTAAGCTTGGATGTGAAATGGGTCCCCAAGAACCACAACAAATTCATTTATATTATAGATAAAAGGAAAAACAAGAATAAATTGAACATTCATGGCCTCTACAAGGCTTATAATTTATGAGACTGTAGATTGCTCGTTAAAAATGTCATTGAGCTACTTTAATGATATTCCAATAATTTGCATGCTTGTGCTCAACAGACAATTCCACGAGAAGGTATTTCACCAACTACAAAAATGCTTTGAGCTGAAATAAATTTCCATTCCAAGATATATAGTGACGAGAATAGTTGGTTTCAAAGTCCTAAATTTTAAACCAACAAAATATGGACAGGCTATGATAAGCGATGATATTTAACTTTGTGTTCTTACACAGCTTCTACATGATTTGAAGATTTAATGCACATAGGCATTCACCAGCTTTAGAATAATGCCATACATTGCGAAAATTAAAGCTACAATCCTACTTACCCGATAATGTACTTTGATTCTATCTCCCTTGTGAGCCTGGATTTCACAGGATTTGGGCTTGTGCTGTAACAATAACATTCGGAAACAACATAAAGGTTAGTAAAAAATAGTAACCATCAATAAATGCAGAAAAATAAAGTGAGCTGTGTCAATTTTGTGAACCAAGGAAAAGAAGCTGAAAACTCAAGTTTAACCAAAAAATCTAACCATCACCTCAAGTCCACAACAAAACAAACTAAAATAAATAACCACATCCCAACTAATTGTATTTGCATCACATATGAAAGTATAAAAAAAAGTAGCATTCACTATGGATTCCTATAAATCTTAGTATTAAAGAAAAAGCAAAAAGACAACCACTGTGAAAATGAAAGTCGCTCAAAGAATGACGCGCACCTCAATTGATAACTAACAAAACAGCACAAAACAAAATCCAATTTTTTTTCATTGTCCTCTGTCCACAAAGTTTGGGGTTTAGAAACTAATAACAGCCAATTACAGCTAAATGAGTACATCATCAACCCAACACTGCACAGCTATAAGTTCAGGTAAGTAAGTTACGCAGTAAATAGATGAATTAGCCAAAAACGAGAGACAATCCTCAATTGAACTCTTGGCAATCGAAATAGACAAAAGAAGAGAACGCTAGTCAATCACAAAGACAAGACCCACAAAAGAAGATCAAATAGTGGTTACCTTTACGCCGATCTGTAACTCAGTTACATCACCCGATTTCTTCGCTGAAACTGAGAAAATAAACACAGGAAAGAACCCATTAACGGTAATACTAGTAGCGGATCAGAATTAGATGAATGAAATGAGAAGGCAATATCAACTAATTCAGAAATTACCCAAGGCAAATAGCGCCAGGAAGAGGAAAATTGTGGCCGCCTTCGATGCACAGCTGACCTTCATCTTAGCAGAGACTCGGTGACTGGGAGAGCGAGTGAAAGGATCAAAGGATTTTGCGTATATTATAGAACCATGGATCAGGCTTGAGGGGTCATGGGTCCATGGTATTATTTTGACTAATATTAGGCCACCTAAGCCACCTTGCTTTCACGGGCCAGCCCATGGACAGTCAGCATTGTAATCCTGGGCTTCTTGGGACTAGCCCGTACAATATTATTATATATATATATGTGATGATTTTACATTTCAGGAAAATTTTAACATAGCATAAGAATTTGAAAGTTATTAATTTAATTAAATTCTTGTGCAAGAATCTTTTCAAATATTTTATATATGGATAATAAATTTATTTTATTTTATTTTCTTAATAATAAAATTTATTTGAATTAAATTCTTATAAATTCTGAGTTTCAAAATTTAAAATTTAAAAATAAAAATTAGAATCTCCAGTTTATTAAAATGAAAATTTTGGCATAATTCGATATTAACAGACTTTTAGATGGGATTTAGATGATGAATTTAAAAAAGATTTTGGAGGATTGAAAGATTTTTCCAAACAAAATTGGAAATGCTACTGCTAAACTGTGTTTCCTTTTGCCATATGGCTTGTTCTTGTTTGAAATATGTACGTGTTGGAGAGCAAATCGTATGCCAGGATATGATTATGAAAAATAAAATAACAATTCGGCTGAGCATACATATACACGGTAATATCAAATTTCAGTAAATATATACAAGGTGACCAGGAAAAAGAAAACAGATGAGATGACAAAAAATGACCAATGGATCAATCACTGTTGTGTTGTAGAGGAAGAATTCTTTTTCTTTTTCAATGCAGTTTTCATTCTGAGCAAGAATTCTGCTTCCTAACCTTCCTCAAATTTCATTGATGACAAGATACCTGATGATATGGGATGTCCAGGCTAAACCAAAACCACCATCCCTGTCACTGTTTCAGACCACTTTTATGGATAAGTCATTTACACTGCTATTCTCTCCATCCACAAGCAGTCTCTGTGCATTCAACCAATACATAAAAGGCTGAAGCTGAAGCAACAGCCAGTAAAGCTATCCTCTCCTCTGCTGCACTATCTCCATGCATGTAGCACCATGCTGCAGCGCTACTCGCCTCCATGTCAGACTAGTAACTGTAACAGTGATTCTGGCATGTCCAGTCCGCATCTAGCCTTCATATCATCAGTATAGATTAGCCAAGCTGGTAATCCCACATTAAACCAGGCATTTGGCATCTGATTAACAGTATCAAGACACTTGGCTTGCTCCAGTATTTCAAAACCGACAAAATTAGAGTTAACAAACAAATTTAATATAATCAACAAACTGATTATGAAATCTAGTCTTGATTAAAAATATACATAGCATTCAGTAAAATTTTGTAAGTCTTCTGGCTCATCAATCCATCCCTCTTTCTAAACTCCTCAAGTAACTCAAAAGCTTCATCAACCTTCCCTTCCGTACACAAACCTTCCAAAACAGTCTTATAAGTCAAGAAATCCGGAGACATTGAATTGCCCAACATATCAAAAACAACCTCAACTGCCTCCTCAAACCTCCTTTGCATGGCAAGACTACAAATCAAAATCATATAACTGCTCCCTTTCAGCACCAACCCTTTACCCTTCATTTCTTTATAAAACCCTAAACCCTGTCCTACTCTTCCTTTCTCACACAATCCCTTCACCATATAACTATAGGAATATGCATTTGGCTCACATCCATACAATCCCATTTCACGAAAAACCCTAATTGCCTCATCAACTTCTCGACATGTTGAATAAGCCTTAATGATCATATTCAAAGCAAAAGTGTCAGGTATCACTCCAGAGGCTTTCATTTGCTTTGTCAGAGACTTAACCGCATGTAAATAGACATAACAAACGTTTAGCTTATTAAACCTCCTAAGCAATGCATTCAGCAGCAATGTGTAAGTCTCAAGTGTGGGCTTACAATCATTTGATTTCAGCATTTTTTTGTACACATCAAATGCGCGATTAAACAAAAACTTACGCCCGCAACAGAAACGAATCATGGAATTGTAAAGAGGGACGCTCATATCGCAAGCGCCGGCGATTACCTCCTCCACTAGAGTTTCGGCGTGGCGGTATCGCCTACCATCGATGAGAGTTTTGATCATGGTGAGGTAGGTAACATGGTTGTGCTTGTAATTGCGTTGCTGGGCAGTCCAGCGAAAGATATCAAGGGCGAGATCTGGGTCTGATTGTGCACGAAGGACAGCATCGACATCGGTGAGAGTAAATCCTGGTTTGAGGCTTTGGGTCCAGGTTTCGAATTGGGTCTCGAGCGGTGTTCGCGTTCGTGTTCTTCGGATTGGAGGGATCGAGAGATCGCTATCTTCAGTTGGTGGGGATTCAATGTTTTGGGTAGACGGCGAAGAGGAGAAGAGACGGAGACAAAACAGCGGGCTGGAAATACGGGAAGAAGAGAAAGGTGAGAATGGAGGAGAGTAAAGTTTAGAGCTTTTTACAATTGAAATGAGCCGGCGTTGTACGGTTACAGTCCCAGGCATCATCAGAAAGAAGAGTGACACAGCCGCAGAGAGAAGCAGCGGAGAAAGAATAAAAGGTTGAGACTTTGGGGCAGTAATGAAACCCTCAATGGGCTAAGTCTAGGAAATGAAAGGCCACAGAGGAAAATATTGATTGGGTCTATCAAAAAATGCTAAAACTTGGGCTAGACCAGTTGATTTCAATGGAGGTTGGGCCATCAAAAAAATGAAACCGAAACTTGGGCTACACTAGTTTTTGAATTGGATAAAATTTTTCAGTTTCAAAAGCAAATGAAATTCAAGCTGTTGCTTCCCCACTCACCCAATGCCAGAGTGATGCTCCTCGGTTTCTGCGCTGCCACAATTACATTCACATACACATTCTTCTTTTCTCAGGTTTGAGCCAAATTGCTTTTTTCGTTGATATTTGCATGTTTTGCCTTTTGGGACGGCGCATGCTTGGCTGCTGTTTTTTCTACCAAGTTGTGGGTGACTTTTCTTTTTTGACGATTTTTGAACGAGTGAAGTTCTTTCTTTTTCTGGTTTTGCTGATGTGGGTTTCTTTTAATTTCTCTGTGATCGCTCTCTACAATTATGTTCTTGGATCTTTAATATAAATGGGATAATTATCTTCTCTTCTTGTTTATTTTGATTTTTCTTGCTTTTATCATGCATTATTGCAGCATGACATTGGCATTTTTATTCTCGTATGTTCTTTTTCTTTTTTGGTTGTTCATGTAGATTTTTCTTGGTGATTCACTTTATGAGAATATGAGAATATCCCCTCCTGTAAAAGCTTGTAGAACAAGGTATCATAATATGAGACGGTAAAGTTGTGCAGTCCTATTTTAATGGATTGCAAATGGTCTATTGTTTGGCCAGTGGCTACTGTTATAGGCTGCTTAGATTAGGCATAAAATATAACTAACGCATGCTTTTAGGTTTGTCTGTTTAGATATTGTCTAGATGAGGTCTTCAATCATATGATTAACCAGATTAATTTATCTGTTGTTATTTCACAAAGGGACCTGTCTACTTTCTGGCTCGCAATGTTTTGATGTTTATTTGTAGTGCCAATTCATTTGTGTTTTGAGTTTTTAATTTCTGAAGGCTGTACTTGTAATCTTGTGCTACAACATTCTTATTGCTTTCTTTTTTTTTTTTTTTTTTTCCTGAAACAAATTTTTTATTCCATTATTGTTGCTATGTAGTTGTTGAGTGTCATTGTCGTGTTTATAGCCTTACATTCCTTTTGCAATGGATTTAATTTAGCTCTGTCATAAATGGATTGCCCCCTTGTTGATTTAAGAAGGAAAGTGGTTGTGGTTGAAGGTTTAAGTTTTAAGGCCATTAACTGGTCCTTTATCCCTTCTTATAGGAGGACTGGATGTTGCAATGGTGAGTATAAGAAGGCGCAGACTCAAAGGACGCTGCAATGGTAGACTCAACTATAACTCTGCCTATTGCAAAATTATGAAGTGCTCATTTCAGTTGACCAAAATGTGGCAGTCATTTTCATAAAGTAGATATATTACATGCAACGTCTTTGATTTGTTTTTTCTTGACTTTATAATGTTGTTCACTTGGTATTGTGATAATATTTGTGGTATGCTCGTAAGGTACTTGTCTTTATGCTCATAAATTTGACTTTAGCACACTGTTTATGATATTGTCCAGTTGGTCTTGAGATAGTCAAGTAATTTATTTTGTATGCTTGAATTGCAGTTGTCATCATTTTTATCATTCTGATCATATAATTTTGTCTTTAATTTAACATTGATGAGATAGAACAGGTTTTGCAGGAAGAAGTTCCTTCTTGGTTCCACTCCGTAGCATTCCAGATGAAAATGCTCCTGAAAATCCTGAGCAGAGTGTTAGACCTGCCAACATGCTTCATATTCCTTCAATTACTCTCAACCAACCAGTTGAAGTAAGAATGGGCTTTTTTTAAGAATTTACTTATTACCTAGATATTTATAGTTTTATATTAATTGCCTCCTCTTCATTATCTTCATTTATGTGCATACATCATTAGATGGGACTGAATTGTTTTAGTGGTTTTTCCCAAATTTATTCATGCTTTCTGTTGAAATGCATGCCTTAATGTATAATTTCCAAATAAATAGAATATTGAAGGGATCTGCTGAGCTATTGCTTAATAGTTGGTTGTATAGTATTGGAAGAAGGAGAAGGAACAGAATAGGAAAAGAAGGGTGTGGGATCCTTAAAAACTCTAAAAGCATTAGAACATTAGAATAACCTAAGTGATCGCATGCTTGGAAGTGAATTTCCTGTGTTGAACATTCATCAAAACAATAAGTATGAAAAATAACATTGAGTGCATGAGTTTAATGATTGTTACTTCTTGGCTTGTCTGACTGCAATAACTTACCACCTAGTTTTGTGATCTGTTGCTTCGGCATTAGGAAATTGACTTGGCCAATTGGTCAAGTATCTTCCAACAAGAACTGATAAAAGGGGCTTCTTAGAATTGTCTGATTGATGAATTGGTTGAGCAACATCTATTATCCTGTGTGAAACAGAGATACTATTCTCTGGATGTAATTTTTTATGATAATATTAGAGATGATGTTTTATTCTGATGGTTGACACTGCTTTTCAAAAGAAAGTTCGGACATTAGAATTTGGAGGTAAGCTGAATAAATAGATAAATACTGTTTTTCTCTCTCTCATAGAAGGGAGAATCTAATGCATTGTTAATTTTCTAAATAATGCCTGATTACACAGTATTTTGGGCAGAATTTTGAAAGGAGCATAAAGGAAGAACTGCCTTTCTGCATAATGAGCCTGATAAAAAGTGTGATACAATTGTGATTGAAGGTTTTATATTTTACTGTGCTACAGATTAAGGAAGAAAGGGAAATAATAGCAAGTCCACCTGCAAAGAAACAAAAAATTCGTGTCCAAATAGATCCAGAGAACCCGTTAGAAGTGCATGCCTATCTGATGAAGCTAAAGGAAGATAATAAATTGGAGCTAGGTCCATTGCAAAGAAATGAAGAGATGTCAGTAAAAGAGTGGATGGAGAAGTGTTATCCCCATATTTTTAGAGTGTTTCCACAAAATCCAAAGGTGTTTTCCCAGTTTTCTGACAAATCAAAGCAAAATGAATTGTTATATTGCCACTACTGGCTTTTTCTCTTTGAGGTAAGGAATATAGTTTTGATGGATTATCGTGTCTCCCCAGACTATGTGGAGTCACTAGGCAAGGTGATAAAAACTTTGGAGATGCAAGGTTTTGATTGTAGATTCATGAGGTCAGAAATGTTAGTGGTAGGGAACATGATGAAGAAGCAGCAAGAAATTATGTTGGCAGAAAGAAATTTGATTGCAAAAAGGACTGTAAATTTAGAGAAAGAACTGCTAGATTTGGCAAGAAAGAAGGAAAAAGAATCAGAAATGGATAAAAGATCAAGGCATGTGGAGGAAAGAGCACTACAGATTGAAATGCTGCCTAAGCAAGCGAATAAGCTGCAAGAAAACCGATATAAAGGCCAGGGAGAACGAAATAACCTTCCTTATGCTGCTTTAGAACAAGAGTACGTGGAAGTTATTCTAAAACGTCATAAGAGGATGCTAGCATGCAAGGAAGAGGAAGGCAAAAGATTGGATCGAGTTCTGGAGAAAATAAACCAAGTGCATCGAAATTAATCAGCTTTTATGGGCCCTGAATCCTTCATAATGGTGCAGCTGCTTACTCTTGAAATTTTTATTTTTTTGTACTGTTGTGATGATAGCTAACTTGTAAAGATGCCTTTTTACCTAAAAATGGTCCATGTAGGCATGTGAACAAATATGTGCAACAATTTCTTAAATCTTTTCTGCCGTCAATCTAGGATGTATGGAGAAGTTTATTGATAACTATTGAAGAAAATTCAAAGCAAGCAATGGTTTCTTGTAAATAGTGGAGAGGAGACCAACAATTGTAATTATACGCTTCTTCACTAAATGCTGTGCATGGTGATCATGAGCAAAGCAAATCATGGACTAATTGCTTTATCATAGAAATATACAGCATTTGAACCTTGACATTTACAGTTAATGTATTAGATGATGGCATTTTCTGTATATCTTCAACCAGGCGGTAGTAAGGTGAATTTAGGCAGGCATTATTATGTGTGTTTGTGCTAATTTGACCTTGCAGCTTCATGTCTGCAATGGTGCAGAATGTGAGGTTAGATACAATGACTTTACTTATCTCTTGAATTAAAAATGTTCTTATTCAGCAACTGGTAATTCATAATCATCAGTTTGGAAAAAAAAAAAAAAAGAAAGCGAAGCCGCTAACCCTTTTTATTAATTTTGTCCACTCAGTATTGTGAGGCTTTTAGATAATGACATGTTAGGTTCTTTCATATTGTAAAATTTTAACTCATCTTGGAAGAGTACAATTTGAGTTTTTTTTTTTTTTTTTTTTTCAGGAGAAATTATAATTTAGTTCATAAAATTGATCTTAACTAACAAATGCGTCTCTATATTTTAAAAAATTAATTAACATGTTTATGCATTTTTATTATGTCATATTCATTCTATTGTAGTATTTAATCTTTTCATATATATTTTTTTATTTTTCCATTAAAAATTTAAAAAAAAAACAACATGTTATTTCCAAAATACCCTTACTGGTACAACCACCCCCAGTAATCCCAAATTCCAAATGTGAAATGTTTTTTTATTTATTTATTTTATATCTTTTGCATTTGCTAATTGCTTCTGTTGCTTTCATGTCCACATCTTATTCCGATGACGTCAACCCAAAGGGCCAAAAATTCTCTGTTCATACAGGGGATACAAACTCCGTAGGGAATCATTCAAGAGTTATGTGAAGAACTTATTTGCTGTTTTATTATATTATATTTAAATTAATACAATTGTAGAAGAATTTGAATACTATTGTGTTTTATAATAATTTATTTGTCGTCAAGAACTAGTGAATTCATTTGTTGTTTTATTATATTATATTTGAATTAAAAAAACAGCATGAAAGTAAAAATTAAAAATGGAGTACCAGACTTGCATAGTCCTGACTATGGTTTCAAACCGGACCGATAGTTTCAATTCAATATTTTGTGGGACGGGTGGATTCGGAGCCAATCATAGATAGACGGTTCGATTCCGATTTCGGTTCGCAATAATTAGATTCCAATTTTGAATCGATTCAAGTTTGTTAATTTTTTTTTTTTTACAAAATTGCACAAATCCAATTAAAATTAAAAAAAAAAACTTTAGGTGATGGTTTGAACCAAATTAGACTGATCCTCTTTACAGTTGGAACCATACCAAAACTAGAATTATAATTTTGATTTCAATCCGATTTATGATTTGATCCGATTTGATTTCAATTTCAAAATTGCCCATGGCCAAGGCTAGATTTCTAGAATCAACGGCAACGGAGAAGAAGCTTTTGCTATGAAGCTATCATATTATGTTATATTGCTTTGCTCTAGCCTTAGCGAGTAGTGACCAATTTTAGTGATGGGCTCTTTCTCCTACATTGACGGTTCTCTCTCCTAATAGGATTGAATGATACATATGATAATGTAAGAAACCAAGTGTTGCTTATGAAATCTTTACCTAATGTTAAAAAAACTCATTCCATGGTCTTAAGTGTTGAAAAACAAAGAGAGGTACACAATTTTGTAATAAATTCTACTGATAATACTTTAATGCTAGTTAGGAATTAGGTTGGAAGGAGAGCATACAAGAAAAAAGATAATAAAGATGGATATAAGCTATGAAATTGGGGAAGAAAGGAGTTAGTAAATAAGGCTAACAGCTTTTGCAACTATTGCAATAACTGCCAAGGAAACTTATTTTAAGCTGGTTGGATACCATTTGAAGAAACAAAGGGCTCATAACTCAAACAAGGTAACAACTAAAGTTTCAAACATTATTGTTGAAGAAGCTTCTAGCTCACAAGATTCTACACATTAGCAGCCATTCGCAAGTGGTCTAGCAAGAGATCTAAAGGTGCATGAAGGAAAAAACATAAGTGAGAGAGGATTTACCAATTACACAAGTTATGTAGGTATTATTTATACTATTGCCTTAAATTGTTTTAACTGTGGACCATATAGTTTATGAATAATAGATTCAAGGCTGCTAATCACATGTATTTTGATATTCAACTTATAACTCAAACATTTAAACCTAATTTTTTTTTACTTTAGTGACCTTACCTGATAAAATTACCAAAACTATTGATTTTATTAGAACTATTACTATAGTGTATAAACTTGTTCTCACCAAAGTTTTTCATATCCCAAGATTCAAATTCAACCTTCTTTCCATCAGTCAATTAACACAAACATTCAATATCAAAATAAATTTTTATGCCTCTCACTTATAGGTGCAAAGCCTATTATGCTTCATTTCCATATAGCCTTGCAAAGCCTATTATGCTTCATTTCCATATAGCCTTAAGCTTACAGAAGATGATTCAACTTTATTGGATATTCCAAAGCAATACAAGAGGTTTGTTGGGAGATTGTTATATAGTGACAGAGCAGAATTTTTTTTTAGAGGCCATATTTTTATACCATAATTTATATCAAGGTGGTATGTAAAAATAAATAAATTTTTATATAACTAAGAAAAATTTTCATATAAAATAAGGGGCCGAATACAATATATAGCCAAATTTTAAAAATTTCATATTAAATAATTTTAAATTTTGGAGGTCAAGGGAGCCAAGATCCCCCTTGGTCCCCCATCTCTCCATCAATGCTATTATATTTAGACTTGATAAGGCTAGACAACACCTATGCCGCTCAACAACTTAGTCAATTTATGAGTGTCCCTAGAACAACTCATTTGAGGCAACATTGCATGTCCTGAAGTATCTTAAGGGATGTCCTTCCACTATTCTTTATTTTCCTTCATCCTCATCCCTGTATCTTATTGCATTTTGTGGTGTTGATTGAGCCTTTTGTTCTCTAACAAGAAAGTCTTTCATAGGGTATTGCATTTTCTTAGGGTCTGTTATCAGACAAGAAACTAATAAAGAATGGGATTGTATATTGTATTGATATGTTCTATTATAAAGAATATGCAAGTATTTATACACAAGAGTGAGGTACAAGAAAGGAAAAAAAGAAGTGATCCTAAACTCAAACTGAGGCCATGATTATGAGATTTGATACAGTTAATTGTATTGATTACATTAACATCCCCCTTCAAACTGAAAGTGATGAGAAATCAGCCAGCTGAAGTTTGTTAACAAGATCACGAAAACGTTTTGGTTGTTGAGTTTTAGTAAAAATGTCAAAAAGTTTATCAATAAAAGAGACAGAAGTAAGCTTGATAGCTCCTTGAAGAACATGATAACGCCCAAAATAACAATTATTCTCATAGAAGTAAGCTTGATAGCTCCTTGAAGAACATGATGACACACAAACTAACAATTATTCTTAATGCGTTTGGTGCGCTCATAAAAAACATTATTATGGGAAATTTGAATAGCACTGCGATTGTCACAATATAAAATAGTAGGAGATGAGTGCTCGATTCCGGTATCATGAAGTAACCATCGAAGCCATTTGAGTTCAGAGGCAGTGTCAACAAGAGCTTGGTACTCAGCTTTAGTGCTGGATCGAGATACAATAATCTGCTTTTTATTGTGCTAGGAGATGAGAGAATCATCAAGAAATAAACAGTAACTAGTGGTAGACCATCAATCAATGGGATCTCCAACCCAATTAGCATCAGAGTAAGCTTTCAGTTCTAGTGAAAAAGAACTAGAAAAGTATAAACCATGGAACATAGTACCTTTGACATATCTAGGGATACGAAATACAGCTGCAAAATAAGTGGTGCGAGGAGTAGATATGAACTGACTAACTATATGAATTGCATAAGCAATATTAGGACAAGTGACAGTGAGGTACATAAGACTGCTAACTATATTGAGGTACACAACACTGCCAACTAGCTGTCAATAAAGAATGCCATCATTGAGAGGAGTACCATCTTTAACTAAGAAATGAGCCGATCCCTATACACACACACACACACATCTAGCTCTCCTAATCCAATTATTGTCTCTTAAGTTCTAATATAAAGGGTTGCAGCCATCATTGACCTATGACACGCAACGCATACCCGACTAGCAATAGCTCTGAGCAATAAACGAGTTCGCAATTATCATACACCAGTCATAATTCATCACACATAATTATCATCATAATCACAATCCTAAGTGGTCCTATATTATCCGAATCACATCCAACAACCATAAATAATATGCAACATAGATATTTATTTCTTATTAATAATATATAATTATACACACACACGCACATGCATACAAGTAGATATTGATGCATGTAAAACTGAAAAATATATTAAAGAGCATCACTTGCAAACTAGACAAAATTTAAATAAGTTCCTCTCAGAGTGTCTGACATCTAAAAGCTAAGAAGACGATGGAATCACCTATACTGGATAACAAATAAGTAAAATCAGAATAAGGACGGCCAAACTATAACATAATCAAACAACTTTGAATATTTTGTCGAAATTTCAGCAGAATCTTCCTTATAATTAAGACATTATCTAGCTAAAACAGAAGAAGATAAATATTTCAAAATAGCCATCATAGCTCACAACAACAACAACAGTCCAATTGCCACTATGGATCTTGGTACTCGAGAAACATCGAAATGATTTCATTTCCTCCATTCATACACAATTCAAACATGTATACATATAAAAAGAAAATTATTAATATAATTATAACATCATTAAAAATAATTTAAAAGTTCCACAATTCATTTATATTTATAAATATTCTTTTTAATAAAATTATTTGAGTTAATAAAACCATTTAAAATCAATTTAAATTATTTAATTCCTTTAAATCATACATTTTGAAGAAAAATCATATAAATACCTCATTGCAAATTAAAATTAAAACAATATACAATGCGTGCAACATCATTCTCATTTGTTGATAATAATAATATACTCTCTCCGTTCTTAAATAGATGTCATTTTAGAGAAATTATTTTATTCCAATTTATATGTCGTTTGAGAATTTTAAGAAGATATTTATTATTTTTTTTCAATTTTACCCTTCATTTATTCTCCACTAAACATTTTGCATTAATTGATTTTATTTCTTTACATCAAAATCAATAAAAGATATTTTAGTCTTTTTATCTTAGAATTATGACAATTTAATAATTTTATTAATCTATATGCCAAAACCTTAAATAACAAATATTAGAGAACGAAGGGATTATATACAATTACTTAATTCAATTTAACTGATTAATAATCTTTTATAATTTAAAAGAAACATAAATTCATCTCATATAATTAATTTCACACAAATCAAACAACAGCAAACTCATATATAAATATCATATATATGTATTGAAAATAATTCGCCTAATTAATTTGAAATATTTCAACACTTTGAATTATTTTATAAAATCAATTACGACTTAATTAAGGCATTATATAAAAGAAATCATATAATTAGATTCATAAAATATTATTTAATGAACTATGTAAGAATTTTAAAATAAAATTAAATTCATTCATAGCCTCAAATCCAGCTCAATAGTTTCATGAAAATTTATATTAATTTCAATTCATCAATTAACACCAAAAATATAAATATAATTCATATATGTATATTTTCGGACAATAAATGGTTTGAAATTAAATAACACAATTGAATTTGAGGGTTTCAGACTTATCCAAATGGAATATGATCAAATGAGGGTCATAGAAGGCACTAGAGAGCTGAAACGAAGCTACTAGTTTAGGTCATCAGAGTGCCACCGGAACCACTGTCATCAGGCCACAAGCTACCGTGGACAGTGGAGTTGAATGTCGGGAGCTACACCAATCAAATCAACTCGTCTTAATGCTAGGAATTCAAAAATATCCTTCACTCGTCGCCATTTGTCGAAAATCAAAGCTCAAAGGTTCGATGGTTTGATATACATTTCCGGCGAGAGATCAGTGATAAACTTAGGTACCAAATTAAGACTCTCATTGAAAGGAGAAGAATGAGACTAGTTTTGCCGTAATTCGCACTGAAATCAGTCGAAATCAAGGTCTAAAGTTTCCATGCCAGTGAAGTTTTACCTTGCATGTGCGCTGCCGCCGTTGACTGCCCTTTCTCGCCTCTGCTGGTGCCATCCTAGCCGCTATAGACTAGGCTGTTTGGTGGTGCAAGTTGTGTTGATTGGTAGTCGCCAAATATAGGTGATACGAATCCTAAATGACCTGCTTTGATACTTAATACCTTTACGCTTGGAAGCGACTCTCTTGAAAAGCCAAATTAAGTTTGTAAAGAAAATCCTCAACTCAATGACGAACCTGTGTCAATGAGTTTTAGTATGTTGTGACTAAGCAAAGTAATTAGTTTTGAAAGTTTGAGTTTTTGATTATAATCCAAGAACCAGATTTGAAAAAACTCTCACAAGCCTAAAGTTTAAATTTGGGGGGAAATCAACTTCTCTTATTCAATGAATAGCTAAGTATTTATAATATCTTTGCTAGCTTACAAAACCTAATTAGAATCAGTTAAGGAATAGGAAATCTTCCTATTAAGGATTCCTAAACAAGAAAGGAAACTGATTTCTTAATAAGAAAAAAAAATTAAACTCGTTTTGGGCTTTAAACATAATATAAATAGGCCCAAAACATACTAATTACATAAGCAAACATGATTTAATTGAATATGGACTTATATCATATTGATAGAGGCTCAAAAACATCAAAAACACTAAAATTCGAAAAATAAAAATAAATCATACAGTATGGGCATGTTGAACATGCTTCACCATACAGAAGGAAACACACTCACGTGTACCTGACCCTGTCAGCAAGCTTTTCATGCAATTTCTTCTCTTGGCCATATTTGAAGCTTGCATTTCCAAGTCTTGCCCTTCAAGCCTCTTCAATGTAGTTTCATCATCACTTTGAAGGGACTTTTTGAATTCCTTTTTATGTATATCTTTGTATACTTCTTGCAAGGCTATCAGATTCTCATCAATAGGTGGTCTTCAATCACTGCCAGTCCCTCTCTCTCTCTCTCTCTCTCTCAGATTCTCTCTCCCATTTCTGTATTTCCTCTAGAAAGAGCAATTCAAAAGAACGAGCAATTTAGCTCCTTAATGGTAGGATTATTCGAACATCCACAAAGAGAAGCTCCTTAAGAATGTTTTAGCTTATGGTTTTACTATGGCCAAATGCATATTTTAGCAGTTGAACTACACCAGAAAAAATCTTGTGGCACCATGTACTTTCGATGTGTCCAATTTAATCCACGAATCCTATAGTTTTGTAGATATCATTGATTTGTTTCCCTTATTTAATATCATTGAGGAGAGAAGAAACTCCAATGACAAAAGGGAAAGTGAAGTGATTGGGAATAATAGTCTTGCAACATGTGAGAGTCGAGGAGAATGCGGTTATTGGGCAAGTGGTTTTGCAAATAGCCGTCGATGATAATGTTGCATATGAAAACATATGGGTCAAGAATTGTGTCAAATAGATTGGCGGCATAAAGCAAATCTCTGTCTTTGGAAAAGAGTGGACCTTGAGCATGTTAGAAGACAGTGGGCTAATTCGAAGAAGTAATCCAAACATCAAAAAGAGTACTTGTTTGTTGAGAATTCGGAGAAGAATTTATGCGGTAGATCAATGAAATGATGATGAAGAAGCAAATTCGAGTCTTCTTATTCGGGTATTTTATGGGTTATAGTTTCTTTTACTCCATCTTCTTTTTCGTCCTCTTCAATCGATTCTTCATTCATTGTTAATTTTTTTAATAAAGCTTGATTCTCATATGATTTTGATTCTGTCTTTTATCTCATTATTAGCTTCTTCATATTGTTAGTGTGATTCTTATTTGTCTGGTTAAGCCATTACGTAGCTTCCAATTAAGAGGTTTATTTTACACTAAGCTCGTGTACCTTTCACGCGATCAAGTTTTCAGTTTTTAAGTGCATTTCATATATACAAAATTACAGAATTCATGGACTGAATTAAACACATTGAAAATACTAAATGACTTTTTTTTTTAAATGTTTGTAAGGTAATTTTAAAAATAAACTGTCATTAATTCCTATTAATTATTCAATCCATTTTAAAAAAAATAATTATTAAAAAATTAATTTTATTAATAAATAAGTGGCTATTTAGCAATCTAATAAAAAAACGATAAAATGACTAATTTATTTTTCTATTTTTTAAATATGAGAGATATTTTTTTAATTTATATTGCAATTAATAAGAGTATTTTTTATAACTTATGATAAAGTTATTATTATCTTAAAAATAATAATTTTTTTTAATGACCACTTCTTTTAGAATAGAGAAAATGAATTATAAATCTTCCAGACAGGTGGAGCAATGAATTTTAATTTATTGACATTAAAATGACCTTTATTCCACCGTGAAAGCTCCATTGGACAAATAAAAAAAAAATTAGAGGTTGATGGGATTAAATTTGATATTAATTGACTAAGTAACTTTTATTTAATGATGATTTTAACACGAGGGCATTTAATTAATCATAAGTAGTTTGAATTAATACCTCTTCTCATGGGCGCTTAGAATAATCAAATAATGAATTAAATGCCCATCTCTTAAAATAATCTGCCATTAACATCCGCACAAATCTCAACCAATCTTGATTATTATGTTTATTAACCCTTCCTTATTAACTCTTCCTTCACCATTACTCTAGCTTCCAGCGCACACTGAGTATACAATAACAAACAGTACGGCCACCAGACCAGCTCACAGGGCCCCACTATAATCAAACGGCTAATTGCAATGGTTGACAAATACTTTTTTTTTTTTTCCCCCTTCTATAGACAAATGCTTTTTTTCTCAGACGCCATGTCTGTCACTTTTCCATCTCCCCCTTCCTAGAAACCAAGCAAAAATTTATCGACTTTTCTTAGTCTATATATCACTCTTCACCTCCCTATTTCTGATATGATTCTCTCTGCGTGTCACTCTGTCCTTTTCTCCCTTTCCTTATCTTTTCTTTTCTTTTCACAAAGTTAAAGATAAAAGAAAAGAAAAGTTATATTCTCATATATATATATTTTAGTCATTATTCTCACCCTCCAAAATCATCCGACTACTCTTTGACAGATCATAGTCAAATTCTCTACTCACAACACGCGTCTTGTAATCAGTCTCACACCCACTAAAAACAAGCTCAGTGAAGAAGAGAGTAATCATGGGGATGAGTGTTGTTCCTCTCTTCATTTTTGCTCTCTTATTAGTTTCTAATTGCAGTGAGTTTTTACTATTTTTCTCAAACAATCACTAAAATAACAATATGGGTTTTATACAATTTGTGTTTTTGTGTTCTGGGTATCTAATCTTATTCCATGGTTTGTTATTTGCAGGCGCAGAGATCTCGAACAAGGTCGGAATAAACTGGGGTACGCTTGGAAATAATCTCCCATCTCCGTCGCGGACAGTGGAGCTAGTCCAATCTCTCAAAGCAAAACGCATCAAAATATACGATGCCAACCCACATATCCTTAGGGCTCTTAGAAATACCGACATTCAAGTCTCAATCATGGTTCCCAATGAAATTATTCCCAATATTTCCAAAAGCCAATATCTCTCAGATCATTGGGTAAAAACCAATGTCGTCCCTTTTTACTCTGATGTCAAAATCCGATATCTCCTCATCGGAAATGAAATCCTTACTAATCCTGATATCGGAACATGGTTCAATCTTGTACCAGCCATGCGTCGAATCAAGAGTTCCTTGAAAACCCATAAAATTCACAAGGTAAAAGTTGGGACACCATCGGCGATGAATGTCTTAGAATCGTCATTCCCACCATCAAATGGCACGTTTCGATCGGATATTTCGGATCCGATAATCAAACCGATGTTGCAATTCTTAAACCGAACCAAATCGTTCTTTTTCGTTGATGTCTATACTTATTTCCCTTGGACAGACGATCCGGTAAACATCAATCTTGATTATGCCATTTTTAAGGCCAAAAATATAACCTACACTGACCCAGTCACTAACCTCACCTACACCAACCTTTTTGACCAAATGATTGATGCTTTTATCTTCGCTATGAAACGGCTCGGATACCCGGATATCCGGATTTTCATCGCCGAAACGGGTTGGCCCAATAATGGAGATGTCGATCAAATCGGAGCTAATATTTACAATGCTGCCACTTACAACCGCAACGTCATAAAAAAGCTCACTGCCAAACCCGCCATTGGCACTCCGGCCCGACCCGGATCTGTACTGCCTTCTTTCATCTTCGCGCTGTTTAATGAGAATATGAAACCGGGTCCTGGTACGGAGCGGCATTTCGGATTGCTGTATCCTAACGGTACGAATGTATACGAGATCGATCTTAGTGGGGAGACGCCGGAATCGGAGTTTACGAAGCCATTGCCGGCACCGACGAATAATCATCTGTATAAAGGAAAGGTATGGTGTGTGGTGAGTAAAGGAGCCAATAGGACAGCCTTGGGCGATGCGTTATCGTATGCGTGTTCGCAGGGGAATAAAACTTGTGACCCGATTCAACCCGGAAAACACTGTTTTAAACCGAACTCTTTAGTTTGGCATGCCAGCTACGCTTTTAGTTCGTATTGGGCCCAGTTCAAGAAAATAGGTGGGACCTGTGATTTCAACGGCCTTGCATCGAAAACCCCTAAGGACCCAAGTAAGTAATTCACCTCTTGTCATAGCTGAATAATTTTTTACTACTACTAATTTATAAATACAAATATTTTTTGTTTTGGATTGTTTAGAAAGTCTTTTTTTTTTTTTTTTTTTTAACTTGTGAATTTGTTTGTACCATTGAAAAAGAAAAAAAAAATCCATGTGAAAATTAATTTAGGTTAGATTGAGCTGTCACGTACATATATAATATAATATAATTAAATATATTTTAATATAATATTTATATCGAAAATATATTTAATTATATTATATTATATTATGAGTTAATAAATATTTTTAAAAAAATATATTTATTTTAGCTATTAAAATTAGTTTAGCTTAGGTCAAGCGTAAATATATATTTTAAAATTGCGTTTTGATTTTCATTAAACTATTATTTCAAGAGCATTCCCATAATTTTAATATTATAACTATCAATTAAAAGTTATATCTTTTATTGGCAAAAAAAAAAAAAAATAAAGTTTATATCTCAATTTTTTTTTATATTTTAATGTAATAAGTTAAATATTTAATTATATATACTTATTTATATATAACATAATTGTGTAGGTTTCGGACATTGTAAATTCCCAAGTGTGTTTCTATGAGGCATGCGGGCATGGGATGACGCGAAGGTGAAGCGGAGAGTGAAGTGATTTGGGTTCCCCTTTTTACAATCCTTTCTATTTTTAGATGTTTGAGAGTAATAAAATAAATTAATCAATTCTTTTAGGCATGTCTTTTTTTTTTAATTATTATGCAAAATGGGCTCCTAAATCACTTTACAGCAGTTTTTTTCCTTTTTTCTTTTTTTTTTTTTAATATAATGACATGTAAACTTTTTCATTGAAAAAGTGTTAGTATTTAATTAAATTATGTGATAATTATGCCATAGTTTAGATTGTAACGACTAATGTGTTGCTGAACACATGCAAGCAAACGGTTGTTTTTGTTACTAATTTAGTATCTTATTTATGTATAAATGAACCCAACACCAACGGCTATTTTCTATTTCTTTATTTCTTCGCTATGGCCTTTTCTAATATGAAGTGGTCCTCCATTAGTATGGACAGCCTTTTGTTTTTTGGACCAATTTTGGGTATTTTTGCCTGTTCCCAGATCCTGTAATGGGATGGCATGTAAACTTTAAAGAAGGGCACATGTGTGTGTTTTTAATTTGGTAAAAAAACACATTTTAAAATATCTTATATTAATTTCCCAATTTTTAAAAAGAATACATATAAGTATTTTAATAGTTTTTCGGTTACCGCTCCAATGATTTACGGGTTGTTGAATACCAAAATGAAATTTTAAATGAAATGTAATAATTGCAAATCAATAGATTTAGAAGCTGTAAATTAACACTTCAGTGATTAAAAAATTATTAAAAATATTTATATTAAATTATTTTTAGAAATTAAGACAATAAAAAATTTATTCAAGTATTAAAATGATAAATTTTAAAATGTTGACACTAGTAATATAATTTTTCCTTTTATATAAATGCCCATCTATTATTTTTTTTTTTTTTGTCTTTTTTATATATAGCTAGGGATGCAATGGTTATTTGTTTTTCTTTTTTATTTATGGGTAGAGATGCAATGATAGATTAAATGGGAGGATATAGTATTATGATTCACATAATTAAAGATAATTGTCCCTTTTTTAATAATATTTTTTATTAAATTGATAAAAGACTTTCTCATAATAATAAAAAATAAAAATTTTAAAAGATAAAAATAAACAAATTATTATCACTTTTTTAATAATGATTTTTTTTGGCACAGAAAACAATTATTCAATTTTTTTGGCCAATCATAACAATTATTCCTTCCCCAAAAATAACAATTGTTCATTTCATTCATACGAAAAGTTTTTGATTGATATGAGCCAAAACTTCGTACACTCAATCTTAAAAAAATAAAAATAAAAAGAGTTACTGGTAAGCTATTTTGGCATGGATTGCAAAATATTTTAAATTCAATTTAATAGTCAAATTGAGCTTCGACTTGACAGTTTCGAGTGATGAGGTGATGAATCCAATCAAATTTAAACTATAGTTTTTTCCTCAGTGGCTTAAAAGTTTAATTGAGTTATTAGAATTTATAAATTTTAAATATATTCTATATTTTAAATAATTTTTCATAATATTTTTTCAATTTAAATCAAGCTTGAGTTGACTCATTAATTTGAGATTAATGAGTAATTTTATTTAAAATTTTAATAATTATTTAGATTTGAGCGGAATAAAATTGAGGTTTGTTTATAAATTCTAAACCATTTGAAAAATAAAATTTTTAATTTACGAGATTTTATTTTATTATTATAAATGATTTTTCTGTCAAAATTTTTAACTATTTATTATTAATTCAGTATAGAAAATAATATTTTAATATAAAATTTCAACTCTGCCGAGGAATGGCAGCACTAGTAGGCTCCAAATCGTGGGTCCCTCTCCAATTCCATGGCTCTACCACTCCGGCTTTGTTTGGAAATGAGTAAAAAGTGAGAGAAAGAAAAATAAGGGAGAAAAATAATTTGAAATTTATGAATTTTAATTTTTTTAATATTTTGATACAAAATTTAATATATTTTTCATTTATTTTTTTTTTATTTTGGAAGAAAAATAAATGGAAAATTCATTGAATTTTATGCCAAAATAATAAAAAAATTGAGGCTTATAAATTTTAAGACATTTTCTCTTTTTATTTTCCTTCCTTTCACTTTCCACTCATTTCTCAAATACTACCTCCATGGTTATAATCCAAATAAAAATTAAAACTTCACTGATTTTAATTTAGTTATTATTTGAGAATTTAATTGATTTTTTTTATTTTAAAATTTAATTGGTTTACTTTTTATTTGATTTGAAATTTAATTAATTTAATTTTTAAATTTATTTATTTAAATAAAAACATATGAGAGAGAGAGAAATTGAAGAACCATGTGTATGTGTTGAGTGTCATATAAAATTTAAAAGTAAATGAAATGCTTTAGTCTTTTTATAAATTTTTAACGGAAAGATAGATAGAAAAATTATTTAATATAATAGAATAAAACTTTATAAATTAAAAGAGTTCATTTTTTAAACTATTGGAACCAAATCATTTTTTTAAACAAATCTCAATAACTAAATCATAAATTATCTTTTTTTTTAATTGACTTTAACTGGATGTTCAATTTAATTGTTGGCTAATATTTTTTTTTTTATGATGTTCAATTTGGCTAATATATTTTTTTATGATGTTCAATTTAATCGTTGGCTAATATTTTTTTTTATTCTCAATAGTTAAATCAACATATTTTGTAAAAAAAATAAAATAAAATATATACTAGAAGTCCAAACAATTGTTAATTTGAAAAGTTTTATTTTAGTTTTTTTTTTGCCAGCTATAGCTTATTTAAATGTTGATCACATTACTCTTATAAAAAAAATACTTTTAATAAAAATATTTTTAAAATTAATTTTTACATAAATATAATAATAATAGATAATTATTAAAATATTTATAAATACCATTTGTAGAATTTATAATATTCTTGTTTAGAAGAGAAAAATATAGATATATAATAAAATAATTAGTTATAATTTTAACTATTAATTTTTTATGGTTTATATCACAGATTAAAAAAAATATATAACTAAGATACTTAATAATTTATTAAATATAAACTATCCTATTAATTGTTATTTGACATTTGAATAGCAATCAATAGTAAAATTTTACCAACAGTCATATTTTTCACAAACTATCAATTATTTGCAACAATTATTAGTTATTATTAAGAGTTAAAAAAAAAAAAAAAGGATATCAAGTACTACATCATATTGATTTGACTTGGTTTAGTTACACTCTAATTTAAAATAATTATCATATTCATAGATTAATTTATTGGTAAGTATATAATTTTTTAATAATAGATTCAAAATAATAAAATGTCTGAAATTATTTTTAGACTAATATATTACTAAAAAAAATTGAAAGTAGTGTAAAAGTACTATTAAATTAAATTTTAATAAATATTTTTTAAATAACAATTCAAATAATAATAGTATAAGTGTACAAAAATGAGGCATATATTTTCGTACGGGAAATCACTTTTCAATTAAGCGAAGCATTAAACATCACCAACAGAAAATAATCTTGTTGAAAAACTTGTTCAACATGTTTCTAAGAGTCCCAATAAACATCATCAAGAGAAAAACCTTTCAAGTTTTCTTTTGCCTTTCAATATTTTCCCAGCAGATTTGCAAAGTAAACTTTAATTTTCCCTTTAGAAAGTGGCCTCCATATTGGAATGCCAATGCTATCCATTTTCATAACCGAAATGGTTTGTTTTCATTTTGTTATTATTATTATTTATAAATTTAAATCTGATTCATATTTTAAATTTTAAATTTTAAAAATAATTTTAATATTATTGAATTAAAAGTTTATTATTACTGAAATGAGTCATTAATCAGCACGTACATGAACACTCCAAAAAAATCTTCATTGTAATCAGAAAATAACAAATATGCGCATGGCATAGGTCTTTTTATTAATTTCAGCAAGCACTATCAGTGCATTAGTGAAAAGTGTTACATGATGCAACAACTTTCACATGCATTACTATTACATTACCATATGTTAGAATTTAAAATAAATTTCATATGAAATTTATTTTATATTTTATATTTTAATATTTTTGAAATAAAAATTTTTTATTCATTTCAATTTTATAAATTCAATTATGTAATATTGAGCATAATTAAATCAAATTTTTATTAAAATAAATAAAATTTTAAATGAATTTTATATAGTAAAACAAATTTTTATAAACAAAGGATATTGCAATAAATGCTGATTGAAGCTATAATTAATTCCATTTCTCACCTACTGCATAGAGAAAACACTATAAATCAAACTTACTTTATCTATATCAGAGATTATAAGACATAAAGGTCTATGGTCTCATCAATTAATTCATGATGGAGCTATATATAGGCATGAAGAACTTTAATGATCTCTAAGAGAAAAAGTTTTCACCATCATTCGTTTTTCAGAAGTATTCAGTCCTAGGCCTAGCGATGGATAAAATAATTAAGAGATTAATCCAATTAGATATTTGAAATGGTAGTGGAAATATATATCATGAGAGTTAATAGTGAGAAGGGCGCACGCATACTTTAATTAAGGAGTAAACTGAAAATACAGAAAATATGATATAGTACAATTTATAAATGTAATTAGTATATATATACATATAAAAAAGATTTTAGGAGCAATCACAGTGTATTTAGTCAAAAAAAATATAGGATGAATCATCCCACGTAATAACTCAATTGGCTTTTATAAAATATTAGACTAGTAATATGGCTTTTCACATTAGAGATGTCCTGCCAAATGCTTTAATAATCAAGATCTGCTTTAATTAATAAGAGCTTTTAGACAAACCTTTTTGTTAGGCCTTTTAATATTAAACAACATCAATTCTTATAAGAATATCAAATAATTTAAAATCCAATCATTTTTATGAGTATCTTAAATTTCAATAATTATCAACAAGATATAAAAAAAATAGTAAAAAAGATATTTATTTATTTTCACAAGAACATTAGCTATTCAATAACTAAATTCCTCACTTAAATCTATATCTTTTTTTCTAGCTGCGGTAAATTTATCAAGAGCTCCTTTTTGAGATTGGACTAATTTTTCTATTCTCCTCTTTTTTTTTTCTTTTTTTCTTTTTTTTTTTTGCAGCTTTTAATATCATGATGCATATTTTCTAGTTGACATATTTTTCAAATCTAAATAAGAAAGAAATAAACAAATACATTTTTTTCTAGATTATTCAAACTAATTATAAATCAAATAAAAAATAAATTAAATTTAAAAAAATAAGAACAATAATAATTAAAAATAGAATAATTATCATGATAGCACCTGAAAAGTTGACTAGTTGCAAGATGAATATAATGATGACAACGAATTTCATAGAGAAGAATTTTCTTTGTAGAGAAGATAGAAAAAAAAATTTGTTGAGAGTATTATTTATTCAATGTGTAGTGATTTTGAGGTAATTAGATTTTTAATAGATTTTACTAGAATATTAAAAGTTGGCTTTCAAATCTAACATTAACAATTTAATATAAAGAGATAATTATGAATGAGAGTAATAATATGAAAGGCCTAAAATTATGTTTTCCTACAATATACATGTAACTTAAAATAATTAATTTTTTAGATTTTTTTCATACTAGGAAGGAGAACACCTTCCAGAAACATAGTAGAGTTTGGAAAACTTGAAGCCGAGACCTTTACTTCTCATTTCTTTAAAATATATGAAAAGGCTAATCAGACAATATTTTATTGCCATTTTTTAGAATTTCTAATACTAAATATTAAATAAATCTCTAAAAATTGAGGCTTTCCTAAATATAGAACCTTACCTAGTTCGCCTAGTGCTAAAGCTGCTATTGTTAATAACTAGTCAAAAATCACAATTAAGTGTGTGTATTTCCCTTTTAATGTGTATATATATATATATATGATCCTTTTAATTTCTGTCTTGCATATACAAAAAATTGGAAATCTTTAAAATCTCTTTCTTTGTTAAAATTTATGTGCACAACTTAATTAATCCACTAAATATGCAAATTTAACATTTTGTATGTTGAAAAAATTAATTATTACATAAAATATAAAGTATACAAGGGATACATAAATGGTTGTTAGACTCGAATTAACTTGACTAGTCTAATCAAGAAAATTGGGGATCAGATGTCAGACTGGTTCAGGAAGAGACTGAAACCCGAAGAAATCAAACCCAGCCGAACAGGCAAGATCGAGCCAACTTATTTCTGCCCACATTCGTATACGCAGGTCTCATGCTCGTATGTTGAATGTGTGGAATTGCATCCCGCGAGCGCATGAAAGAGAGAGCTTCTTTGGCTATTTTATTTATTTATTTTTTCAATGTGAAATAGATTAATTTTCTCCCTCGTTCCTTTTAGCATGAAAATTATTTTAAACTTCAAATTATTATTCATTCATTCACCATTATGATTAAATGAATATTTAAATTTATACTTTTTATATAAGGTAATACAAATCCGAATATATTTTCCACTACCAAGTAGTGGGACCTATCTAAATTGAGATATCAAAATAGCCACCTTATAGATTAATTTATCATAATTTTCTCTAGTAATAATTTTAAAATAGTTTTAAATTTATATTTCTTATAAGTAATATTCATTAATTATTTATATAACGTTTGATAATTTTAATTATATATATATTATATTTAATTTTAACATATAAATATATTATATTACATTTTTATATGTATATTATATTTATTTTTGACATATAAATAATAAATATATGATATTATTTAAAATTCCGATTCAATCTCAATTGGACCTCTAAACGGTGACCCTCTGTCTTTACCAGTTCTAAGGCCGGGTCAAGTTTAAAAACATTGGATACATGTACAAACCAAAGCAAATATAATATAATAAAATAAAATAAAATTTCAATCTTTTAAAAATAATACAAAACTCATTAAGAATTTAATTGAATTGGAACTTGATGAGTTTATATATATATATATATATATATATATATATATATATATATAATATGTTAGTTTCATTTTTCTAACAATCTCATTTTCTCAAGGGCCATGGTTGTAGGTGCCTGTTTCTGGTTGACTAGTTTGGTTGTTTGCATTTGATGTCTTGCAGTATTCTGGGAGGGCAGTACCATTCAGATCAGCATTTAAACAAGGGTTAGTTGAAAATGGAATAGGAAGAAAAAACTCTCTTGTGCCTCTATGTTAAGCACCACCGTACTAATTAGAACCAAACTCATTAACAAAGAAGACTTCATCTTAATTAATTTTATTATGTTTTTTATTTTATATTATGATGGAAATAATAATCAATTAATTAGCTTTATTCTATCTTTGATTACTTTTCATAAATGGTATTAATTTGGCAAATTGCTTAAAATAGGTATACCTATTATAATTATTTTAATGATTCTGCTTGATTAGCTATGTTTGATTATTTATATTACATTATATATGTGGTTTTCCGTTTTTAATTGTTGTTAATCTTGATTCTTTTTTCTTTTCTTTTCTTTTCTTTTGTTTTCTTTTGGAAGTTTGAAAAATTCTAGTTGTATACATAATACATTGTAATGATTTATTTTGCATATGATTTTGAAAAAAATAAAATCCAAAAAAGCAAATAAAAACTCAAATTAGCAATTTTTAAATTTTATTTCATTGTTTTTTAATGAAAAATTAATTATTTTGCAGTTGTTTACAATTACAGTGATATAGTTCACGAGTAATCTAAATTAAAAAAAAGAACTGATCACGAAAATCTCCAATTCCCAAAAAAATCCTTAAATCGTATTAAACCAATAATATTAGAACGATTTGGTACCAAAGACGAATGTGTAACTGATAATGTTACTTGAAATACCCGAACTTGAATTATCTGATTTGTTAAAATTGAATAATGAAATTAAACCAAGCTAAAGTCTCAAAATAATTTGATATAGAGATTTTTAATGTTCGATCCAATATCAGTTTTTTAATTTTAAAATCTTCAAAATTTCAATTCGATGTAGAGATTTTCAAATACTTAATTTTACCCAAACTATGCATACTTCTAGTTACAATATCAGTTTCTTATCATATTTTAATAAAATGAGACCGGTATTCATTCAACCAACAATTTAGATATGTTGACATGGCATTTTGATTGATTAAATTAATCAATAAAAAGAAATGATGTGACTTAAAACTTATTCATCATAAGATCATAAGTTGTGTTTCTATAATACTTTTTCTATATAATTAAATGATTTTTTTTTTTACTTTTTATTTTAGCACTAAGAAGGTGGGAGACTCAAATTTAAATTTATTGTCCAGTCCAAAATTAGAGTATCACTCTGTTACGTCTATTGCGTGTTTATTTTGTAAGGTTAAATCACATTTTATTATGATACATATATGAAAAATTGACTTGTAAATTTTAGGTTAAAAATTTTAATTAACTATTTTAAGTTATTTTTAGTTTGATTGAAATTTTTAAATCAAGCGTTATTAAATAAATGTTAAAAATTTTAATTTTAAATACTGTATAAAGTTATTAAATATACTCTAAAATTTTCAACTTGAATGACAATTGGGCTTTCTTCTTCCTCATATGATAAAATAATTTTGGGCTTAGGCCAATTGTTAACGAATAGCCCATTTAATATTGCAATATTTAATAATTGTAACTCAAATGGAAAAACATTCTCTTTTTGTTTTTTTCCTCAAAAATGTGGAAAACATATTCATCAATGAAAAGAAAATGTATAATATATATATACACACATTTTACTATTGTTTTAAATTGTTTCTTCAATTTTTATTTCAATGCTAAACATAAATTAATTTAGCAGCTAAAGCACTCGTATATGATAACAGCAAAAACACCCTTAAAAGTAGAGGACAGGTAGCGGTAATCGGAGAGCTTATCCGGAGACTGAATGTTAAAAGGGGTTGAAGAATACAGGTTGAAGAGGCTTGGTCAGAGGGTTTTTTATCATATCTTTTATTAAAAATGGTACAACTGTCTGCTTTAGATAAAACACTTATCCTTCTATAAAATACATATAGCCAAGGATTAAAATGACGTTTATGACATTATTGGAAATCTGGACTTAGCTTGTAGCATGAGTCCAAATATTATGGGCTTAATCTTTACCCTTATTAGGAAAATAAGCAAAATTATTTAAAAGCTCTTCACTAAGTTTTTCTTTATTGTGAATTTATGATGTGTAATATGGTTACTTATTAATTAAATAATATAATTATATAACTATATTTAATTTAAGTAAGAAATAATGAATTCAATTATAATAATAATTAAATAAAATAATTACTATAATTATTATTTAATATATAATTAATTATATTTAATATCTAATTATATTTAATTTAAATAAAGAAATAATGAATTCTAATTAGAATAAGAAAAAAAATAATTATTATTTAATATGTAATTAATTATATTGCAAATTTATAATTATATCATTATTATAATTAAATAATTCAATTATCTAATTATATTAATTTAATTTAATAAAAAAGAACAAATTCAATTAGAAAAATGAAAAAATAAAATAATTATTATTTAATAAATAAATAATTATATTTAATTTAACTAAAAAATTAAATTAGAATAATTTACGTTTTTTTATATTTTTTCAAATATTAAGAAGTTTTTTGAGCAAACTTCTTAATATTCAAAAAAATTGATAGACTTGCTCCAAAACTTCTTAATATTTAGAAAACATAAATATTTTTAGAAATTAGAGAAATTTTGTTCGAATATTATAATTTATAAAAATTATTAGTTATAATGATATTTAAAGAGCGATGAAAAGTGTTTGTAATCAAATATAAAAAGATTTAAATAAGCACCAAAAGTGAGTCTAAGAGAAATAATAAGAAAAACATTTCAAATAAGTAACTAAATGATATATATAGATAAATACTTGAATATGTTCTATTTATATAGTAATGTATTTTATTAAATTTGAATCTTGCACAAAATATGTAACTAAAGTTTATCTTATCAGATTGAAAATGAAACAGAAATGTGACAGCTGTAATAATAATGATACTAAATATATTAATAAGTACTTGCTTTTACATTATTAACAAGTATTTGTTTTATGTCATATAGGTATATATTAAAACTTTGAGTATTTAATGCATATATGAATTTTCATCTAACTCTATATGAAAATATTTAAATATTGGGATGTGAAGTTGACAAATATAAAAAATCTATAGAGATATATTTTTGTAATATGTTACATTACATTAATATAAAGTTTAGTTAATCATATATTTATTATATCACTTCTTATTTAAAATTTTATTATATCTTATTTTTTATTTATCGTTATATCACTTCTTATTTAAAATTTTATTATATCTTATTTTTTATTTATCGTAGAAAAAAAGAAACCATAATAAATTCTACAAGAAATTTATTGGCATAAGGGATAGTGAGATTAATTAAACAACATCATTTAAGATATGAAATTAAAGTTTTCATTTCAAAAGATATTCAATACAAATCAATAATAAAAACAGAAATGATAAATATTGAAGATAAAGAAGAAGATAAAGAAGCCCTACTACTCTTATCAAAAAAAAAAAAAAAAAGCCCTACTACTAAGGAAAAATATCAACATCGAAAAAAGATTAAAAATTTATAATTACAGCAGGATTATTTCTTCTTATAGGAAAAATTATTTAATTTTTATTAACAATAATAATAGATCAGTTTATTTGTTTAAATATAATTTTAATTTTCAAAAATAACAATTAATTGTTATTTTATGACAATATGTTATATTATATTTCCTTATATTTTGATATTCAATATTAAAGTTGTAAAGATATAAGTTGTTATAATAGAACAAATTAATATTTTCATTAATTTATGTGGTTAGAATTAATAATCTATTACAAGTAATTCTAACAAATTAAGTATGTTAGAATTAATAATTATAGGAAAATTTATTTAATTTTTTTTATTAACAATAATAGTAGATCAGTTTATTTATTTAACTACAATTTTAATTTCCAAAAAATAATAGTTAATTGTTATTTTATAATAATATATTACATTATATTTCCTTATATTTTGATATTTAATATCGAAATTGTAAAAATATAAGTATTCACGATAGAACAAATTAATATTTTCATTAATTTATGTGATTAAAATTAATAATTTATTGCAAGCATGTTTATAATATTATGTTCATTAGCAATGTATTTTTCAGAGGCAAGAAAATGAGAAATTATTAAACAATTTTGAAAATTTGTCTTTAAACAAACTTATTATTTTTTATTTTTTAATAATTAAATCCAATAAGATAAAAATAATATTAACAATGAATAAAAGATATTGTTCTTTCACTTAGCCAAACAATAAAATTTTGTTTTTAATAAAAGAAGAAATGAATCAATAATCTTCATAGTTGCTAAGATATAATTAAACTCAATGTTTTTTTTTTCATATTATGTCTACTAACAGCAAAAAATTAATTATAGTTGCTCTTTTAATTTTCTGTTTATTTGCTAAGCAAATAATAACTAATCCAAAGTTTAAACTATTGAATTTGAATAAATAAAGTCATTGAAAATTTCAAATTATTAGATTCTCAGATAGATTTTAACTTATATTAGAAAAAATCTTTATTCAAAAAATAAAAAAGATAAAAATATGACATTTAAAAAGTAAACGTAGATAAATAAATAGATTAAGTTCAAAATATATAATATAATACATACAAATATATAAATAAGTAAATTTTTAATATGAATTGAAAAGAACAAAAGTTAAATCAAAATTTATATTTATTTTAAATCAAAAGATGTCTATATTTTATATTTATTCTGAATTAAATATTCGAATCATCATAAATTAAAAAAAAATCATATTTTTTATCAATTCTATTACTTGCTAACATTAAAACTCACATTGATATATACAAGTACAAAATTCAAATACAACATAATATCTACAAGATTCACTGCTCATTATATGAACAGTATACTTTTTCACATAAAATTCAGTGCACTGTGTGATTATGCAATTATAAAAAGTCAAATTGAATTTAAATATTTTATTTGTAAAATTTCATAAATGCTCACTTTTATCAAATTTAAAAAAGTTTTATTTAAACTGGATAAAGAGATCGAAAGAGAACGTTGAACTGTAATACCAAATATAACAACAAAAAGAAAATGTGAATTGTACTAAAAAAATAGTTTCCAAACATATTATTAACAAATGTCTTGCAATCTCACAAGTTGGAATTAAAATTTAATTGTCCCATAATATTATTCAATGGAACCATGATAGTGTGCAAAAATTTAATAGAAAAGTGATATATACAAAAATAGCAGTAAGACAGCATGCAAGAAAACAGGTCCTATCGCCAATGATGCCATTGTCATTAACTGAAAATGAGTGATATCCTTTTCATTTTAAAAGAAAAGATTTTTCTATGTGTCTTTATTTTGCAATGACTATTAATAAAGTATAAAGACAAATAATATTTAATATAAAGGTGCATATATCATGGATAATTGCATGTTGTATTGTTAAGAGGTGTTTGAGCATATACTATGAAAGCATTGGTCAAAAGTAAAAAGCTAAATAAAAAGAAAGTAATTTACATTAAAAATGTATTTTACAAAGAAATTTTACTGTCTAACAGATACCGTAATTTTAAAAGTATATAATATTACATAATATTCACTTAAATTATTTACATATTATATATTATTTATACTAATATTTAAAATATAAATGTTTGCAAATTAAATTATGTTTTAAAATGAGTTGTACTGAGTTATAATAAAAATTAATGTACAAAGCACATTAGAAAAAGCTAGTATATATATATATATATATTTCTTATAGCGATCTGCCCTTTTAGCTAGCTTTTGGAGTCCATTTCGGATTCTGTAGGAGAAAAAAAGACTAGATGCCCTTCTTCCTATTCCATGAAATAGCATGAAAGGTCCAACGCTTACTAAAAGCATATCTAATTGAATTTTTTTATTTTAAAAAGTATATTTTATTCAATAGAGAGTATCTTACTTGATAAAGAGCAAAAAATTTTATTTAACTCTAATATATTGTCATTGACTGAAAATGAGTAATATCCTTTTCATTTAAAAAGAAAAGACTTTTCTACGTGTCTTTATTTTGCAATGAGTATTAATAAAGTATAATGACAAATAATACTTAATATAAAGGTGCGTATATCATGAATAATTGCATGTTGTATTGTTAAGAGGTGTTTGAGCATATACTATGAAAACATTTGGTCAAAAGTAAAAAGCTGAATAAAAAGAAAGTAATTTACATTAAAAATGTATTTTACAAAGAAATTTTACTGTCTAACAGATACCGTAATTTTAAAAATATATAATATTACATAATATTTACTTAAATTATTTACATATTATATATTATTTATACTAATATTTAAAATATAAATGTTTGCAAATTAAATTATGTTTTAAAACGAATTGTACTGAGTTATAATAAAAATTAATGTGCAAAGTACATTAGAAAAAGCTAGTGTGTGTGTGTGTGTGTATATATATATATATATATATATATATATATATATATATATATATATATATATATATATATATATATATATATATATATATATATATATATATATATATATATATTTCTTATAGTGATCTGCCCTTTTAGCTAGCTTTTGGAGTCCATTTCGGATTATGGAGGAGAAAAAAAGACTAGATGTGTTACGCCCCGAACTCGAGGGCACGTGACCGGCACTAGGACACGAGAAATGCATGTGGCTATCAGTATCCGTAGTAAGCCTAACCAAAACACATAATAGAAAGCCCAAGACTGAAAAGGGCTATGGGCCCAAATAAGTTAAGCAGATCCAAAAGAATCATAACATAAGATAAATTTTCTTGGGCCAACAACTCGTTTATTTCATAAATGTAGTAAATTACAAAAGGGTTCTGCTTAACAATAGATTTCAACTCTTTAAGTACATAACTGAATATTAATAATGTATAAGTATAAAGTATAACATTGCGGAGTTCTAGAGCTATTTTTACAATTATACATACATTACATATAATCTTACTACTCAATATTATAATTTACTGCCGAAGGAAAGTTGGCAGTTTATTCAATTACAACTTCTTCACAAGCCTAATCCCTGACCTGAAAACAACGAAATGAACAGGAATGAGCGTTCGACTCATTGAATGTTACCAGCTAATATATTAAACTAGTATCCTACAAATAGACTCTAATGCACATGTTATGTACTATGTCACAAAAACAGACAAGTCATACCATTAAGCAAGGATGGGATATGGTCCATAGTACCACACTAATACTCAATAAAGGGAGCCGATCCCCTCATATTGGCTCTCTGAATCCAATAATCTATCTCTTATGTCCAATGGGCCTGACTAGCAATGGTCTGCACCAAGCAGCTTTGACCCAACTGATAACGGCCCTGGCGATGAGCAGGCCTGGCCAGCATACACTAGTTATAGATCATCTTCTCAATCTATCATAATCCCAATCATAACCATAATCATAACAAATCCATAATATCATATCAAAAGTTCCTAGGTGGTATTGCATCCTCCCAACCTCCATCCGTCAACCACAATCACAATACAATATAGAATATAGAATATTGAGTTATCATTCACAGTCAAATGTACATGCTTATATATGTAGTAGTAGTGCATAATATACATATATATACACACAGAAATGCAGATGTAAATGAAAACAGGATAATACATTAGTGAGTATCACTCACCTAATTGACGACACTTCTGACTGACTTTCCTTGGAAGTGCAGCCTTGAAACTAGGAAGACACCAGACACCGACACCTCGCAATAACGGATAGTATCAGGATAAGATCACACTTAACTAGACACAACATACAGACTACTAAACATAAAATAACTTATTTAACGACTGAAATATAAGGGTTCGGGTTAACCTTCACGAATTTCAATTATACGGATGTCGAGAATCTCGCCGGAACATCGAAACGAAACTACTGGACTTCCACACGCGCCGCAGCTGGTCGGCCATGCACCGCCACTGCTGGCGGCGAATCTGGGGGAGCTCCACACCAGCAGGTTCACCTCGATGCCAGGATCACGAAAATGGTCTCCATTTGCCGTCACTCGCCCTCCAGTCGCTGGAAAACGCCTCCAAAGGTGCGGTTTTGCATTTTATGATCTTCTCTTCCGATGATCCTCAAGGGGCAAGGTTAGTACCAAATTGAAGCTCTCATCCTCAGGAGTTGAATGACACCAAAATCATTGGATTTCGCCGCTGGAATCGGCCGAAAAATCAACTTGAAGTTTCGGCACCGGCGGAGTTTCCCTCCTCGCGTACGCCACCGTCCGCCGCCCAATCGGAGCGCCGTTGCCTGCCTTGAGGTCGCCAGACGATGGGCTAGCCACTGGTGGTGGCGGTGCAGCCCACCGCCAGACGGGTGGTGGCTCACCACCATCCCAGCAGCTCCTCCTCTCTCTCCGCTCTTACTGCCTCTCTCCTTCTCCCTGTTTCTGCGTCTCCTTCCTTTGTTGGCTGCCAGGTGGCAGCCAACAACTGCTTCTTTTCTTTTTTTTTTTCCTTCTCCTTCTTCTCCTTTCTTAACACCCATATATATCTATACTAATATACATATATTTATATAATTACAACACTACACACACACACACACACACACACACACACACACACACACACACACACATATATATATATATATATATATATACAAATTAATAATAATAATAATAATAATAATAATTTATAATTTACATACTAATAACAAAATTAATAAACTTATTCACAATAATTGTCATAATAATAAAAATCTCGAACTTCTGATACTAAATATATAATTAGCAATATACTTTAAATTAATCGAACGTAATATTTATATTCAAATATCAAAATAATTTCTTCAATAACAATAATAATATCATAATAATATACATATATAATATTGTAATAAAATTACTATTAATAATACATATTCAAATAGTATGAATATTTATAATTTAGTAAAATATAACTCCAATTCTTACTTTAATAAGAAAAATAATAAAATAATATATTTCTGTACAAAAATAGAATTTTATAAAATAAATGAAAATTTCAGGTATTTCAAGATGCCCTTCTTCCTATTCCATGAAATAGCATGGAAGGTCCAACTCTTACTAAAAGCATATCTAATTGAATTTTTTATTTCAAAAAGTATATTTTATTCAATAGAGAGTATCTTACTTGATAAAAAGCAAAAAATTTTATTTAACTCTAATATATTCTTTATATTTTATTCTTTATTTTACTTTATCTAATAAGCATTAATTATTTTAATTTTTCAATTTTTTTTTATTTTTGCCAAATAGAAAAAAAATTATGAAAATTTTTATATAATAAAATTCATAAAAACTTATGTTACATTAATTAAAATTAGAATAAAATGAGATATATGGCTCTCTAGATGTGGATAGTCAAACAAACTTTCTTCTTTATTTTTTAAAGATGAAGAGTCTATTAGAATTTTATTTTTTTTAGACAACTCTTTATAATAAAGAGTTTATATATATATATATATATATATATATATATATATATATCCTTATGAATTTTTTATAGGGAAAAACATAGATTTTTTATTCATATTAATAAAAATATATCTTAATTTTAAAATAAAAATATAAAATTATACATGAAAAAGTACTAAAATAAAAAATTGATTTAAATTTCTTCCAATAATCTCTTATCATGTTAATACATCCAATAATCTTTAAACATATTTGTCACGGCCCGAACTTGAGGGCACGTGACTGGTACTAAGACATGAGTGATGCACATGGCTACCAGTTTAATATATTAGTTAGTATCATTCATTGAGTCGAACACTCATTTATGTTCAATTTATCTTTTCAGGTCCTGAAATGAGCTTGTAAAAGAAACTATAAATTGAGTTAAACTGCCATTTGTCTTTCGACAATGTTCTGTATTATAAGCACTGAGTTTTGTAAAGGATATTTGTATAATTGTATCATAATTCTAGAATTCCACAAAGTTACCTCTACTACTTGTATTTTATGTAATTAACAATTGTATTATATATTTATATTATGAGTTAAGAATTGTTTGTTAAGCAGAATCTAATAATATGTAAATTGATATTTATGAGATATCTGAGTTGATAGCTAGTGTGGCATTATTTAAATTTGATATTTGTTTGGATCTGCTTAACGTGTGAGCCCATAGCTTTATTATGTAGTGGTTTGTCGTGTCGTGTGATGTTAGGCTTATTACGGGCACTGGTAGCCACGTGCATCACTCGTGTCCTAGAGCCGGTCACGTGTCTTCGGGTTTGGGGTGTGACAAAGATGGTATCAGAGCATGATCTTATGACTTGAATAAAGATATGGTCGTATGAGTCTTACATGAGTTAGGTTGTGGCATGCGGAGTATAAGATTCCTTCTCATCTTTTGAGTCTCACTTGCTTTTGACTTAGTGTTATCCATGATCAATGTCTTTTGTGGTTAAGTACACTAATTAGATATGCAGCACCTAAACTTCTCTCAATTTAATTGTGAGCAAATGATGATGTTGGATAATGAAGATGAGATTTTAGTTATAATAGTGAGCTTAATGTTTATTTGCAAAGATTTAATGTGGTTGTTAATTGTTAGCTAGGATCCTTAATAAGTTATAAGTGGTGTAATTTATTATTTTTGAAGTCGTATTGATTGATGAACGCTATTTATTGGAGAATGCAGAAGATGAAAATTTTTGCATGGCATCTCTATTTCTCTAAATTATTGGAGTATTAGGACTAAATTTTCTCTATTGGTGTCTTATAGTAATAGGAATACCTTATTGCCTAAAAGATAGGATAAGCCTTAGCTTGCTTTATTTCTGACTATCTCGTGAAGTAACTTGATTATTTTCAGACGCATGCAGGTGAATAGTTGTTAGCTTGGTTAGAGTTGAGAACTGTAATGGTATGACTGGTCTTACCATTTATATTTAATTTATAGATATGAGAATATTTTCTTAATAGCTGGACCAATTTTTGAGAAAAAGTTTATTGTAGTTTTATCTGTAAGGATAGTGAGACTAGTATAATTAGGGATGCATGTATCAGGCAAATCACCATCTAGTTCTAATTTTCTTCTGAGTTTGAGAATCTTCTCTTGACCTAAAAGTTATCCTTTCTAACTATCGACTTAACTTTATGGCATCCTCTTCATCTTTCTCACCCTCTGGACCTGATCCTTACCTTTATCAAGGCCTTCCCCTAGATATTCAAAACAATATATCCCAAAGAGCCCTCAAGAACTTAGCCTCTGAATAGATTTTTAAGTATCAAACTTGCCTCATTCGGAAGTATGATCCTTGATTTGTGAGAAAATTGACTATCCACCCTGACTATCTTTTTCTGAGGTCTTATGCTTTCATAGATTTGAAGTGGATTCATTTTGGATATGGCCTAAAGAATTTCTTTGCTTTTTATGGTATTTCCTCCATCTCTATCATATTGTTGTAGAAATTCAGCTCTTTCATTTTCTGCAATATATTCAGTATTATGAACCCTCAATTTTACACCCTCAGCCTTAGCACTTGCTAAATTTAAAGTGTTACGCGGAGCTATTATGATGGTCCCGCTAACTGGTTAGTGGGCAGGGGTTTGGGGCAGCGCCCCCAAAAGAAAATTTTTTAGACTTCAATTACATTGCTAGTAGATATCCAAATCTCTCAAACTCCATACCAACAACCAATTTCTAAAAAAAAAAAAAAAAAGAAACCTCAAAAAATGTGCCAAGGCTATGTGGCGTGCCGCACGGTAGGCGTGTGACGTCGCGTCAGAGTTATACGGCACCGCATGCCCCTTGTGCGACATGCCATAAGAACCTGACGCAGTGTCACATAGGCCTGGTGTGGCGCCGTACCAAGTTCTGCGAGCTTCTAATCCCTGTGAGCCTCACCTAAGCAGAAAATGACCATTTTACCCCTTTCAATATAATTTTCAACCATTTGCAGCCCTACCCCTCATGGTATTTTCACATTTTCATTACCTAAACTACCTTTACCCACTTTTTCTATAAATACCCCCTTCACTTCTCATTCCAAGACACCTCTTGAACTTGAGTAGATTGCTATCCTCAAATTCCTCTCTTCTTCTCCCTCCAATCACTATCTAATTAATCAATTAATCTTTTTAATTAATTAATTACCTCACCCTAACCAAGTTAATTAATCTTTTTAATTAACTAAATTTTTTTTTAATTACTCACTCAATTAATTAATTAATTAATTAATTAATCACTCTTTTTTCAAAAATCATTTTTTTAAAAAAAATCAAATTAATCCATTTTCTTAATCTACCCTTTATCCAAATTAATTAATTAATTCATCCATCCTTTTCATCATATTAATTAGTTAATTAATCATTTTAATTAATTAATTAATTAATCTTCCAATCCATCCAATTATCCAGTCCCGATAAAATGGAATTTCGGTCCGGTAAAATCTTTCGCCCATCAAAAGTCAAGGTATCAGCCTTTTTTCCTGGCTCTCAAAACATCCAAACCAAAATCAATTTGTTCAACTTCTAAACCCTTCTACTTAATTGTGAAATAAACTACATGGATTTTGATCTCCATTCAATGGGGTACATAGGCACGTTTAGAATCTAAATCCAAATCTCAAATCCAAATCCCAATCAATCTCCTTTTTCCTTTTTTTTTTTAAATTAATTTGTGAATGTTTTATTTTAATCATGCATTCATGTTATGCCATATTCATGCATTTTCTTTAATATCATCTTATAAACGTTATTCATGAAATCTAATTTTCAAGCTAAATTAAACTTAAGAGTCAAATTTAGATTATTTAAAACCAAAAATCTAATCCTTGAACTCAACCTGGTTCGAAGGCTAGTGATTTTTTATTCTTGGGCAAATTAATTAAGAAATTAATGAATTGGAGTCAATTTAGATTTTTTCCTTAATATTTTTCTAACTAAATAAAATTAAGGTGGCGACTCCTAAAAATAATTTTCAAAATCAACCAAATCCAAACCTGAGAGTTCCATCATGAGTCTAAATCCGAATGAGCATTCCGGTTTCCTCTAGCGGACTGGGCCGGTGCTCGGGCGAGGCCTCACAAGTATCTGAAAGGCAATAATGTGGCTAACCCACATTTGGTTACTTTTCTAAGTTGGTTCAACCCTCTGGATTAGTGGATAAGGTTTCTTATTACTAGATTAGGTAATCCTTTTTGGACAGATGGTCTTACAGTCTGAATTATATTTGTTTTTTATCGTCCTTTTACTACTGTGAACGATCATCTTTCAGGCACCCGTCTAATAGTGAATCCACAAGTTATGGTCTATAAATCATACTATTTTTCATTCTACAGAGACGTGTTTGATTATTCAAATGAGTTTACTGCTTTTTAGCACTTTATGTGCGAAAAGAACAATGTAGCTTTGCGAGAGATATGGCCCCCTGCTGAACCTGATGCTCTATGATGGGATTTCCCTCTTGAGTATTGCTATAAGATTTGTGCTACCAAAGATGATTGGGACCAAAATTGTCTTAGAAAATTGTATCAGAGGGATAGTCCCCAGCTTATGATGCCTAATAATGATAAGTTCGACCCTACTAATCATATTTGGACTCCCCTTGTGGAGCCTTTTTCAGACTCTACTAATTTTGATGAGACGGCCATTTACAGCCAGTATGATGATGATGATAATGATATTATGAATTTGTCTCCCTTGCATGAGCTTATCAAAAAGTGATAGGTTAAGAGGTTGGTTGTGTTAATGGTCAAGTGGTTATGGGTGAGATTCGTTAGGCTGCAAGGGTCATAGGGGTAGTGTAGATGTATTTTCTTTATTGTGAGGTAGTAATTTTCTTTTATAGTTTGATTGCGTGTGTGTAGATGTAGTGAGGCAGAGAACGAGACTAGAGACACTGCCTTAGTAGCTTGTATGAACTTGTGGTGATGTACCTTTTTTCTGGATGAACAAATGAATATGATATGAGTATAAATGTATGTCTAGTAGAGCATATAAGAGTAATTAAGTATTGGAGCATTTTGAATAAATTATAATGATTGTGATGATTTAAAAGTTCATAGATTTAAACGAAATTAATTTTGATGATAACTTGTTGGTGAGTATGATTATGAGGTTTATTAAAGTTTGGATATTGTAATAAAATAGAACAAAATTGTGATGTGGTTTTAGTTTAGGATTTAGGAAGATATGAGAAATTGAACTGAGGTTATAAATTAATAAAATGTAAGTTCATATGAGATATGATTGAGTTTCCCTTGCTTTCAATTCAGCGTTAACGTGGTGTTATGATGAGTTATTGGTATTAATTTTGTGAGTGTATACTATAGATATTGTATGCTTGTGTTTGTGAGATATGATGAATTCAATGGCTTTTCTTAGAGTTGTGATTATGATAAAAAGATATGTATATATATCTGTGTGAAGCTAACAGAGATTATGTAGCGAAGAAGATTCTTTTAAATGTATAGGCTACATTTTGAGTATAAGGATTTGAATTTTTATGAAGTGATAAGATATTAAGATCATGTGAGCTGTGAATTTAAGAATTCCCGAGGACTTAATCCATGAGGGTGTAAAATGATTTAATTCAAAATTTTAAATGGTTTTGAAATGAAATGTTCTAGTTTTAATTTGATCAAGTAAATGAGCTCAAAGATGATAATTGATTTTAAAGTATGATTTTAAAGATAGTTTTGGGAGTTTATTATTTTGGAATTCTGTACTTGTGTCCAGTGTGTTTGTATACATGCATTGAGTTTGGCATTAAAAGTCATACATCATCAGTCATGTATTACGAATCTCATTAATCATTGCGTTAAGGTTGCATGTTGTCTAGCATCCCTGGACATAGTATCTTGAGTTCTAAAATAAAAATGAAAATGTTTTGATTATTACAATGATTCTAAAAAGTTTTGAAAATTTAAACAATTTTAAACATAACTGAAATGGATTTAAGTCCTCAGGATGAGATAATATTTTGAGATATTAGATATAATAATATTTTACTGGAATTATTAAAGATTAGGCAGTGATTTTTGATAAGGGAAATAATTTTATTAGGTAATAAAGTGGAGTTATTATTTGGGAGTATTTATGAAGTGTATATGTTTAAGTTGAGATAAATTTAGAATGGCATAGAGATTTTGTTGAATATTAATGGTATTGGTGAATTCATTATTTTTTCATATAGATAAGTTAAATGATTACAATGTGAAATATAACAAGATGTAAGTGGGAGATTTAAAGTGAGACGATATTATGAGCTAAATGTATACAATTGCGAGTTAGTTGATATTTAAGTCATGATATCGATATATTTCATAGAAAGAGTGTAAGTCTGAAATAGTTGTGGGAAGGTGAGATGTGTTTTAGAATTAACAAAATTTCTTGGTGACTTTGTTAATATAAGCATGTTGAGATGAATTGTAGAATTAATGATTTTGCATATTAATTATTATGTACGCTTATGTGGTGATTTCAAAGTGATAAGATAAATTTTATGCTTATGTATATATTGGAGAAATTAGCTAGAGCAGGTGTGAGTAGGAAAATAATTGTTCGAGAATATAAAAAGGGAATTATTATTGGAGTGATTGTTTATAATCAAATATAATAGAAATTATAATTTTTGTGAGAAATTAAATATGAAAATATTTATTGAGGTTATAATAGATTAAGTAAAAATTATTAGTATGGAAAGAGAATTGTCGGATATCAAATGGAGTCAGTTGATTATGACAAAAAACAATAGGTAATAAACGGAAGTGGTAATTTAGATGTTACTATTAGTTTTAGGATTGATAAAGACATAAGGAAAGGATATGCTTAGATTATGATCACTTGGATGTGAAATCAAGGGTTATATTAGTTTCATCTAAGGTTAACTTATGATTTAAGGATAAAGAATCATTAAGGATTTGTTTTAAGGTTTAGTTAAACCATATATTGATATTGGAATAGTTTATGTTGGATGTTTATTAGTATGATTTTATTAGATTGTGAAGTATGTGCCTTGTTGAATTTGATATGGTTATTGTAGTTTAGATTGTGTGCTAGAGTGCCCATTGGAAGAGTGGTGAAGAAGTTAATTGAAGTGCATAGTGATTGTTGGGTTTGAAAATTCGAGGACAAATTTTTTTAAGGGGGAAGATTGTAATACCTTGAATTTTCAATTATTGTATAAAATCTTATTTTTGTACAGAAATGTATTCTTAATGGTAATTTTATTTTAATATTAAATATATGGGATAATTGAAGAAATATTATATATTTAATTATGAAAATATTATACTGGGTATTTGGAGAATTTATATTTTGACATTTGAATATTAATATTAATATTAAATTAATATTATGTTCGATTAATCTAAATTATACTGTTAAATATAATATTTTATCGGAAATTTAGAATTTCATTATAAGTACTATTTTTAGAAATGGTTTTTATGAATTGAATTTTATTATGTAAATTAAGGTTTATGATTGTGATTATTGTATTATTATTATTATTATTATTATAACATAAGTTGTTATATATATATATATATATATATATATATATATATATATATATATATATATATATATATATATATATATATATATATATATATATATATATATATATAATAACTTATGTTATAATAATAATAATAATAATAATAATAATAATACAATAATCACAATCATAAACCTTAATTTATATATATATATATATATGTTTTGATGATAAAAGAAGAAGAGAAAGAGAGTTGAGCCATTTGATTGGCTAAAAGAAAGACAATCAGATGGCTAGTATTTGGATTTGAAGAACAAACAAGACAGAGAGGGAAGAGGGAAGACTGAGAGAAAGAGCGGCAGTTTGAGGAGTTCCAACTGGCGGTGGGTTGCATCGCCATCTCTAAGTGGCAGCCCACTAGCCGGCGAGCATCTGGATACTAAGAGTGGCGGAGATCAATGACAGACGCCCAAAGGGAAGCTTCACCAGCGCTGAATCTTCAAGTCGAGATTCCAGCCGATTTTGGAGGCCAAATGGAGCGAGATTGGTGTTACTCAACTCCTTATCTCATGAGCTTTAATTTGGTACCTGCCTCGCCCTCTAAAGTTTGTGGGAGAATGAGATCGAAAAATATTTTTCTGAAACTTTTGAGGCATTTTCTGATGAGATGACGGCAAGTGGTTTTGATTTTCAAGCTCTTAATGTCGAGGCAAACAAATTGATGTGAAGATTGCCTCGTTCTGCCATCAGCAGCGGCGGCACATGGCTGGCCGTCGATGTTTCAGTGGTGTGAACCCTCAATTTTGCACCCTTATCATCCAACCACAACCCTAACGCTATGCCTAAAAAAAAAATCTTGGAAAATGTGCCAGCGCCACGTGGCATGTCGCACACCCCGCATGCGGCGTGTCGCAAAAGCCTAGTGCAGCCTTGCACCAGATTCTGCAACCTTCTGACTGCTCGGTGGGCTTTATCTGCGCAGAAAATAATCCTTTTATCCCTTTCAGTACAATTTTTAGCCATTTCTAGCCCTACCCCTCATGGTCTTTTCACATTTTCATTACCTAAATTACCCTCACCCACTTTTCCTATAAATACCCCCCTCCACTTCTCATTTCTTAGCACCTCTTGAATTAGTATTGATGGTTATCTACTAATTCCTCTCTTCTTCTCCCTTCAACCGCTCTCTAATTAATTAATTAATCTTTTTAATTAATTAATTAATCACTCTTTTTTCAAAAATAATTTCTTTTTCCAAAATCAAATTAATCATTTTTCTCAATTCACCTTTCATCCCAATTAATTAATTAATCTTTTTAATTAATTAATCCATCTATCATTTCATCATATTAATTAATTAATTAATCATTTAAATTAATTAATTAATCCCTCAAATCAATTCAATCACCCAGTTCTGATAAAATGAAATTTCGGTCCGGTAAAACTTTCTGCCCATTAAAAGCAAAGCTATCAGCCTTTTTCCTCATTCTGAACACACCTAAATCAAAATCAATCTGATTAACTCCTAAACTCCTCCACTTAATCGTGGAACGAACTACGTGGGTTTGATCCCCATTTAATAGGGTATGTAGGCACGTTTGGAATCTAAATCCAAATCTCAAATCCAAATCTCAATCAATCCCCTTTCCCCTTTTTTTAATTAATTTGTAGATGTGTTTATTTTCACCATGCATTCATATTATCCATATTCATATATTTTCTTTAATATCATCTTATAAATGTCATTTATGAAATCTAATTTTCAAGTCAAATTAAACTTAAGAGCCAAATTTTGATTATTTAAAACTAAAAATATAGTCCCCGAGCTCAACTTGGTTCAAAGCTAGTGATTTTATTTATGGGAAAATTAAAGTAAAAAATTAATAAATTGGAGTCAAATTGGATTTTTCTTTAATTTTTCTATTTAAAAATAAATTAGCGTGGCAACTCCTAAAATCATTTTCAAAATCAACTAAATCCTAACCCGAGAATTTTATTGTGAGTCTAAACTCAAATGAGCATCCTAGTTCTCTTTAGTGGATCAGGCCAGTGCTTGGGCGAGGTCTCACAGGCGGCGGCGCGTGAGACAAGTCCAGCAGCTCTGTTTTTCATTCCGATGTGGCTCTCAAGGTTCGTTCGATCAAAATTTGTGAGGATAAACCTGATCCCTTGAATTTTAGTTGTTATTGCATTATATTTGTTAGATTTTAATTAGTATTTGATGAATAGAATTGATAGTTGAGTTGTGTTGATGATTGTGAGTTAGGAGTACCTAGAAGGGATCTCTAGAGTTGTATTGGGTTGTATTGATTGTTGAGATTATTTTAGAAGTGCTATGTTTTCTGTTGATTTTGGGTAATGTCCGAGTTTAGAAGAGATTTTGCTGAAATTCTGGCAAGAATCTCAATAGTCTTTTAGTTATGTCTTGATATGTGAGTCATTCATATTCTGATAGTATTGTTTGTTATCAATGTCGATATCTTTAGCGTCTTACCAATTCTAAGATCGCACTTCCGAGTATAGTCGATCTGATGAGTCGTCAGCTAAGTGAGTGATACTCCCTAATATATTATTTTTTCTTCTCGTACATATGCATTTACTATATATATATATATATATATATGTATGTATATTATGCATTATTATTACATAGATGCATGTTAACATGTGATTGTGACTAATGAATTGATATTTGTTATTGAATAATGGTTTTGGTTGACAGATAGGGATCGAGGGGATACAATACCACCTAAGAATTACAGATATAATTATGATTATAATGAGATTGAGAAGATAAGCTATTGACTGGTGGATGCTGGCCAGGCCTGCTCATCACTAGGGTCGCTGCCAGTCAGGTCAGGGTAAAGACTAGTGACGGTCGGATCCATTGGACATAAGAGACAAATTGTTGGATTTAGAGGGTCAGGATAGGGGCATTGGCTCCCCATATTGAGTATTAGTGTTGTACTGTAGACTGTATATCATCCTTGGTTACTTATGTGATTTATTTGTCTTTGTGATATATTACACTGGCATGAACATTAGATACATGTTTATAGGATACTAGTTTAATATATTAGTTAGTATCATTTATTGAGTCGAACGCTCATTCCTGTTCAATTTATCTTTTTAGGTCGTGGAATAAGCTTGTGAAAGAAACTGTAAATTGAGTTAAACTGCTATTTATCTTTCTGTAATGTGCTATATTATAAGTACTGAGTTATGTAAAGGATATTTGTATAATTGTATCATAATTTTGGAACTCCGCAATATTATCTCTACTACTTGTATTTTATGTAATTATCAATTGTATTATATATTTATATTCTGAGTTAAAAATTGTTTGTTAAGTAAAATCTAATAATATGTAAATTGATATTTATGAGATATTTGAGTTGATAGCCAGTGTGGTATTATTTGAATTTGATATTTATTTGGATCTGCTTAAAGTGTGAACCTATAGCTTTATTATGTGGTGGTTTGTCGTGTAGTGTGATGTCAAGCTTACTACGGGCACTGGTAGCCACGTACATCACCCATGTCCTAATGCTGGTTATGTGCCTTCGGATTCGGAGCCTGACAATATTGATAAAACATTAAAATTAGCAATTCGGTGGAAAATAAACTTTATTTATAGTTATTTTTTACCACAAATTGATTTTCACATTTTTAAATAAGCCACATTATTTGAATATTAGCGACAAATTCAAATTCAAAAATTTTCACTCTTAAATTTTTAAAAATCTAAGAGAACATAATATTTTTATAAAAGAAAATACACTATATACTTTTATAAAAAAAAGGCACATTAAATCTCATAAAAATAACAATAAAACCAATAAAATGAATGAAAAAAAAGTGAAATTAAAATCATATTCATGCTTATAAAGACAATTATTAACATATTTATAATGAGATTTATATTTATTGAATATAAAATTGAATAAAATAAAAAAAATTATTATTGATTGAAAGAAGGTTGAAAATAACTCAAATAATAATATTTAGAAAAAATTAAGACCTCGTTTGGTATTGAAGATTTCAAATGAGAGATTTTATAAAATTCATAATTTTAAATTAAATTTGCCATTTAGCAATCTAAAAGATGATCAAAATTCATATATTGTGAAAAATCCTTTACCTTCTAAAATTCTTTATTTTGAAGGTATTAATTTCCCACCTAGGAGTTCAAAATTTACTATTTTTTGTATATGAGAATTGTGATAATTTTTTTTATTCCAAAATTATCTTTAACAATTTATTAATTTTATAATTAATTTAAACTGTGAAATTTTTAAAATTTATGAATTTTATAATCTATATATTTAAAATTTATAAATTTTATTTAAGTTACATATTTAAAATTTTTTTAATCCAAACGATGCTAGGGGAAAAAGCCGCCAGGGCTTCACGATATGTGTCTATGATATTTTTAACATCTTGTCAAAAGAATATTTTCTTGGCATAATAAGTTAGTTTTGATCGTCCTATCTGTTGACATTGCTAGCTATTAGCCCACTAGCTTATCCCACCAACCCTTCCACCGAATCTTCTATCATCAATCCTCTTATTTATTTTTTAAAAAGAAATAGAAATAAAACTTTTGCATGATGGATGCTTAACCTTGTGAATTAAATAAGTTTTGTTTATTAAAATTTAGAAAAAGTATAAAAAAAAGTATTATGTAATTTGATTCTTTTATATTTTAGACCCTACAAAAAACTAAAATAAGTTTTAAAGTTTTAATTATTAGTAGTTTTGAATTCACAACCACAATGCTATTAATAAGAATTGATATGATATTTACAGTGCATTTCGTATATGAAATTACTTAATTAAGTCGTAGTATTAGTAAATATAACATTACGTTTTGTACATATGATTCAAATTGGGTTTAATAATTTTAAACATTTAGTTAATCTATGGAATATGTGTTATCTAAAGACTAACTCCTTATATCTGTAGTAATCCCTATTATGTAAGATTATTAATCTCATTATTTAAAATATTTTATTTTTTAAAATAGCATTACTTTTTATTTCATTTATTAATCTATCTTACTAAATATAAGATTACCAAAACAGAATTACTTAATACTATAAATTAAAATTTTTGTACCAAACAAAGTATTAAGATAAGTAATCATATGATTTAACTAAGTCTAAAATTCAAACTAATTTTAAGGATTACGAATTTATGAATAAAACTGTCTTTTACGTTATATAAGTAGACTTCTTTTTTTAATAATAAAACATACATATCTACATAGGTAATTAGCAAAATTAGAAAAAAAAATCAAAATAAAAATACAAAAATTCAAAAGAAAATAGAAAATTTCCTCATGGCCAACCATTTTCTTTCTATAAATCTAGCCATTGGCAAGTGCAATTTGAATTCCATTTCTATCTTCCAAATGACCTACCTGACTCATTGAAAATCCCATTTGGAAATTTCATCTGCAATTCCATTTTCGTCGTCAAATCTTGCCTTTGGAGCTACTACCAATCGCGACCCAACCATCACCAAGGCTTATTTCATCCTAGCCAGCAACCAAGTGCCACCATCGTGGACTCTCGTTTTCGATAGTTGCTGCTTCAACCTCTATCAGTCATTATTAAAGCAGTCCATCATGTCTAGATCTCGTCGACAGTTGTGATCAAATATCAGCAAATTACATTGCCAATGAGCTCCACCATTATCGATCCCGGTGCACTTTTTGATATGACACATTATCCTTGTCCATCTAGCCGCTAACTATAGTTATCTTTTTCATTGTGAGTTTAGATGAGTTTCGATCTATTTGCTTTTACATTTTCATTTTCATTTTTTAATTAATTAATAATGTAAAAAAAATAGTATCAAAGGTGCAAATTTTCTTTAATTTAGTAGTATTATAATTTTCGAATCAATTTAATATGTAGAGAGAGGAACTAAGGAGGAGAGAGAGCATGACTTTTTTTTTTTTAATTTGTGATAAAATCCACTTGGAGCTTTTTTTATTAAAATTTAAAATGAAATCCACAACTGTCACATAAGCATCATATCAGCTCTCACTAATAATGTTAGAGCCATGGATTCTAAATTGCTAATAGTTCAAAATTTAAGTCATATCCTAAACTGCTTACGATTCAAATCTCAAGTTTTATTTTGTTAAAAAGAAATTATAAACCCTAATATATAAAAAGATCAAATCACAAAATATTTTTTATACTTTCGCATAAACTTTGTTTAAAATAATTATTTTTCAAATGAAATTCATATTTATTGGAAAAACAATAGGTATTTATTTTTATCATAAACATCTAATTATGTCAACTATAATTTATTATTTTATCAGTTTCTTTGTATTCGAGAAAATTTAATAAACGATGTAGTAATATATTATAAATTGAAGGTAAATAAAAAATAAAAAAAAAGAACATTCATAAATTGAAGGTAAAGAAAAATAAATAGAAAGCATAATTTAGGGGGGAAAAAGATACTAAACTCACCACCACCACCATTAAGACAATGACTAATAATAATAATAATAATAATAATAATAATAAAACCTCCTAGATGGCTGAGCCTGAGATTAGTAAAATAGTTAAACATATAATATAATTAGCTTTATTTTCTTGTGTTGCACAATTTATTTATATTTTTATTTAATTATTAATTTATTATAATATTATACTAGATAAATATTTGTTTATCAATTTCATTAATATATCTAAAAAAATTAAAAAGTTTTGAAAAGCAATTTTGCAGAAATATCAAAAAATAAAAAAATATAACTAAATACCAAAATATTTAATTAGAAATTATTATTTTAATGATACATTTGTTATTATTTTAATGATGTGTTTGTTAATAATTTTTTAATTTTCTTTTAAAATAAGTACACATTTACTATTAATATTTTAACACTTGTAAAAGTATAAAATCATTATATATATATATATATATATATATATATATATATATATATATATAAAATTTAGATTACAAATCTCATTATAATTAATACAAATATTATTAATTATAATGAGATTTATAACCTAAATTATATACATGGCTTTACACAACTTGTCTAGTAAATAAAGTATAAATATTTAATATAATTTATTAGATAAATATATTTAATATATTTTGTTTGCCTTTTTTCTAAAAATCTGATTTAATACAGTGTATAAAAATTAAAAGAGTACTATTTAAATAAAAAATAGAACATTTAAAATTCATTATCTAAAAAGTAATTAGTGTAACAAATTGGTAATTAGTGTTTTAACTTTGTGATATTATTTTAAGGATGAACACCATAATTCAAATACCACTAATGTTAAATTTTCTCTATCAAATGCTAAAAAAAAAAAAAATTAATACAACAAATCGGTATGGCTATAATTATTATATTTTTTATAAGGTTATATTTGTCATATAAATTTACTATCACAAAGTATCAATAAACTTTGTTCATTTAATTTCTGCAATATATGAAATTAGTATTATAATAAAATCTATTATATTTATTTATTCAATTTTTCTAATTATAATAAAAATAATAACACAATAAACTGAAATATAATGTTTTAGGTTTGTATAAAAATGGCCGCCCTACCTTCCATGTATAAATATCACTAAAAAATATAAGATATTGTTGGGATGGTGTAAGTAAATAAAAGAAGTAGAATTTTTTAGAAAGTGAAATTGAAATAAATTTTTGACAAGTAGAATATTTATTTTCTAAACTTAAAAAAAATACAATCTCTTAAGAGATAATGAAATTAAATTTTCTTATTTAAAATAAATATAATTGATATATTTATTTTCTGTTAAAAGCGACTAAATAAATAAGATCATATATTTTCATATTATTAAAATTCAATCAGAAAAAAATTTTACTTTTTATAATATTATTTGTCAATTAAATATATAATCATTTGAAAAATAATATTTCGGAAAGTTTATTTCTTAAGAAATATATTTTTCAGCAATATGATAACAACCTTTTGTCCTATCGCTCCAACACAAGTGACAATTTGAAAAAAAAGAAGAAAAATCAAACCCAATTAACAAATAAATAAAACTGAAATGATGTGTTATCTTGACTAAAAAAAATAATAAAAAACATAAAAAGATAAGATATCCTATCTTAATCTTCTGTCTGCTAGTTTTCGACTTGTACATCCCTACACTCATTGTTGAGTTGTTCACTCGGCAAGGCAGAAGGTTCGGATCTTTTGATTCTACATTTGGCATCGGACATACATAAATATGGATATTTATTATTTTATTTATTTTAAAATATCTATTATTTTAATTTTTTTTTAAAATCCCTATCATTTTATAATTTTAAAAATTCTTTTTTTCAACTTTATTTTTCTATTATATATTTCTATTAATTATTTTTTTCACATCAAAATTTTAAAAAACATTTTAATTATTTACTTTAAAATTATAATAATTTAATAATTTTTTAATTTACATATTAAAATTTTAAATAATGAATATTTTCAAATAGAGAGTGAAATACATTATGAAATTAATGTTTTTAAGTACGGATTGATTATATACTAATTTGTAAATGTGAATTTAAAGTAACTTGTACACTCATTGGCCATTGCACTTGCCCAATTTCCATTTGCCTACCATCTGAATTAAGATCCCATCATCAGTTGCCAAAAGTTCCTCCTGATTTTTGCCACGTGGAAAGTACACTACAACTGGTCACACACAATTTGTCACCTCACACACAAAATAATAATAATAATTAAAAAATATCTTTTTTTTTTGGCTTTTTTCTGAATCCTTATCCATATCTTTTAATAATAATCTCTTCTTTTTTCTTCTTACTCGAAAAACTCCATAGCCATTAGTTTAGGGATTTTACGCGCTGTTGATGGACTGTTGCCTCTCTACACACAGGATCTTTTCTCTCCATTTTTTACCATCCACGGTAAATTCTTGCAACTTACCGTCAAGTTTCTCGCCTACTTTCACAGTCAAGTTCGCCGATCGGAGGCTGCCTTGTAAACGTACTTTCCTTCACCGGAAAGTACGTCCATCGGTGATTGTTGTCGCCAGAGCAGGGTCTAGCCATTGCGAACCTAGTAGTAGCAGTAGTAGTAGCTTTAGCTTGAACACGCCGCTTGAACCGCGTTCGGCGGCAGGCAAGTTTTTAAGTAGTGTGTTTCAGAATCAGAGACAACTGTTTCATGTTGCGGTTGCTGATGAATTGAAGCTATTGGCTGATGATAGAGATGGTGCCGTTTCTCGTATGCTTCTTAGCTCTGGCTCTGATGAAGCCTCCCTTCACAGGTTAGTTTTTGCAAATTAGTGTTTCTGTTCATTTTCTCGTACCAACACACAATTCCCAAGTTTGTTCCCAAGTTAGTTTTGTTCTCATGTAAGATTAGATTAATTACTTGATTTAGTAGATCATGTGTAATAAAATCGGTACTTAATTTCATCAAACACCTTGTATGGAATTTGAATTGAAATATAGATTTAGATAACTAATTTCATGTTTGTAGAGTAAACAATCAACACAATGGTGTGTGTTTATATATATATATATATATATATATATATATATATATATATATATATATATATATATATATATATATATATATATTATTCCAATTTATTGTTGTTGGTGCAAATGCTTACTCTATTAATCCTCATTCAACTTCATATTTAAATTAATGTTATTTGTTATAGGTGATCTAGAGATTAGCCAATGCAAAATTGGATTCTTATTTGGCCTCTGCATGCTCTTATCTACTTATCAATGACTACCAGTATGGATATTCAGAAATTGAGCCTTTATTGAAGTGTTTGCGTTTAGCTTGAGTATAGGCTCATTTTGGCTTGATTCTTTTCATGACTTTGAGTTTTTAACTTGTCTGCTTGGGAACTTTTACGAATATGTCGAAATTTGTTTATGTGATTTTATATTAGACTATAGTATTACGAATGCTGCAAATATCGGATTTGTGTGGTTTGAGTTCTAGCTCAACTTTGAGCCAACCTCAAGCTTTCTGCTTGAAGCATATTAATCTTGAGTCTGATCTAATATACCCCAATTCAATGAGCAGTGATAAAAGTGGCAATTCTTGATGTGCTGGAGAACTTTACATTTTATATTCTTTTCTTCTCAAGTCTTTTAAACTGTTCAGCTGCTATAGAAGTATGAGAAAACTATTGCGAGTAGTGAATATCGGATTTATTCTTCCCAAAGTAAGTGTGTTTTTAGCATCTTAAAATCCTCAAGCCTAGGCATACCCCCTGTCCACTGCATGTGTGGCTAGGTGAACACACCTCACCTATCAGCTTCAAACTGGATCAGCCTTGTGCTCTTGCACCTTCTGCTACTTTTAACAATGCTGAACTCAGCCAAGATTTTGAAAAATTGGGCTTGGTTCAATTATATGCATTAAGCCATTTTGGATCTTCCCTCATTATTTTGAAGTAATGCGATCTGACATTAACTTGTAACAATTGTTGACAATAATTTCTATTTCACAATTCATAAACTGAAAACTAGGATGCAACTTTGGTATTTCCCATATATAGGAAAACTGATCATTTAGGAGAATTATGTTTAATTGGTGCAGATGACGGCTACCAGGTAGCTATTTGTTGAATTAGATGATTGAAAATGTAGTCATGTTTCAAGTGATAACTATGTAGAATGAGACACATTTGATGAAGAGCCTTTTCATGAACACCTGGGAAAAACAAAATTTTTGAATCTGAACTGCAAATGCTAGTCATCTGAACTGCAAATATATTAATTTGATTTCATGCTTTGAGAATCTGAGCTGCAAATGTCACCCCTCTTTCATTTGATAGATGGTTTACTTCATGGACACTTTTTTAATACAAATTACACGAAACATTTTTAATTTTCTTAGAGAGAGAGAGAGAGAGAGAGAGAGAAGATTGTGTCTGCTAATGGCCAGCAGTTTAATACCGAGGTAATGCTAACATGGACAGCACCTTGCACCAGGCAACTAGGCTATCATAGCAATAGAAATCAACTGATGTAATGGGTGCTACCTGTGGATCACTTTTGCTGTCTTGAACATAGACAGATGAGAGTTTATTTGGTGGGATAAAACTTACATGCATGGATCTATTGTTATAAATCCTTTGGTTTAACTAATTAAATGATAATTTCTAAATGCCAGGAGAATTGCTCAACTGAGAGAACAGGAGTGCCAAATTGCTGTTGAAGATGTTATGTACTTGTTAATATTTTTCAAATTCTCTGAGATCAGAGTTCCGTTGGTTCCCAAGCTCGCTAGGTGCATTTACAATGGAAGACTAGAGATAGGGCGTTCAAAGGACTGGGAGCTAGAGTCTATTCATAGCTTTGAGGCTTTAGAGATGATAAGGGAACATGTTTCTACAGTAATTGGTTTGAGAGCAAATTCTAGTGTTACAGACAATTGGGCAACAACTGAGATCCGACGACTCCAGCTTGGTAGATTGTATGTAGCCTCTATCCTATATGGTTACTTCTTGAAGTCTGCCTCCTTGAGGTATTATCTGGAACGGTGTATAGCTGTGCCCCATCATGATGTTCATCTTAGTCATAGGACTGCTCTTCAGTTTCCAGAGTCATTACCTCACGGACAATCAAATCTTGGTTTTGGGCAATTCAGCAACATGCAATCTGTTCCATCAAGTCAAGGGTCAAGTAAGCAGGATTGGAAACGTGAAAAGTTGAGGTGCTATGTGACGAGTTTTGATGCCGAGACATTGCGAAGATGTGCAAAAATGAAATCTAAAGAGGCTGTGAATTTGATTGAGAAGCATAGCTGTGCACTTTTTGGGGATGACAAGACTGATTTACTGGAGAATGATGAAGTAATTTTGACATCTTTTTCAAGCCTGAAGAGATTAATTTTGGAGGCGGTTGCTTTTGGTTCTTTCCTCTGGGACACAGAAGAATATGTCAACTCTGTATTTAAGCTTAATGAGAACTAATAGGGAGAGAGAGAGAGAGAGAGAGAGAGAGTTGTTAATTAAGAAAGGATTGTCGATCTAGTTTCAGCTTCTGTACAAATGAGCTTGATTTCTCCTACGAATATTTGCGAGAACTCGGCAGTTTGTTGTATAGTACTATACATTTATACTATAAATAATGTACAGCCTGCAAACTGTTCTATGCACTTTTGTTTTCTATGATATCATTGAATTTTGATGTTAGTTTTAAGAAGTGATTATAGTTTTGGGGGAAAAAGATGTAAATTTGACGAAACTTTATCTCTCTCTTTTTAAATATGTATTTTTTATAATAAACATAAAGAGGCAACGTGCTATGCGAGATAAATAGTAGAGTCAAATTCGTATATTTTTCGTAATTTTTTGAGGTCGCTATTTATAATTTGTTAAATGTAACATTGTTTTGTCCTTGTATAAATGAAGTTTTTTATATATTAGGGATATGAAAAACAGCTGCTTCTCTCTTTCTCTCTCTATCTTTATGTTTTTATATGTATTTTTTATTACAAACATAAGGAGGCAATGTGCTCTATAAGATAAATAGTAGAGTTAAATTTGCAAGTTTTTCGTAATTTTTGGGGGTCACTATTTATAATCTGTTATGCAACATTGTTTTGCACCTGTATAAATGAAGCTTTTGATATATTCTGGATATGAAAAAACTCATACTAGTAGTTGCGTTTTTGAAGCTATTGAACAATAGCCAGAAGCTACAATGAGGCGGGCGAGACGGGTTTTGAAATTTTCATTTCTGCTTCAAGAATGATTAGGTGGGCAAAGGTAGGGTGGTTAAGCAATTCTGAGGACAAAAATGGAGATTTTCATTTATATTTTTATAATTTTATTATTGTTAAAACTTTATAATTTATATATTTTGACGAAATATGATATATATTTGTGTTAAGTTTTATATATTATTAACTATAATATTTAAAAATAATAATAAAATTGAATACTTAATACTATAATTTTAAAGCAAAATAATAATATAGCATAAGATCATAATAAAAATATATATATTAATTTTGTGTAAAATAGGAGGGGGTCGGGATGAGGCAGGCTGAGAAAACTCAATCCTATCTCTGCCCTATTACCATAGATGAGGCAAAAATTCTCTATTTAGTTCATAATAGGGGCGAATTTCTCTTTTGAGCGAATAAGATTTTGCCATATTTAACAATAAATGATTTTGCCATATATCTTAAGAGTTCAATACATTTGGGTGCATTGTGGAATTCAATTCAAATAGTGAATGGAAATTTAGTTTTTTAGGAAATCTGTAATCTAACTCTATGTGGGAAGTAAAGGCGGATCTAGAAAAAATTGTTAGTGAGAACAATTAATTTTTGAACTCATGCTCAGTCATATATACACACATGTAGAAATAACATTACATTTATATGTACAACTAACATCACATTTATGTATAAAAAACTGTATTTGCTTACCTCAATGGTTATCCTTATGTGAGCAAATTTTTTTTTTCTTTTTTTTCTTTGGATGCAGAAGGTGTGAAAATGAGTAGCAGTCTTCTAAAAGAAAAAGAAAAAGAAAAAGAAAAGGAGTAGCAATACAAGAGAGAAGGTGTCATGAATATGATTAGAGAAAGAGGAGAAATTCTTAGGTAAATTTAGCTTATCATGTTATCAGTAAATTAAATTAATTACATGTTGATATGTGGTGTTTTTTATTAGATGTATCATTTGTGTTGGCTGATATTTAATCAGGCATAGTTAATGATAATAAATAATCTAATCAATATAAATATTATATCTAATAAATGACACATGTTAATATGTAATTGGTTTAATTTACAGATGATGTGCATACTAAATATACCTAAGAATTTCTCGAAAAAAAAAATATAAGCTGAAACTATTTTTGCTTGTATTTAACTTTATTTCTAACATAAACAGTGATATAAAATTATATATGTATAATCTTAAAATTATATAAAAGATAAAATGCGTCTAAATTATAATTTAGGGGAGACAAGTGGCAAAAATTAGTATGGCAAAATTTAGTAAGGGCATATGTGTAAACATGCATACTTTAAGGAAGAAATTTTAGAAGTCAGTGGGGCAATTTTCTTATTAGATTCGCCCTTGATGGGGAGGTAGTGAAAGTTGCGGGGGAAATGGTGACTCTCTCTTTTGGGAGTCGGGGAAACAAAAAAAAATGCATTGGAATTGAACAGTTTGTTTGGATAGTAAGGAAGAAGAAAGAAAAAGAGGGAAAGAAAATTTTAAAATGTGATATTTTATAATTTATTTTTTATTTGGAAAGAGTGGAAATCGGGAGACAAAAAAGAAAGAGGATTGAAAATAGTACAATATTCTAAATTTTCCATTATTTAGAAAAAAAAAAAAAAGAAAATAGGGAGGAAGGAGGAATGAAAATGGCTAAAAAAATAAATGGGACTCATCAAAAATTTTTTACCCAAATTTGGAGAGAAAATGGGTGGAAAAATATTAAAATTATAAATATCTCCCTTCTGTTATATTTTTAAAAATAAAAATAAGGAAAATATTTGTAATTTTGACATAATAAATTAACATTTTATATATTTTTTTCCTTTTATTTTTCATCATCTCCTAAACAAAATGTAAAGAAAATACTTTAAATTCTCTTAACTTTCAATCGTTTTATTTTCATCCCTCTCTTTCTCTCTCTCTCTCTCTTTTTTTTACTCACTAAAAATTACTTCCAAACATAGTGTTAAAGTGGAGAAGGAAATTTCCATCCAGGCTCAAGCCTACCGCATGAGAATTTCCTAGAATGGAGTTGAACTGTGAGGAATTGGGAAAATGCCTTTTAGTAAGTTGATTTTTTAAAAAAAAAAAAAATGCTGTTTTTGTTTTTTAATTTAAAAAAAAAAAATGATGATGCTGTAATCGTGGGTTAGAACTTAAAAATACAGCTTACAAGCAACTTCTTACTTCAAGTCAAACATTGCTTCCTTTAAAAGGTATTCACTCCATTATAAGATATTTGTCGTTTAAAATTTTAACATGTAAATTAAGAAAGTTATTTAATTGTCATAATTTTAATATAAAGAGATTAAAATATTTTTTCTTATTTTAGGTATGAAAAATAAAATTAATTAATATAAGTGTTTAGGGTAAAATTGAAAAAAAAATAATAAATATATTTTTAAAATTTTAAAACGATAAATATTTTGAAATAAAAAATATTTCTCTAAAACGACAAATATTTTAAAATGGTGGAAGTAAAAACTACTAGGAAATTTTCAAATTTCAATTAAATGGCGAGAAGCAAGCTAGTTGGTCTAAATATAAATCAAAATTTTTTAAATAAATTCAAAATATATATATTTTGTAGATTTCTAAAGTAAACAAAAGTATCTCCTTTAAATATACCTCATTGTCTTAAGGTGATAATTTAATAAAACTAAATATTAAGTGCTGAATTTTAAGCGTTAAATATAATAAATGCTGAAATTTTTAAGAGCTAAATATAATCAATTTATTTGATAATTATTGTTACCTAAAACTATTAAATATTTTAAAGAGTTTTTGATTTAATTGAAAATTTTAAATTGACACTATTTTATGTTATCAAATTATCTTAAAACGTACTGAAAACATTAAATTAAATAATAAATTGAATTATCAAACATTCCCTAAATCATAAGTTGTTATACATATAATATGTGATGTATTATACACATAGTAATCAAAGCATACAAATTCGATTATTAATTACAAATATATAATTAAAAGCCAACACGGGCAGGAGTTCTTGATAGATCAGAGGATCTCACCACTGGACCAAAGTTTCATTTGCAAAAACGAATCAATATGAAGGGTGGGTAAACCAACCAGCCACATTTTTATTTCAACATGTATGGATTTAGCAAGATTTCAATATCAAATGGCAGAAATTGTTCTTGCTTTATCATATAATTAATGATGATCAACTCCAGGTCTTTAATAACTAATTAAATATTTAAACTAAACTACTTCTTAACTCATGAGTAAAGGTCTTCGTCTTCCCTAATTTAATGTATTAGACTATGTAGTCATCAATATCTAATAACATTTTTTTAACTAAGTATTAGTTAGAATCATCTAATTGAAAAACCTAAAAGCAATAATAATAGGTGCCTTGAATTTCCTAGAACAAGTGATGATGAGTAAGGACAACAACTACCCTGTCTCATTCTACACGTAAACAGATCATCTATGAGAAAATCAACGGTTTCAACTCTATAAACTAATGTGTATATATATATATATATATATATATATATATATATATATATATATATATATATATTGAAAAGTTCAATTCTTTGAAATTTCCCATTTACATATTTATATATATTTACTTCTACAACAAATAATACATAAGTAAGTCTCTTTGGTCTTTGCCTTATCTTTGGTTTCTCTCTCAAGTTTTAAACTTCTTCTCTAATTTTAATCTCTCTCAAATTCAAGCATAAAGATATGATAGTTTTCATATTTAAATTGATTTTCTTTGCTCTAAATGCATTATCAAATCTAATTTCGCGGTTAATCTTCAGTATATCAGCTTATCTTCTAGTGATAATCATTCAAGCATTTAGAGTACCAGGTCAAGCTGCTCATGGGGCATTACAACAAATTGCAGAGGCTATAAAAACATGTTTTGAGTACTTGTTGGAGCTTGTTATCGAGGCAATAAGTACTTTATTGTCAAGTGCTTTTGATCTACTTGTAGATGTTGTTACAGGGTCAGCTGCTGGTGCAGGGTCAGCTATTGGAGGTCTAATTGAAAAGACAAGAACTTCTGTTGATGGGTTTTTGAAAGATAATTTGTCTGAACTTGCTCAGGAATTTTCAGAAATGATTTCAACTATGGTTAATGATTTGTGGAACAATTATAAAGAAGCTGTGGGATATGTCACAGAAAATGCTTAGTTGGTTATTTAACTGTCCTGCTTTTGTTAGGGATTTTTCTAATTCTTGGTTTGATTTTTTTTTTTTTTTTTTGCTTTTAACCATATGGTAATGAATTTTGCAAATAGGCTTGTTCAAAACTTGTAGCTTAATCTACAATTTCTAGATGTTCAGGGGAAAAAAGGATATGTTTTTTATTTTGATTTCTCTTTTGCCTTGACATTAGTCTCTTTTTTTGTTTTATAATATTACAGAATAGCCTGAGTTAACTCTTCGATCTTTAAAAATAATTTTAGTATTACAGGTTGATTTTCATATGTTGTATTAAACAAAAGTGGGCACAATATATATATATATATATATTAAGATTAAAAGACACACAAGTTAAAGTTAAATTTCTCGAAGGTTTTCTTTTTGTTCTTTTTTTAAGAATCATTGAGAAACTAAGTTCATGAGAGAATGTTTTCTCCCTACAGTTTTTGACAATGTTTAAGGTTACTCGTAAAGGAGACGCAAAACACGGTGGGAAGGGAAGGAAAGTGAAATGTAAGCAATTACGATAGATATTATGTGGTGGATTGTTGCCTGGACGACTTGGTCTTAGCTTTGACAAATTGGTTTGAAAGTTGTGTTGCCATTGTCACGGCCTTTATCTTTCAAACTTCTGGAAATTTGTTTTAGCTATTTGGAAATTTGTTTTAAAGTCAATTTGATATTATTTGCGCCAAGAATAATTTTTAACATTAAGGAAAATAAAATCTGGATTTATTATCCAATTGAGAAATGCATTACTATTATAAATATACTAAAAATAATTTGGATAAATTGTTATTTAATCTCTTAAATTTAAACTAATTACTAATTTGTTTTTATTTTGAGAAACTAATTAATTAGTATATCAGTTTTAATTCTGTCATATTACTTAGTCATTTTGTCTATTTTTTATATTTTATTTTGTTGAATTTATTAAAATAACAAAAATGTCCTTGTAGAATATAATAAATATAATTTTAATTTAATTATTCCAAAATAAAAATTTCAAATTAGTAGAATTAAATAATAATAAATAATTTTATAATTTGATGATATTATAAATATTATTTACTTTTATTAATTTAACTTTTTTATTTTTAAATAATTAAATTAAAATTATATTTATTATATATACAATGATATTTTAATTATTTTTCATAAATTTAACACAAAAAAAGTTTAAAAATAGAACGGAATGACTAAATAGTTTAACGGAACTAAAATTGAAAAATTAATTTATTAATTTCTCAAAAAGTAAGAACGAATTAGTTAATTAAATTAAATCTCAATCATTAAAATAGTAATTTGCCAAATAATTTTAAACTTGAAATTAAGATAGAATTCTCTTGTTCGACGAAATTCATAATAATTTATTACCTAATTTTTGTGAGATCTAAAATTAATTTTATTTTTTCAAATATGAACTTCATGCAAAAGTTATTTAAAATTTTTACAAAAATCAATTAATAATTTGATTTTACAAAATTGTTCCTTATTTTTAATTTAAAATCAACTTCTTACAATGATGATGTCAAATCAATCCTTAAAATATAAGGAAGATTGCTTCTTCAACGCGGACATTTCTTCACAAGGCTTCCAAAATCTTCCACAGTAGCCTTGCTTCATGCCATTTGTTTTATTTTATTTGTGGGCTCTATCATGCTTGCGTCTTGCTTGATTTTTCACCAAGTTGAAATTAAAATAATTAGAATCATATAAACTATGCTTTATCAAGTGTATAATCAAACTTAAATTTTGTAAGCATTCAATTTAAATATGTTTTATTTTATTAATTTTTATATTTAAAAAATTCAATTCTTTTAATATAAAAGAGAAATAATTTCAAAATAAATAGAAATTAAGTCATTTTGCAAAAATTTAATTTGACTTATTAGTCTAGAAAAATTTTAATACTATTAGTTATTATTAAATAAATAATATAAATAATTAGAAAGGTAAAATTGATTAATTTTTTTTTATTTATGTACACAAATATTTAAAAAATATTCGTCTAAAAATTAAATTAAATTATTTCAAATAAAAACTTTTCAAGCAGTGTGGTAAGAAATTGATTTTTTTTTTTTTTTTTTTATACTAGAGGGGGTAAATATCTACAAAAACACACTATCAGGACCACATAATACGACTGATATTCTTTTTTAACATTTCTAAATGATATTTTCCACTTTTCTTAAAAAATAAAAAAATCAATTAGGCCATATTTCATTGGCGAAAATTAAAATATTGATTCATATATTTAAACTAATATTAAATCAAAATTATATGTATTTACAGCCAATTTAGAGCGTGAGTAATAGATCCAGAATCAAAATTCTTCGTCGCTTTTTATAGATATGGCTGGGAAGTCCATGTATGCGTTTCAGTACGAGAGCTATGGCGGAGGGGCAGCTGGATTGAAGGTTATTTATTTGCGTTCCAATTTCATGAATAAACAGAATTTTTGTACATTGATTTGAAGTTAGGTCTTGTAATTTTGTCGTTTGACTTAAAACTTATGATCCAAACACACCATTTTTTTTTTTTGGCACCCAGATCCAAGCACACTATGAAAAGTATAAAGTATTTGTGGTTTGTTGATTTCATTGAACACAAATACAGTATTTTATACAAGATGTAGCCTAAAGTCTAGGAGATAAATAAGCAACAGTTACACAATCAAAGATCAAATAGAAGTCTATTACAACAAATGAAGCCTAGTTATAGGAGAGCCGTTAGACTAAAGACTTATCCTTTACACGCCCCCGCAAGATTGAGGATCCATCGGAGACTCCAATCTTGGAACGAAAATGAAGAAATGGAGTGCGACTGAGAGCCTTGGTTAGCATATCTGCTAATTGATCTTTTGAGCTAATATGGAGCACCCGCAAGGAACCAGCAGAAACTCTTTCCCGAACAAAATGATAGTCAAGGGCCAAATGTTTCATACGTGAATGATAAACAGGATTGGCACAGAAATATGTAGCACCAGTATTATCACAAAACAAACTCGGCGGTTGCGGAAGTCGAACACCCAATTCATGAAGTAAATTTTGAACCCAAATGACTTCTGCAGCAGCATTTGCTAAGGCCTTAAACTCAGCTTCAGTTGATGAACGTGAAACCGATTTTTGACGTGCCGAACGCCAAGAAATAATATTAGAACCCAGAAACAGCAAATAGGCTGTAGTGGAACGACCAGTGTCCTTAATTCCTCCCCAATCAGAGTCTGAAAATGCAGTGAGAGTCATAGAAGAACCACGATTAAGGAACAACCCATGATGAATGGTACCTTTTAAATATCTGAGAACCCGTTTTAAAGCCTGCAAATGGAGCTGTGTAGGAGCATGCATGAACTGAGATAATTTATTCACAGCAAAAGACACATCCGGTCGTGTGATCGCCAAATATTGGAGAGAACCAACTAGGCTACGATAAGAAGTAGCATCAATTACAGGTGAACCATCAACAAGAGAATAAGATTCGGTAGAACTCAATGGTGTAGCAACCTCCTTTGCACCATCCATATGAAATCTAGTAAGTAAATCAGTAATATGACGATGTTGAGACAAAAATAGCCCTGTGGGAGTAGAAATGACTTCAACACCCAAAAAATGATGTAAAGGACCCAAATCCTTAATAGAAAATCGTGTTGCCAGCTGGTGAACAAATTGATCCAAAAAGATGGAATTATTACCCGTGAGGATAATGTCATCCACATAAACCAAAAAATAAGCTAAAACACCACTGTGATTATAAATAAAGAGAGAAGCATCAGCAAGAGATTTATGAAACCCAGTAGCAAGCAAAAAATTCTGCAATTCAGTATACCAAGCGCGAGGAGCCTGCTTAAGGCCATACAGAGCCTTCCGAAGTTTACAAATATGAGTAGGATACCATGGATTGATATAACCAGGAGGTTGCACCATGTAGACATCTTCTGTCAAAGTGCCATGTAAAAATGCATTATTGACGTCCAACTGACGCAAGGGCCAATTATTTGCCAAGGCAAGACAAAAAACAACCCGAATTGTCACTGGCTTTGTAACAGGACTAAAAGTTTCAAAATAATCACGCCCAGATTCTTGTAGAAACCCTTTCGCCACCAGGCGAGCTTTATACTTATCTATCGAACCATCGGGTTTTCGTTTGATACGAAAGACCCACTTGCAGCCAATAGGAACATGTGTGGATTTCGGAACAAGCTCCCAAGTATGATTTTGCAAAAGAGCATTGAATTCAGCATCCATAGCTTTTCGCCATAAGGGATCCTTAATAGCTTGAGCAACAGTAGAAGGTTCAAGAGAAGAGGGAAGTGGATGTTTAGTAGTAAGATTAACATATGAGTCACCAAAATATTTGGAATTGGGTTTACGAACCCGCGTAGGGCGAGGTTGAGGAGGTGAAGCAGGTGGAGGTAACGAATATGATACAGTAGGTACAGATGAGTGCGATGAAACAGAGGATGGTGAAGAAACAGGGGAGTCGGTAGCTGTAAATGGAGAAGAAGATAAAGGAGGAGGAGAAATAGCTACAGTAGTAGGAGGAGAAGAGGCATCGAGAGTAGAAGGAGGATGAGGTTGAGCAGAAACAAGAATAAAAGAGGGACTAGGAGGAACCGGTTGCTCAGTTACCTGGTTAGAACCTGCAAGGCAAGCATCTCGAACAAGGTTAGAAAACACAGATGATGTATTGCGACCTTGGTTTGGAAAAATACCCTCAACAAATTTCACATGACGAGATAGATACAAACGATTAGTGGTAGGATCAAGACACTTATATGCAGATTGGGACGTAGAATATCCAAGAAAAAGACAAGGAATAGACCGAGGGTGAAGTTTAGAGGGAGAGTACGGCCTGAGCCATGGATAACATAAGCAACCAAAGGTTTTGAGACGCATATAATTAGGAGACCTACGAAATAGCTTTTCAAATGGTGTTTGGAAATGTAACACAGATGTAGGAAGGCGATTTATTAAATAAACTGCAGTTTGAAAAGCATAAGTCCAATAAGATAAAGGAAGAGAGGCAAAATGAAGTAAGGAAAGACTTGTCGCGACAACATGCCTGTGACGCCTTTCAGCAGTGCCATTATGCTCAGGTGTATGCGGAGGTGAAGTAAAATGAGAGATACCACAAGAATTAAAAATGGGAATTAATTTTTGATATTCCCCTCCATTATCAGAAAAGACAGAAATAATACTTGTTTGAAAATAATTTTCAACCAAACGTTTAAATTGAAGAAAGATGGCATGAGTATCAGACTTCTTCTTCATGGGATACAACCAGATATATTTGGTAAAATGATCAACAAAAATTATATAATAAGAATAACCATCAAGAGATCTGGTAGTTGGACCCCAAACATCCGTATAAACAAGTTCCAAAGGCTTAGTACTAAGAAGAGAATTATCAGAAAAAGGCAATTTATGACTTTTATTAACTGAACAAGAGTTACAATGAAAATCGACAAAAGACAGAGAATCTGAAATCAAACCAGTACGCTTAAGAATAGCACCTAAAACTTTATTTGAAGGATGACCAAGCTTGTGATGCCAAGCAGACACAGAAACTTTAGTAATAACATTGAGTTGAGGACGACATGACAAAGGTGCACAATAAACATCATCAATGTTTTCACCCCGCATTAGAGGCGCCCCCGTGCGAAGATCCTTCACAAGAAAATGAGTAGAGAAAAATTCAACGGAAATACTGTTAGATTTGCACAATTTTGCAACAGAAATTAAATTATTACGTAAGTGTGGAACACGTAAAACATTAGAGACAGAAAGTGTTCGAGATGGTGTGTGAATTTGAGTAGAACCAGTATGGGAAATAGAAAGACCTGTACCATTGCCCACGAATATCTCATCTGGACCCCCATAGTCAGAGTATGAATGAAGTGCTGACAAATTTGGTGTGGCATGATCTGAAGCAGCACTATCAAATAACCAAGGTTGCTGCATAGAAGTAGAATTCATGGAAGTGGTAGCATTAACCACAGGGCTGGAGACGGCAGTGGTAGTAGAAGAGGAGTTCACAGATATATTATTATCCTTCAAAAACTTGACAAGTTTTCAGCAATCACGAGTGGCATGTCCAGTAATCTCACAAAAGCGACAAAATAAATTCTCACGCTGAGATCGATTGCTACTGGGATTCTGCCAAGAGCGTGACCCATTCCCATAATAGGAACCACGAGATTTACGATAGTTAGAATGATAACTCTGGCTAGAAACTGGAGTTCCTGCATGATGTGATTGATAAGATTGTGGGCCTCGAAAATTCTGCTTTTGAGTAACATTTGCAGTGGTAAGAGTAGGAAGAGCTATTGAATCATTGGCTTTTAGCATTCGCTCATGATCAGTTAATTTGTCAAATAGTTCGGAATAGCTAATGGAAGAATCTCGAACTTTGATAGCTGCAACAATAGTATCGAATTCATCTCCTAGTTGAGAGATAATATGGACAGTAAGATCTTCTTCACTGACTGGATTTTGTGTAAGAGCGAGTTCATCAGCAATGGATCTCATATCATTGAGAAACTCTGCTACAGATCTGGTGCCTTTTGGATTCTTAGCAAGCTTAGCTTTGAGCGAAATAACTCTAGATCTGGAGGAGTTGGCATAGCTATGAAGAAGCCGATCCCAAGCCTCTTTGGAAGATTCAGCTGATGAGATTAACGGTTGAATGGGCTCTGAGCAGCTACCAAGAATTGCACTAAGAAGAATTTGATCTTGCCTATACCAGACTGTATAGTTGGGATTAATGTTCTGCTTATCGGAATCAAGAAATTGAGATGGTGAAGATAGAGTACCATCAATATACTGCAATAGATTAAACCCAATAAGAGTTGACTGAATTTGTTTTCGCCAAACAGGAAAATTGGTGGGAGTGAGCTTGATAGGAAAATTAGTGGGTGCATTTAATTGCACAATCGTATCTGCAGTTGTGTTTGTCATGGTGGGAATTATAGAATCCGAAGAAAAATAACTCGTTGGAGCGCTAAGGCTCTGATACCATATAAAGTATTTGTGGTTTGTTGATTTCATTGAACACAAATACAGTATTTTATACAAGATGTAGCCTAAAGTCTAGGAGATAAATAAGCAACAGTTACACAATCAAAGATCAAATAGAAGTCTATTACAACAAATGAAGCCTAGTTATAGGAGAGCCGTTAGACTAAAGACTTATCCTTTACAAAAAGTACTATATATATTAATTTAATTATAGATCTTAATAAATTTTTTTAAGGTGTACATCGGATAATTTTAGTTTAGGGTTGGTGAATTGGTGGTTATGGCAGTGCACCTTTCAATGGTCATTTGGGATCTCAATCCTGAATTGAATAGCATTATTTCTTAATTGTGGTTAATGGGATATTGCTAAATACATGAATTCTTTCTTCAGCGTGTTGAAGTTCCAGTACCCCTTCCAAAGAAAGAAGAAGTTTTAATAAAATTGGAAGCTGCTTGTATAAATCCAATTGATTGGAAAATTCAAAAGGGCTTGTTGCGTCCACTTCTTCCTCGCAAGTTACCTTATATTCCTGGTAATTCAATTTTGCTTTGCTTTGCTTTCAATCTCAAGGGTACTCTTGTTTGCTTAGGAGAGCTTCAATATATACACCATGATTTTGACATTAAGGTTAGGTTTGGTAAGCTTTAACGGAGTATTGTAATATAATGTAATTGATCAGTTTTATATCTTTAGAGATTAAATGGGCTGAATTCTTTTGTGATGGACCTTGAATAGCTTGCAAGAAAGACCAAGAGCATTAGGGGGTCAAGCCAAGGCCCTCTGATACTTAAGTTAACAATGGAGTTTCTGTGATTGCAAGGAAGATGAATATTTTTAAGTAGTAAGTTTGGAGTGAAAGAAAGAGATAAAAATGTATAAACAATTATCTCAAATTAAAAGTGAGTCTTATTTTTTATACTCACCTGTTGTAATGGCTTGTTCGGGGAAGGAACGCACACCTCCCAAGAATAATGATGAGCCGCATAGTCCTTCGGAGTTAGTGTAAAGTTTCTTACTATTAGAGAAGATTGGTACTTGAAAGATATTCAGGACATGCACTCTTAGTAGGTATTACTTTATTCTGACAGACATCATTTTTTAGGATGGTTCTCATTAAATAATGTAATGACAGCCGTTAAAATAGCCCACCATGTGATTATTTGCACATTGGTAAGAAAGGTTAAGGGTGAGGAGTCAGTTTATCTTATCTGATTGGCTGTTAATCTCACTTAGGAGTTATTTTTTCTTGGGCTCGAACTACAGGTCTATATTAGAACTCCTTGACGAGTTGGGCTTCAGCATGATTAGGCCAGTAGAATAATGGACAATTTTATTTATTATCAGTAATCAAATGTATTTCTAGCATGGAAATATATTTGATTACATTTTATTTTATTATGACCTATTAAATGTATTGTAAAATTCAATCTTTCTGCTGTGATTAATACTCTTAAGTAGTTTATTATAATATTTGAATAGTTATTTACTCAAATTTATTGTAAGTAGTTAAAATGATGGTGTAATTCACATTTGAACTCAATACATCATGATTGGCAGCTAGCCAATTTGACATATTCATGTTTAGCATTTTTTATGTGAATTTACATTATTTAAAGTTGAAAACAGCAATTTTTTTTTTTTTTTTTTGTGCTGCTGTGATTTAGTTATTTGCTAGGTGATATATAATGAATTGCCTTGGTTCGTGAATGTTGGGTGGTATGCTGGTTACGTACAAAAGGATACACATATTGGATTTATGTCGTGATGTGTAGAGCTGAAATTTAGAAGTGATGCTGCAAGTATGAGAGACATTATCCAGATGAAATCTCAAATTTAGAAAGAAATTTGGAATTAATACTAATTTATGGCTTAGTGGAATGCTAAAAGGAAAATAATTGGAAAACTCTGATCACATGCTTGCTGAAGAATGAGCTGATGATACATCGTAGGCAATAGCTTCATTAAGGGAACTGATTAGAGCTGTTGTGAAAGCAAGTCTTTATTAGTAATAAGTTTCTCTGCTCATGGGCCTAAAACATGCACCACATTTATTTTGGGTGTTTGATATGGAGAAAATTTAGATGTTTGTAGTAATCTAAACTTGAAAGCGAAGAGGTATCGTTTTTTTCTTTTTCGAAAGTAAGAAAAAGAACAGAAATCTTGTCATGAGTAGATTAAGTGTCATTCTTTAAGGACTAGTGATAATATTAGAACCAATGTGATCCTCATACACAATCAAAGACAGATCTGTGTTTAAGATCATAAATAGCAAATAAATATCAAAAATATTATTTATGAGTTGCTAATTGGTTTACTGACAACTTTGCTAAAAGAAAAAATGTTATTCAATGGGAATGATTGCTTCCTGTAATTCATTTGTTGAACATAGCTGAATCACAGGCCTATCTGCTTATTGTTGGTTTTAGTTATTTCCCTTTTTGGTTTAACAAAATTTTTGTCGGAACAGGTACTGATGTGGCTGGAGAGGTTGTGGAGGTTGGAGAAGGGGTTGCTAATTTCAAAGTCGGAGATAAAGTCGTAGCTATGCTCTCCCACTTGGTTAGTTTTTTAATAGAATTCTGTCTCAAATGGATAGGCAATTCTTGCTTAGAGTTGACATAGCACCATTTGTTGGTCTATTGGATGTTAATCATGCATGATTTCATACATCAATTGAAAATGTCTTCCATTTCATACAGCATGGAGGTGGTTTAGCTGAGTTTGTTGTGGCTAAGGAGAGCTTAACAGTTGCAAGGCCACCTGAAGTTTCAGCAGCTGAAGGTGCAGGGTTGCCAGTTGCTGGTCTCACGGCTCACCAGGCTATCACCCAAGCTGCTGGTATCAAACTTGATGGAAGTGGCGACCAGAAAAACATTCTGATTACTGCTGCCTCAGGTGGTGTGGGTCACTATGCAGTTCAACTAGCAAAGCTTGGAAACACATATGTGACAGCCACTTGTGGCGCGCGCAACATGGAATTTGTCAAGAGCTTAGGAGCTGACGAAGTTCTTGATTACAGGACATCAGACGGAGAAGCTCTAAGGAGCCCATCTGGTAGGAAATATGATGCAGTTATACACTGTGCAACAGGCATTCCATGGAGAACATTTGAGCCCAATTTGAGTGAAAGTGGGGGGAAGGTTATAGATATAACTCCAGGTCCTAGTGCAATGTGGACTTTTGCTTTAAAGAAAATTACCTTCTCTAAGAAACAACTGGTGCCACTTCTTATGGCTCCTAAGGGTGAGAACCTGAACTATCTTATTATGTTGGTAAAGGAAGGGAAGTTGAAAACAGTGATAGACTCCAAACATCCCCTGAGCAAGGCTGAAAATGCTTGGGCTCAGATTATGGAAGGCCATGCTACTGGCAAGATTATTTTGGAGGCTTAAGTAACGATATTAAGAGCTGTTTTCTGATCAGCGGGATGGTACTTTCCCACAGTGCCCCAAAAAAATTGGAATTCCTGGATCTGAAGTAGATAGATGATAAATTTAATTTAATTTAATTTATTTTCTTAATTACTTTATTTATTTAAAATAACTAATAACATTGGAACTCTGGAAGGTTAGATATATATTTATACAATTTAATTATAACTCAAGTTTTAACTAAATTGAAATTTTGCCAAATGGTATAATTTCTATTTATCGTGAATTATCATTTTTTATACAATAATTTAATTTTATAGATTATCTTAAACAAATTGATTTGCTAATTAGAGTAACAAATATTTTAGATAAATATAATTATAAATAAGTTGTTGGAGATTTTTTAGTTACAATCATATCATTAATTCACTTAGTTATTATTTTCATTCCATTTTATTTGAAATATATTTTTTTCATAAAATTTAAATGTGTATTAAAAAATATACTCTTTTTTCTTTTATGTCTTTTATTAAATACAATTAAATTTTATTTTTAAAAATTTTATGGAGAAAATTTAAATTAATATCTAAGGACAAAATATATATATAAAGAGTAAAAAAATGTTAAAAATAAAAGTAAGGTATATTTTTTGGACATATAAAAAAAAATGTACCATATAAAATGGTACGGAAAGAGTAATTTATTATCCTCTCCATACCTAAATAGATATTGTTTTAGAGAAATTTTTTTTATTTCAATTTATATGTTTTAGAATTTTAAGAAGCTATTTATTATTATTTTTTTAATTTTACCTTTGATTTATTTTCACTAAATATTTTACATTAATTATTTTTATTTTTTTATATTAAAATTAATAAAAAATATTTTAATTTTTTTATTTTATAATTATAATAATTTAATAATTTTATTAATTTATCTGATAAAATTTTAAATGATAAATATTATGAAATAGGTGGAATATTTATTTAGAGAACTCCTTGGACGAAAAATAAAATGGGTTACAGACCGTTTAGATTACACAAACGGCAAAAACAATGCGGAAAACATGAGCAAAAGGCGATGTGTTTGAGAGTAGGGACATTTTAGTCATTTTAAATTATTATCCACTCTCCCATCTATCCTGCAAAAGGCAGATGCGAACGGAATTTACATGAGTGTCAACTATCAACATTCACAACTTCACCGCAAAACAAATAACCACACAATTTTCAGCTGGGCTTCTACTTCTCCTCTTACTGATATCATTCTCTCTGGGACCAAACGGCGTCGCTTCATCTGAATATGGCTGGGAAGCTAATGCGGGCTGTTCAATACGATAGTTATGGTGGAGGAGCAGCCGCTTTAAAGGTCACTTATATTTTAAATTCAATTTCTCTTTTTAATTTTTTTTATGTTTGGAAGGAGGTAGTTTATAAATTTTAATTCTTTTAACATAAAAAAAGAAATAATTTTAAAATAAATAGAAATCTTGTTATTTTGCAAAAATTTAATTTAATTTAATTAAAAATTTGATTTGCAGTTGAATTATACAAATATATATGGCGAGGCGACCTCGTAAAGTTTGAATATTATTATTAATTATTATTAAATAAATGAAGGTAATTAATAAAATTAAATAAAAAATTGAGTTTATTATTCATGTACACAGTGTTTGGAACAATTCTTGCTTAAAAATTCGAATGGAGCCTTGGATTTTTGAGGCTTGATAACTTCGTAATTCACTGTGTAGTTGTACAATGATGATGTTAGTTTCAGTTAGTTGGGCTCAAATTCAAGTTTAAACTAGTAACTACTCTCAGCCATGGGTAGGAACCTAGTACAATTGAGTCAAAGCTCATTGGTGTTTTATAGTGAATTTACATGTTCTCTTTCAATCCCCACGGCCCCATCCACACAAATGAAAACTTTAGTAATCTTAAAGGGTAAATTTTATGTAAAGTCGCTAAATTTTGTATTATTTTCTAATATGATAATTAACCTTCAATTTTTTATAATTTGATCACTAAATTTTATTTTTTTTTTCACAAGCCGGTCATGAAAGGCAAATTTGATGAAAAATTTGAAGATTAGTGATCAAATTAGAAAAAATTATAAAATTTAGCGATCAAATTGTAAGAAAATTAGTGGTTAATCACCAAATTAGAAAATAATGCAAAGTTTAGTTATCAAATTAAAGTCTATAAAAAAAAATAATGAAAGTTTAGTGGTCAAATTGTGAGAAATTGAAGGATAGTGACCAAATTAGAAAACAATGCAAAGTTTAGTAATTTTGCATGCAATTTACCCAATGTTTAACCTTGACTATTTGATCTGTGTGTAATTTATTGGCCTATAAATTCATGTGATCTTTGGTTAATTCTTGAACTTGGCTTACACGTTCATGTATTTTACATGCTTGTTACAGCATGTTGAAGTTCGAGTCCCCACTCCAAAGGAAGATGAGGTTTTGCTAAAGTTAGAAGCAACTAGCCTAAATCCAATTGATTGGAAAATTCAGAAGGGCATGTTGCGGCCTTTTCTTCCTCGTAGATTCCCTCATATTCCTGGTAAATGTATCTTTTTTGTTGGCTATGTTACAATAACCCATCAGAGATTCTATTTTACTTGGGGGATATGTCATATTTACTTCTTATGTTCTGGTAATTTGTTCAATCCTTTATCAGATTATTTCTCAACAGAGTGTACATGAATATTGTTTCGGCCATTATACATTATTTGCATTGAAATGTGATGTAGTTGATTTACATTTAATTATTTATTTACTTCATCTGTCTGGATCCCTCAAAAACCACCCTATTACCTTAGTGATTAGGGAAATCTCATCCAGCTATTTATAACTTGACTGTACATGTATGCATTCAGAATGGGGAAATTGGAGATTGAAATCGTTTGCGCAGTATAATTTGATCTTCTTTATCCTCTTGCCTTGCGTGTATATGACACTGTCTTAATTGATATTTTCTTTTACTAGCCATTTCAAATGCTTGCCTCAGATCTGTGGTTTTGATGGAAAATCTTATATTTATGATTAACCTTTTTGGTTCCATTGACTTGTGGAATTATGCTGATATATAGTCTGAACGTTGGGGGGAAAAAAGTGATGAGAGGTAACATTATATTTTCCCCTTTGGTGCAACAGGTACTGATGTGGCAGGAGAGGTTGTAGAGGTTGGACCAGGAGTAAAAAATATCAAACCCGGTGATAAAGTTGTTGCTATGCTTAGCCATACTGTAAGTGCTCGAACATTGACTAATTGAGATCGGTGCTGTTTCCCCTTCTTTCACTATTAAAATTTTTCTAGGAATTCACCATATCAGGAGTTCACCTTAGTCCTTGAGGTTGTTAGATACAAATGATTGATTAGAAGTATCAAAATCATTATATTTAAATTGTTAGCTTGTTAAGTCAGCCAGTGTGTATGAGAAACAAAGAGGGGAAGGAGGTTCAGGGGGAAGAAAACATTGAGGTAAGAAAGGTAAGATGTTGGAAGTGTTATGTTACTATAATCAAAAAGCACAAATATGAGTATTGTAAAACATTTACTACTTAGTATGAGTATTGGACTTGGGAGCAAAGTGTGATTGAGATAGTCGCATACATATGAATGGTGGTTGTTTAGTTTTATTTACTGTTTCAAAATTTGATCTGATCACACCAGTTTGTTGATGGAGCCAAATTAGATATGATTTTCCAAGCCTTCTATCACTCTCTTTTGTGGTGCTTTTGTTAATCATGGAAACAAAGAATGTGGGGATTTATGCAATTCGGCCATTATCAATTTTTACATTCTTTAGGTTTCTTAAAGTCTTTTTTGTGCACGTGAGAATTCATATGGCTCATTCTTTGTGGAATATGGCATGGCCAGTGTAGCTTACATCTTTTTGTTGGTTCTGAAGACAATTCTAGAAGAACTGAAAGCAGAATTTTTTGGGAAATTGATTATATTTCATATATTATTATTATTATTATTATTTTCATCTATATCCATCATTTTTTCTGTTAATAGTTATGTTATGTAATGTTAATGACAGAATGGAGGTGGATTAGCTCAGTTTGCAGTGTCCAAGGAAAGCTTGACAGTGGCAAGGCCAACTGAAGTTTCAGCAACTGAAGGTGCCGGGTTGCCAGTTGCTGGTCTCACAGCTCACCAGGCACTCACTCAAGCTGCTGGGGTTAAGCTTGATGGAAGCGGCAACCAGAAAAACATTCTGATCACTGCTGCCTCTGGTGGTGTGGGTCACTATGCTGTTCAATTAGCAAAGCTTGGAAACACACATGTGACAGCGACTTGTGGAGCTCGTAACGTTAAATTAGTAAAGAGTTTAGGGGCTGATGAGGTTATTGATTACAAGACCCCAGAGGGTGCGGCTCTGAAGTCTCCATCTGGTCGGAAGTATGATGCAGTGATCCACTGTGCCACTCCTATTCCTTGGAGTACATTTGAGCCTAATTTGAGTGAAACTGGGAAGGTTATAGATATTACTCCAGGCACTAGTACCATGATGACTTTTGCTCTAAAGAAGCTTACCTTCTCCAAGAAGCAGCTGGTGCCACTATTATTGTTTCCCAAGGGTGAAAACCTGAATTATCTTGTTAAACAGGTGAAGGAAGGGAAGCTTAAAACAGTTATCGACTCAAAACACCCCTTGAGCAAGGCTGAAGATGCTTGGAATAAGAGTATTGATGGCCATGCTACTGGAAAGGTCTTTGTGGAGCCTTAGATAAATATAATGTCCTTGAATTTCTGAAGTGTTTACTTTTATGCAGATGGTGTATAAGCCTTTTATTTTCACAGACATGGATTGTATGGTAGAATATGCAAATGATTATGTAAGTTTGGAAAGCAGCAGCTAGGCATGCTCTGGACAGGTTGAATTCTAGTCAAACCCAGAACCGGTGTGGAACTGGCTTGGAACCATGCAAGAGCTGGTTATGGTCCGGTTCCTTTGTGGCTGGAACTTGAACCAGCCCAGCTAGTTCCAAACCGAAAAAAAAAAAAATAAAGGGAATTGAGCTTTGACTCCTTTAGACTCCAACAGGATACATAGGGAACTTTAAAAAAATAATAATTTCAAGCCTTTTTTTCTTGAATCATGAAAAACCGAAATCATCACCTTTTCTCTGCTGATTTTCGCTCGCCGGTTCCTAAACGAAAGCCTGTGGTGCGGGAGTTGTGGCCTTGCCTAGTAGCAGAAGCTCCATGGTAATTTCTTGAACTTTTAGGATAAATTTGGTAGCATGAAATGTAATGTAATGTAGTGTAATTAAATATATTTTTAATATAAATTTTATGTTAAAAATATTTTTAATTATATTATATTATATTACGATTTATAGAAGGTCGTTTACTTCTATTTATATGCCTCTGCTCTATTTTTCTACCCTTTATCATGCCTGTATTCAGTTTATGGGTTTTTTATTATTATTTTTATTATTTTTATTATTATTATTAAACTTGACTATAATACATTTATTGCATTATTTAGATAATAATTTTCATAAAAAAATAATGCTTAATTAAATTTTATTTCCTTATTTATTATTTTTAATTTACACAATATATATTTAAAATTTTGATAATAAAAGTATATTTAATAAATATATCATTTATATACAAGAAAAAAATTCTTTTATATATATAAAAGAAGATTTAAATCAAATTTTTAATTTTTTAGTTTTAATAATAAAAAATGACATATGTACTAAAAAAAAATAAGAAAGGGAAACTTAAGTTCCATTTACTTCTTTTTTTTTTTTTTTTTCATTTGTGCTTTTTATTGCATAAAAATGATATTTATACTTTATTAAAAAATATATTTATTAAAATATAGAGTTTTTGTAGAAATTAAAATAAAATATTGATTTTTACATATTATAAAATAAATTTCTTTTGTTTTTGAAATTTTCAATTTTGATGTGATTGTTTTACTCTCGAACAATTTTTTTTTTAAATTAATAAGAAAGATAATTTACTTAATTAAATTTTAAATTATAATCTTACTAATATTTATTTTAAGAAAAAAATTTAAATTGTGCACATTGATTTTTTTTATTTTTTTAATTATATATTTTACTAAAATATCTTAATAAATCGCATATATTTTTAAAATTGAATAAATTACAGGATTAAAATAACAAGTAAAGAATCAAATAATCATATATACATTATTAAAAAAAAAATTTAAAATTATTATATTATTTTCAAAATATATTGACAAGTGTTAACATTTTCATATTTTTTATTTGGTTAATTAACTTTCTTGATAACAAAAAAAAAGTTTCCTTTCAAAATAAAAATTAAACAGATCATACAAATTAAAAAACTTATTTTATAATATGTGAAAATGAAAAATTTCATTATGATATTTTTTTAATGCAAAAAATTATATATTTATATAGTATCATATTTTTCTAAAAAGTAAAAAAAAAATATAGACAATAAAATTTGTATATATTAAAAGTAATAATAATAAAGAAATATATAAGAAAATGAAAATTAATTGTTCTTTTCTTATAAGAATTATTAACTTAAATGAAATAAGGATATTATAATCATGTTTAATAATAAAAAAGGTAATAAGAGTACTAGAAATCAAAATAGAAGTGTCAATTATGGTCTCCCTAAAGAAACATATAAGGAATTGAACATATAAAGAAATGAAAATTAAGTCTTTCTTTCTTATAAAAATTATTAATTTAAACAAAATAAAGGACATTAAAATCAAATTTAATAATGAAAAATGTAACAAAAGTACTAGAAAATAAAATAAAAATACGAATGTCACTTTTTTTTTATATATATCGGGCAGAAAATAAATTTAAGCAATTTCCGCTTTATGCAAGGCTTAAAGGCATCATAAAAGTTCCCTAATTTTTTTTTTTATTTTTAATTAATGGAAATTTTAATATATTGTGTAAACAGTTAAAAGAAAAAATTAGAGATTTATTAATTCAATTTTTTAAAATAGATATTTATTGAACTTTAATTAATGTAAACGTAAAATCGTCTATGTTCAATGAGAGAACAGCGGCGTGAGTCCACGTTTACATCAGACGCAAGAGGTAATAATAACGATGGTTTGGGCAAAAGAAGATATATTTGTAGATTAGGGGCACTTTAGTCAATTACGTTGTATGTAATAGTTACCCACCGGCTCATTTCAAGGCAGCATCAAAAATCATGCTACTTTTGACTTCTGCTCTGTTTCCAAAAGGCGCTGGATCTTTCAGTACGATATGGCACTGGCAGGGAAGCTAATGCACGCAGTTCAGTACGATAGTTATGGTGGTGGAGCGGCTGGTTTAAAGGTCAGTTTTTAATTTAATTAGGCTTTGTTATTTGATCATTTCTTGATTTTAGTAATGCTTTGACTGTTTGATCTCTTTGTGTATTTTAGTGGTCTGTACATTTCTGTGATATCTGGTAGATTCTTGAACCTGAATTACATGTGGAAGTATTTTAATTTAGTATAATATATGTACTTCTTTGGTTGTTGCAGCATGTTGAAGTTCCAATTCCTACTCCAAAGAAAGATGAGGTTTTGGTAAAGTTGGAAGCAACTGGTCTAAATCCGGTTGATTGGAAAATTCAAAAGGGAATGTTTCGGCCTTTTATTCCTCGTAAATTCCCTCATATTCCTGGTAAATGAATCTTAATTTGCTGTTGGCTATATTACTATAACCCATCTAGAGTTGCTCTTTTTTACTTGGGAATGGGAGATAGCGGCGGATCTAACCTCTTAGTTTTGAAATGTGTGCGTATGTTTCAGTAGTGGTAGATCTAACATCTTAGTTTTGAAATACGTGCGTGTATGTGTGGAAGGGAAGTCATTTTAAAAAAAAAAAAAAAATTAGGTCATTTTTCAATAAATATTGAGGGCTTTTCAAGCCCTCAAGGATCCACCACTCATAGGTGCAATCCTTCAGCAGATTATTATCAGTAGGGTTTGCATGCATATTATTCAAGTCATCAAACAATGCAAGGTCCAATTACAAAATGAATAGTGTCTTGCAGGGTACATCCCTCTTTATTTATTTATTTTTTTTTTAAATTTTCTAATTGACTTGTCTAATTTTAGGATGAGATAATTGGAGATTGAAATAATTTGTGCAGGATTTATTTGATTTTCTCCGTCTTCTTGGACGTATATCACATTACCTAAATCAATATTTTATTTTACTTATCGTTTCAAATACTTGCATGTGGTGCTATAGCCTTGCTAATGTTGTTTGATGGAAAATCTTATCTCTATGGTTAGCCTTTTATGTTTCATTGCCATGTTGATAATTGGGTTCATATATGTAATCTAAAAGTGGGAAAGGTGTGATATGAGGAGATATTATTTTTTCTGCTGATACAGTTGTTTGGTGCAACAGGTACTGATGTGGCAGGAGAGATTGTAGAGGTTGGACCTGGAGTAAAAAATTTCAACTCTGGTGATAAAATTGTAGCTAAGCTTAGCCATAGTGTAAGTGCTTAATCATCAACTAATTTTGTTGGTGTTGTTTCCGCTACTTTTCACTATTAAGTTTTTTGAGCATTTCACTATTTCTGAAACCTACTCTTAGTTCTTAAGGTTGTAAGCCTATAAGGTAGCAATGATTGAGTATAAGTACAAAAATCATTATATTAAAATTGTCAATATCTTAAGTTAATCTCTGTGGATGAGAAACAAAGGGGGGCAGGAGCTTCACGAGAAAATACATCGAGGTAAGAAAGGTAAGATGTTACAAGTGTCATTGAAATGAACCGTTTGCAAGTGTTCACATTTCTTATAGTTAAATGTTCTAAGTGGCAAACCTTTGGGACCCTCAAAATTTGCCAAGCAAGGGAACCAGTAGAATCATTGACCTCCATCGTAAAATAAATTTTCATCAACAAAAATTTACTGCTCTAGGGCAACTCAGTCCTCCTAGGAAGTTACATAATTCTTCTTTGAATGTGTCCTCAGTTCCTTGTATTAGAGAAGCATATGCTAAATCGCGTTGGTCAAGTACGCCATTTGGATAATCAATGGTCAAAACCCTTCTAGTTTGCATGAGATTTTACTAGCTGCAATGTTACCGAGAATGATGGCATTTTACAAATTAATTTACTTAGGCGCCTTGCTTTTAGATCTTGTAAACCATGCCCTACTTATCATATTGAACTTGGAGTAACATGCTATTGAGATAGTTTTTTAAGTTTTCGATGCACTATTGTAGTTTTTAGTTTTCAATGCACTATTGACCACAATTGATATTTGATCTGGTTGACTAGTTAGTTGATGGAGCCAAATTGAATAAGTTTTTCTCAAGTCTTCTCTCATTATTGATCATGAAAACAAAGAACGCAATGATTTAAGCAATTTGACCATCATGAGAAGTTACACTCTTTATTTATTTATTTATTTATTTTTGGGGGGGGGGGGAGAAATAAGAATTCATAGGCTAATTTTTTTTTTCATCTTTTCCTACTCTTTATATTTGTCCAGATCATGGCCCATTCGAGAGATCATGTAATGTGTCTATTTTTACTGCCTATAACTGTCGTATAGTGGACTCATCTGAATGATTTCTTTATGGAATATGATATACTCATTGCAGTTTGCATCTTTTTGTTGCTTCTAAATAATTCTGGATAGGCTGAATGCACAATTGTGGCAAATTGATGTCTAACATGTCATATTTTATTATGTATTATAAGTATTTATTTCATCTATATCCAACTTTTCTCCCCTATTAGTTATTATGCTATGTTATGGTAATGACAGAGTGGAGGTGGACTAGCTGAGTTTGCAGTAGCTCAGGAGAGCTTGACAGTTGCAAGGCCACCTGAAGTTTCAGCAGCTGAAGCTGCAGGATTGCCAGTTGCTGGTCTCACAGCTCACCAAGCTCTCACTCAAGCCTCTGGAATCAAGCTTGATGGAAGTGGTGACCAGAAAAACATTCTGATCACTGCTGCCTCTGGTGGTGTGGGTCAATATGCAGTTCAACTAGCAAAGCTCGGGAATACACATGTGACAGCCACTTGTGGGACCCGCAACATTGAACTTGTAAAGAGTTTAGGGGCTGACGAGATTCTGGACTACAAGACCCCTGAGGGGGCAGCTCTAAAGAGCCCATCTGGTCGGAAGTATGATGCAGTGATCCACTGTGCCACTGGGATCCCTTGGAGTACTTTTGAACCTAATTTGAGTGAAAATGGGAAGGTGGTAGATATTACTCCTAGCGCTAGTGCCTTGATGACTTTTGTTCTAAAGAAAATTACCTTCTCCAAGAAGCAGCTGGTGCCACTAGCTTTGTCTGCCAAGAGAGAGAACTTGGAGTATCTTGTTAAACTGGTGAAGGAAGGAAAGCTTAAGACCATTATTGACTCAAAGCATCCCTTGAGGAAGGCTGAAGATGCTTGGGCTAGGAGCATTGATGGCCATGCTACTGGTAAAGTCATTGTGGAGCCTTAAGTAAACATAATGTTGTTGAATATTGTGGAGCCTTGTGTAAACATAATGTTGTTGAATATTGTGGAGCCTTAAGTAGACATAATGTTGTTGAATTAATAAACTGTCTACTAAAATGCAGGTGTGGTATGTGAGCCTTGTAGATTCAAAATTTCAAAGTCGTGCATTGTACAGTATAATAAAACATATAATAATAATTTATGATGTTTTGTATTTTTCTCTTAATGATTTTGTTAATGGTGAATATTGGATTTTATCAATTTCTTGCGACTCCTCATGGGTAAATATTGGGATTTATCGCAATTAGCACATTAATTTTTATTGTCATAAAATTTCTCTGTTTAATTTTTGTTTGAATAAGAGGTTAAGACTTAGTATCTGATGTTTGATCACTTGATCAAAAATTTTGGCTGCAACATAGGGGTTTTAGGCAATTTCTTTGGTGCTCCATTCGTATGAGGACGCCATGATTTCGCCGGCTGTACCCAGTTACAAGAGAATTATTTATTCTGCCAATTGTCCAACGTACACATTCGTTTGATTTTATAAAACTCGACAAAGCTAGCAATGGACGTCGCTGCGGAACCTAGATCCTATTAAATATTAGGCAATTAATAAAAATTTATAAATAAGTAATTACAAATAACTGTTATATTTTATTGTTATTTAACAATAAAATAATAATTTTAATCCCTAAATTTTTTAAATTGATCTCGTACAAATATTTTTAAAAAGCAAAGCGATCAGTCAAAATTATATGTTATAAATCGCCTAAAGGGGACCACGCTGCCATTCAGATATCATTTTAAACAAGGACTTTTTATCACCTCAAAACATAACAAAAAAAAATGAATACAATTTTAATAATTGAATATGGCTCGTCATTTAATTCCAAAACTATTATTAAGAATGTTTTCAGAAAGGATTAAAATCACCTGACATTTCTATATAAAACGTGTTTCTTTTCACTATTGAGATAATGTAACTTTTTCTCTCTTTAGGAATTTTAGTTCACTTGATTAATTACTATTTATTGATTTAAATATCAGAATGGTTTTCAGACACATAGTTTGAATACCTTTAATCATCTATCTTGCAGGCTTCTTGGTTCGTCAGTTTGTATATTTGAGATTGGCTTCAACTCAAGTGTATCAGTAATATTTTTAATGTATTTTATTATTTCAATTTATAAGTTTAATTAGATCAAAATTTAAAGTGTATCATTTCAAATAGTATTTGAAAAAAACATGTCCAAATATTTAGTACTTACTAATTTTGAATGATTTGATAACATATCATTTAAAAATTTTAATTAACTTAATATTCACTTAAAATTAGAATTTTTAACATAAAATCATTATTAAAAAAAATTAAAACTTTTACTTTTTAATTGAAACAAGAAGTAATCAGTCGCTTCAACGAATGACTAGGATCAAATTGAATGTCATCCAACAGTTTAAAAGGCTGGCGTATCCATACGGATGAAGTACCACAGACCGACCATTTCATACCTTTTAAGTGTTAATTGCAAACTGTTAACTGGTCTTTTTTTTTTTTTTTGGGCCAGAGAAATGGTCATATGCTTAGTTATCAATTGTCGATTGCAAACGCTCAAAACTATGCTATTTAGTCTTTAAAATTTATTTTATATAAATCATAAATTTTTCGTCCCACTAATCTTTGAATTTTTTTTTTTTTGATCTCTATAATATGTAATATAATATATATAATTTAATATTTGAGCTTTTAAAAAACTTTAATCTTTTAAATTTTAATTTTAGGGAAAAGTTATATACTAAAGTAAAATTTGGGAAACATTACACTGAAATTAAACTAATTTCTTTAACCATGAAATTAAATTAATTGAGAAATTGAAAGGGTTATTTTTGAATAATTAAGATTAAAATGTTAATTATAATAAAATAATTTCAGAAATTTTTAGCCATTCATGTGCTTAGTAACTACGAATGGTCACTGGTAAAAACCAAAGCCGTGCAAAGAAGTAAAAAAGAAAATTGACTTTTTGTGAGTTTGGCTTCTAATCTATTTTGAATTTTCTCTATCTTCCTTTTCTTCTTGCAAGCAGTAAGGCTAAGTACGATTAGGCAGAATCTGAAAATTGAAAAATCTCTCGAATCAAATCAATCTTTAAAAATTTTTAAAATTAGATTTTCAAAACCGAACTGTGAGATAAAAATCTTTGTACCGAAAAAATCTCCATACCGAACCTTACTCTTTCCCCACCAAGAGAGATATCTCTGCTTGGCACACATCGAAGGGGTATGCCTCCTAGGTTCAATGGTCTGTTCTTGAAAGCATTCCTTATATGTGCAGCCAATGTGTTAGGATTGGTTTGGATGCTTGATTCATCCTGTATTTCATTCCAAGATGTTCCTCTAAGCCTTAGATATTCTAGGCATGAAGATTGGCCTATTGATTAGTTGAATTATTCAATCCATTGCCAGTCTTGCTCCCAGAATTAACATATTCTTGATCTAAGCAAAAAGTCCCAATAGACGTGCCAAAAAGATGTTAACTCTAAAAACTAATTCAGAATTAATACTTTTAGATTGTTTAATTGGGTCCCTATTACAATACTGTTAATCTTCTATATTAATATTTGTTGCTCTTTTTGGTATTTTTATTTTAATTGTTGCAATTAAGGTAACCTATATATGATATATATAGGCAAAAGTACTGTCAACAGTGAATCTAGGGGGCTTGTCAAAACTAAAAAGTCTATATATGGTATGCCGAAGCCGTCCTCTAGCCTAAACAGGGGTATCATATGTAAGTTAAGTAACCGTTAATCAAAGGAATTTTAGTATATAGGCTCATCACTGTAAACTGTGATCATTGCAAAATAATGAGAGAAGTTTGAGTGTTTATTAAATTGAATGTTACCTCTGACAATAACTTCTACAGGCTATTTACATTAACTATTTCTAGGTCAATTCCTAATCCTATTCTAATACAAACAA